>JBBGZY010000527.1:3782500-3973183 GCA_037952925.1 Lithobates clamitans
GTCCTTTCGGATGGAGTCTGTCCGCTCAGTAGTAGCCTCACTCTAGAGGGGAGACTTTTCTAGCCTCCAGCGATATAAAAGATGCGTATTTTCACATGCTCATCTTTCAGCCTCATCAGAGGTTCCTACGGTTTGCAGTAGAAGAATGTAATTTTCAGTTTGTGGCTCTAACCTTTGGGCTGGCTACCTGCTCCCTGGGTGTTCACAAAGGTCCTAGTACCAGTACTGGGTCTTTTAAGGGCCCAAGGGATCCTAGTGCTCGGGTATCTGGATGACCTCCTACTCAGAAATCACTCATTACAGGCTCTAGAACAGAGCATAATATGCATAGTGCGGTATTTGAAAAGCTTAGTCTGGATCATAAATACTGAAAAGTCAGCCTTGAAACCAGCTCATAGTCTAAAGTATTTAGGTCTGATCCTAGATAAAATTCAAGCAAGAATATTCTTGCCACCTGTAAGGATCTGTGCCCTGAAGGTTCAGGTGCATCAGATAAGGGGCACCAGACAACCCTCCATTCGGCTCTGCATGAGTCTTCTAGGGAGGATGGTATCCTCTGAGGCAGCGCCCCATGCCCCGTTCCATTCCAGGCCTTTACAACAAGACAATTTTTTTGGCCTGGATCATAAAAGGAAAAGCCCTGGATTATCCAATGTGCTTATCTCCTCTGACACAATTAAGCCTAAACTGGTGGTTGCAGGATCAGAAACTGCGAAAGGGAAAATCTTCTCTCCCAGCAACTTGGAGAGTACGGACTATTGGCATCCAGGTTCAACAACAAGCTACAGCAATTTGTGTCCTGAACAAGGGATCCTCTGACAATCAGAGCAGATGCTCTGATAGTTCTATGGAGACAGTACTCCCTGGTTTATACTTTCCCTCTGATCCCTCTCCTTCCACATTTGTTGCGCAGGATTTGGAAAGAGGGGGTTCCAGTCATTCTGGTGGCACCAGCCTAGCCCAGAAGGCCCTGGTTCCCGGAGATTGTGAGGCTGACAATAGATGGGCCATGGACACGTCCACATCACCCCGATCTACTGTCTCAACGTCCTATATTCCACCCAAATTTAGTGTTTCTAAATTTGATGGCATGGCTATTGAAGCCAGGGTGTTAGAGGACCGTGGCATCTCAGGATCAGTAGTGTCTTCCCTAGTGAATGCTAGAAAAGCTGTGGGAAAATTTATCATAGGGTCCGGAAGACTTGTATTGCTTGGTGTGAAGCCAGAAAATGACATCCTCAGAAATACGTGATTGGAAGAATTCTCTTTTCTACAGTCAGCTGTGGAAATCAAATTGGCTTTGAGTACAATCAGAGGTCAAGTTTCGGCCCTATCCGTATTCTTCCAAAGGTTTTTAGCCTCCCATTCACTGATCCGAACCTTTATTCAGGGAGTAACTCGCTTGCTTCCCCACATTAGGTCACCTATGTGTCCTTGGGACTTGAACTTGGTGTTGTCTGTGTTACAGAAACGACCATTTGAACCCATCAAGGAAATTCCATTAGACTTGCTTTCATGCAAGCTAGCCTTCCTGATGGCCATCACCTAGGCTAGAAGGGTATCGGAGTTGGCGGCCCTTTCGTGCAGGGAACCATACTTGATCCTTCACCATGACAGGGTCGTGTTACGACCTGTTCCATCCCTTTTGCCAAAATTGGTGTCTCCAACAAAACAACCATGTAAAAAAAAGTCAGTCCGGCTACATCCCAGTAGACAAAACTAGAGTGGGGATTTATGAATATAAATAGTCCCCATTGTAGTCATAGCATACCGTCACTCCAGGGATAAAAAAAAATTAACCATAGGGGTGTGTTCCTAAATTGGATTAAGCATACAAAAAACTGAGAGAATTCCCAAAGAATTCTTCAAAAAGGGACTACCGGTATTTAAAGATAAAAAATTCTTTATTGAAAAATCCACAAAATGCTACCAGTTTATAAATGTATAAATATACCAAACCTCCACCACATTCATCTAAAAATAGACAATTGTCTTGGGGACACAGGTGGCCACCACAAACAGACATACAGGCCTCTCAGGTATCATACACAGCTAGTTTTCTATATTGGGTACTAATTTAGTCGTAATTTAAAGAGAAGCACAAAAACCGCAGGGCAATCCACTCCGTAATCCAAGCTAGGTATTGGTTAATATGCTGAGTCCATATAACGGACTCCAGTCAGATGACCTTTGAAAATTAGCAATGCCTCCTTTGCATGCGAGATATAAATTCTCCTAATAATACAATCCACATAGATTAGGCACTGAATTGAAGTAAAAGTATTCCCCCCTGATATATAGGGAAGTGCGTAGGCTGTCCGCTTGACGGCAGCAGCTGGGGACGGGCTAGTGGATTCTGACCGGTGCAGGTGGGTGTCTATGCATATGTAACTCCCAATGGGTCAAAAACGTCTCCCCACTTCACCATTCGTCCAAAATCCGCCTCGTCCGGGTCCTAGATGTAGGACAGGTATTACAACCGTCTTTGTGCTAAGTCCAAGCTATAGAAAATAGGGAGATACCTTCCTCCAACGGTCAGCGTTTCCACTGAACACAGTGTCGTGTGTCATCGCTGTCATACAGCTGGGATGTATACAGGAATCTCGCAAGTGCTTGCAAAGTCTCCCAAGAGAAGCAAAATGATACAGAGGGTGTTGTCTGATAGGTGGATAGTCCGTGCCCTCACATCAGAAGGCATGATGTTATTGTCCATTTGTGTGACTGGCTGAGTAACCGGAAGTGGACATCAGCTCAAACCGCCGGTGATTCTGATTTGTTGGATTGAACCGATGGTATTTAAAGACTTGTGTTAGACTCCGCGCATGCTCTGAAGAAACTCGGGTCATGAGTAAAACGCGTCAGCATGACGCCATCATGGCTTCTGATGTGAGGGCACGGACTATCTACCTATCAGATAACACCCTCGGTATTGTTTTGCTTCTCTTGGGACACTTTGTATACACTCGCGAGTTTCCTGGATACATCCCAGCCATATGACAGCAATGACACACGGCACTGTGTTCAGTGGACACGCTGACCGTTGGAGGAGGGTATCTCCCTATTTTCTATGTCTCGGACTTAGCCCAAAGACAGCTGTAATACCTGTCCTACACCTAGGACCCAGACGAGGTGGATTTCGGACGAATGGTGAAGTGGTGAGATATATTTGACCCATTGAGAGTTAAATATATGCATATACACCCACCTGTACCAGTCAGAATCAACTAGCCCATCCCTAGCTGCTACCATCAAGTTTTACTTCAATTCAGTGCCTAATCTATGTGGATTGTATTATTAGGAGAATTTTTATATCTCGCATGCAAAGCTGGCATTAATAATTTTCATACCTAGCTTGGATTACTGAGCAGACTGCCCTGTGGTTTTTGTGCTTCCCTTTAAATTACAATTGAGTTAGTACCCAATATAGAGAACTAGCTGTGTATGATATCTGAGAGGCCTGTATGTCTGTTTGTGGTGGCCACCTGTGTCCCTAAGACAATTGTCTATTTTTAGATGAATGTGGTGGAGGTTTGGTATATTTATACATTTCCAAAAGTGGTGTCTGCCTTTCATTTAAATCGGGACATTATTTTGCCTTCTTTTTTTCTCTCAGCCTCGTTTGGCGGAAGAGAGACGACTGCAGTCTTTGGACGTTGTCCGGGCAGTCAAGATTTGTCTAGATCTGCAGAGATCCGAGCATCAGACTCCTTTTTTGTTTTACCAAAAGGACCCAAGAAAGGGCAGGCAGCTTCCAAAGCTTCCATTGCGTCTGTCAATTGGTGATTCAGGCCTACAGTCTGAAACTTAAAGCTTCTCCCTTTAGGGTGAGAGCTCATTCTGCCAGGGGTGTAAGAACTTCCTGGGCTTTTCGCCATCAGGTATCTGTGGCTCAGATTTGTAAGGCTGCTACCTGGTCTTTAGTGCATACTTCACAAAATTTCATCAAGTGGATGTTCAAGCCGCCTAGGATTCAGCTTTCGGCCGCAGTGCACTGCGGGCTGCCATATAAGTTCTAATGGCTATTGTTTGGCAGGGTCTCTCCCTCCGCTCAAGGCTATTGCTCTGGGACGTCCCAGTAGGTGATGAATTTTAGTCTGACTCTGTGTCCCTTGATGTATGAAAAATAAAATAGGGATTTTTTTTTCGTCATACTTGCCTGTAAAATCCTTTTCTTTGAATACATCATGGGACACAGAGATCCCTCCCCTCTGTTTGTGAGGATTCAGTGCTTGCTACAAAACTGAAGTGCTTCCTGTTTGGGAGGGGTTATATAGGGGATCACTTCCTGTCTGAAGATCTTTGGTCTACCAGTGTCCATTCACCTGGTGATGGAGTATAATCCAGTAGGTAATGAATATTAGCTAGACTTTGTGTCCCATGATGTACTCAAAGAAAAGGATTTTACAGGTAATTATGACAAAAAATACTATTTTTATTTGGGTGCAGCATCGCACGACCAGGAAAAGGCTGCTTCTATAAGGTCCAGTTTTCCTACTCTTAGATCAACCAGGCATCTCTTGACTGACTTCTGCATAAGTTTCCTGGGCCTCATAGCCTTCCCTGAGGCAGTTCTCTTTTGTTAAGTTACTCTCCATACCTTTTGCTGTTCAGCATTCTCACATTGTGGGACAAACAGATCCCTTTTCTGGATTGTCCACTACTGCTGTCCAGACAGTTAAAAATCACCCAGGCATGGTGGTTTTCCAACTTGGCTCTATAATCCAGAAAATTGTTCCTTACCTCTCCCTGCAACGTGGTTATGATGGACACCAGCCTATATGGCTGGGGAGGAGGGGGATCTACAACTCCCTAGCTTTCCAGGACAACTTGTCCCCTACTGGAGTTGAGGCTTCCCGTCAATATTCTGTAACTGTGAACCATAGGACCCCTCTGCTAAACGTCACCTAGTAAGGGTGCAGTCAGACAGTGCCACATCTGTGGCCTACATTAAACCACCAAGGGGAAACCAGAAGTTAGACAGCCCTAAAGGAAGACGTCTGATTCTCTCCTGGGCAGAACACTATGTTCCAGCTCTCTCAGCTATCTACATTCCAAGAAAATTGGCAAGTAAACTTCCTGAATCTTCCAACACCTGGACTCAAGGGAGTAGTCTCTCCACCCAGAGATTTTCCTGATGCTTTGTCAGAAATGGGGAGATCATGTTTTCCAGATTCAACAAGAAACTGGACAGGTTTGTGACCAGGTCCAGAGATCCCCTGGCCTTCACGTTGGATGCCCTGGTATTTCCTTGGTCCCTGTTCAGACTGGTGTATGTTTTCCCACCAGCAAAGCTTCTCCTTTGACTGCTCTGCAAGATAGAGGAAGAATGGAGTCGATCCAAGATTTGGTACACATACCTTCTCTGACTCCTAACAGATGAGCCATGGTCTCTTCCACACAGGCCATACCTCCTGTTTCAGGGCCCACTCTTACACCTTGATTTTCATTTGCTTGTTTAAATCACATGACCGTTGAAACCCAGGTCCTAAAAGGTATGGGCACTATGGATTCTGTTTTTCCCACCTTGCTCAAAGCGGGAAAAAACACTACTTGCAAGATCTACCATCTGGCTGGTGCGAGAGCAGGCACGTCAACCTGGGAATATTGAATGCCTTGCATACTGGCTTTTGTCCAGTCTGGTCTGGACCAGCATCTGGCTCTTAGTACTCTAAAGTGGCATGTTTCTGCTTTATCCATTCTTTTACAAAAACCTTTGTCTTCCCCAAATCTTGTCAAGACCTATGCAAGGTGTTGCTTATGTGAATTCCCCCCACTTTGACCTCAGGTGTCTCCATGGGATCTGAATCTGGTACTTTCGGTGGTTCAGAGACTTCCTTTCGAACCAATCTGGGACATCCATTAGAACATCTCACCAGTAAAGTGGCCTTTTGCTGGTTCCTATCCATTGAGGGACACTGGAATTCAGGAATTCCTAATCATTTTTACTCCTGCAATTATTGGCGCAGTCTGCTTTCAGAGGCTCTAAGTATGCCCTGGCGCCAAAGGTATTTGGGACAACTTTTATTCTGCTTTAAGTATAACAAAAATTTTGCTACTGCATTTTTTTTCTCTATTAACTTCAATAAAATGTTCATTGTGGATATTTTGTCTTCCATGAATTCATTCAAGTCTTCCACATAGCTGCTTGAGCTAATTTCTATACAACAGCTCACTGAAGTGGCATATCCTCAACAGTTTTGGAGACCGTACTTGCACCCCCTGGACTGGAAGATTGCTAGCTTTGAATTTGACCTTAAACGCCTAAGCTCTACATCGTAGTGTTTTGTAGTGTGTTTGTAACCACAGAGCTCTCTCCAGATCCAGAGGCATGGCACAGACAGCCTTTAGTGTGGCCTAGTCTCTGCAGACTCACTTCTTAAGTAAGGTCAGTGGGACTAAAGTAGTAGGAGTGCACTGTAATACAGTTGCACACGTTTTTAAAAATTTCTGCCACCAAACCATCGTCAAAGTCTAGAAGACAACGCCCGCCCCCCAACTTTGCGTCCCAAAAGTTACCTAAGCTATGATTCGTGCAAAAATCAAGGCCCCACTCTAAGACAATCTCCAAATATACGCAATATAACAGCCATGGATGGACAATTTATCTCCCACCTGGCTTTGATTCTTTTCTTCCAGAGCCCTGACTTAGCATTCTGTTAATGACTACCACTGCTCTTAACACACACAGACCAACATTGTGGACCCCCAGGGTCCTCAAACGTTCCCTTCCCTCTACTACTCTCGTCCCAAAAACCCTCCCTCCCTTCCAAATCTGTTGCACCAATGTTAAAGTAGAACTATAGGCAAAACTTTTTTTTTTTTTACTTTTTTTTTTTTTTTTGGATCGAGTAATGAAGGATTATAGCACCTATTAGTTTATTTTCTCCCATCTGCATCCTGTTGGGGAGATTTATCTTCACTTCATGGCCCATAGCCAAAACAGGAAGTAAGATAAAATACCTGCAAATTTAAGGGAATTTCCTGGGGACCACCAGAACTAGTGCCCCCGTTGGAAGATTTCCTCTCTCTTACTTTTCTGGGTACAACCATAAATTAGGGCTTTCTTTTACTTTCCCTTTCAATGATAATGATAAACCGGACAAATAGGATGAATCTCCCTAACGAGGGCAGAGGTAGCAATAAAAATCTTCTAAGGCTTCATGTACACTGCTTCTGGTAAACGGACGTTTAGCAGTTGGGCATTTTTTTCAGATGCCTCTGAACTCTCCTCTGTTATCTTATCAGTATATGTACACAGGGTCGTTTATAGTTGTTTTTAGGCAGTTAAGTTTAGAAGCGTTTTTTGGAAAGCAAAAAAATACATTCAGGACGGGTGTTTAGTGGCATTTGAAATCCCAAACGCCTGTAACAGTAAGCTTGGAAACGCGGTAAATTTTACTGCCATTTTTTAATTTTTGACTATTTGGGGGAAAAAAGGCTTTTAAACGCCAACGCAGCCAAACGTGGCAGAATAGACGTTTTTAAGGCTGCATTCACACCTGACAGTTTTCAGCTCGTAAAACGCCTGAAAAACACCCAACAGGCAAAATCCCATTAATTTAAATGGCTCCTGTTCACATCTGAGCATTTTGTCACCTGAAGCAAAAACGCTAGAAGCTCAAAAAAGTACATGAGCTTCTTTTTGGGCAGATTACAGGCGTTTTTTCTGCTTTTTACATTGGTGACCTTTTTGACCTGTGCAAAAACGCGCAACTTTCTGCCTGAAAACAAAAGTCAGGTGTGACTGCAGCCTCAATGTCGGTTACTATCTGTCAAGTTAGATCGTTAAGGAGAGGTTGTAAAATGTCCTGTGTACATTAGGCCAAATATGGGGTTCTTATTCATCTCTACTCTATCCAAAACGAAAGAAAATTTTTTGACTTTAGTTATACTTTAAGAATGTGTTTTGTTACTAATTTGTGTATGTAATCTATCTCTGTACATGCTTATCTTGTCTTAAACAAGCATACACATTTATCTATAAGGCCTCATGCACACTAGACATTTTTGGACGTTTTTACAGCTGCTGTTTTTGGCTTCAGATGTTTTTTTCAATAGTCAATAAACTCTTCAGAATGTTATCCTATGTGTTCATGTACACGTAGGCTGTTATCAACTGTTTTGGGCAAGGGCGTTTTTGGGCTGTAAGAAAAAAAAAAAACACTAGTGGGTTCTGAAAGGCGTTTTTCAGCTGTAAAAAGGCAGATAAACGCTGAAAACTGCCCATTAAAAAAACAAAATGCGCTAAACGCTATTCCAAAAACGCTGAAAAGCGTTGAAAAACTCACTGCAAAGCTACTGGCATTTTTTGTTAACATCCAGTGTGCATGAGGTTTTTCAACTGCTGTTTTTGGCTTCAGACGTTTTTTGTTTTTTTTTCTGCAGTCAATAAACTCCCCAGCAATGTTATCCTATGTGTCCATGCACACATAGGCTGTTATCAGCAGTTTTCGACGGGCGTTTTCTAGCTGGATAAAAACCCAGAACTAGTGGGTTTTAAGAGGAGTTTTTCAGCTGTAAAAATGCTCTAACTTTAAAAAAAGCTGAAAATGCAGCTAATCGGCGTTTGTCAGCATTAGTGAGCTGTAAGGTTTTATGAGAGTATAGTTTTGCTAAAAAAAGCTAAATGCTGCAGCTAAAAAAAGTCATAACGCTACTACAAAAACGCTGAAAAACTAACTACAGTTTTTTGTACAGCTAACGTTACTGGCTTTTTTATAATGTCCAGTATGCATGAGGCCTTATTGTGTAATGCACAATACTCTTCCTTTGTTTTGTTTTTGTTATCTGATCTAAACTCTAACCTACCAAAACTTTTCAATAAAAGTATTGAACAAGAAAATTTTCTGCCATCACTAGTTTTACCATGGCAATGGTTAAGCCCAAGGGACTCTAGCTTAAGTCATCCATTAGGTGGAATATTGCATGGCTTTTTTCCACCATTTAGCCTCGATGAAACCCCATTTCTCTTTCGTTCATTGACGGACACAGCTCCATTCTCTTGACCGTAGGGTTATATCTTCCTCCTTTCAGGAGAGATTAGGCAGAACATGCATTGCATGTGAAAAAAACAGAACTATACAGTTCCACAGGGGGCGGTCCCTCTGATATAACCCCTCAGCCTGCCTCCTGCAGCTCAGTTTCTTTCTGCCTAGCAAAGGAGAAGGACCTAGGCTCCCTATCTGGACCATTGGTCCTGGGGTTTTTTTTCTGGATTTTGCCTCTTTGCGCAAGATTTTAAGATCCTTTGATCTTCTATCAACAGCCGGCTGGGTGACAGGCTGGATAAATATAGATCCTTGCAGTCTCCCCAGCCTGGCCATCGAGCGTGTGCAGGCCCTAACTATGCGCTGGGTCGGCCACAACATGCACCTCAGGCTCCAGGGGTTGGTGATCTCCAAGCTCCGGGGCACACATATGACCGGACTACGGATTTCTTTGTCACAGTGTGCCGTGGCCCGCAGCCACTCCGTACTGCTTGGGTGTGGGTCTGTGATGGGATGTCCCCAGCTCGTCCGGAGGGTAAGTACAGCTCTTCCTGTCTCGGCAGGACTGAGCAGCTGGGCATTCAGTGGGAGGTCGATTAGGGGGTCCCTCTTCTCCCTTTCTTCTCTCCCTGTCCCTGCTCCCCCCCCCCCCATGGGGGATGCTGCAGACTAGCGGTGTGTGTACCTGGACAGGGGTCCTTCAGGAGGGCTACTATCCCTGATGGGGGGCTCTGCTGACTGACTGTGTCTGTGGGCTTCTGTGTGCTGCCGCCATAGCGCTGTTCGGCACCATTATCTAGGTGCATCCCTGTGTACAGTTGTGATGTCGGCCATTTTCTGTTAGTCCTGTAAAAAACGTGGGTGGCAGCCATTTTCCAGGAGCTCAGGGGCCATTTTCCCTGTGTGTTTGTCCTATGTACAGAACGCCTGGCAGCCATTTTCTTGTAGCCTGGCACGCTTTTTCTCCACACAGCGCTGTTCCCTGGGCTCCGAACAGTGCGGTTTTCTTTTCAGGACACCTGTGCATTCTCACAGGATACAGGCAGCACGGCACAGCTCTCTGTCAGGGTGGTGAGTCCTGTGGTGGGAACCCCTCAGTCTGTAGCAGCTAGGAGGGTGGAACTATACACCTTGTCCTAAGTCCCCAAGGGTGGCAGACAGGAAGGGTCAGCATGGCGTCAGAACCTGGAAATTTCTTCCCCAGATCTCCCTGTAATTGCAACCAGTTCACCTGCAAATAGTGCGGTGCCTTTGGACGCTTTGTCGGCGGTCCTTGAATCGTTGGTTGCCAGGGTGGAGACGGCGTGCGGGCGCAAGGGGGGATAAGAAACGGCCCCTGCCCCCCCGTCCTCCGGGGAGAGCTCTGATTTAGACTCGGGCCCCGCATTGACCAGCGGCCCCTGTTCTGATGTGTCAGAGGACGCTGACCAGGACCGATCGGACAGTAAGGATGGTTCTGTGTCCGGGTCCGCACAGGAAAAAGTGCTAGTTGGAGCACTTATCACCGCTGTGCGTGCTACCCTGAAAATACAGGATGCGGCAGAATCCTCTGCCGAGGTGGCGGTCCCTTTTGGGTCCCGCAACTGACCTTTTCGGTCCCAAAACGAATGGCGGTGTGTTACCCCTTTGAGGAGAGCCTTCTTAAGAAATGATCGGCTCCCCGGTTGTGGACCCCCCAGTGTCCAGGTTAAACAAAGTAATCACGATCCCGGTAGAAGGGACTCCTGCATTTAAGGATCCTACCGACAGGAGGGCCGAGGCAGTGGCCTGATCCATCTTTACGGTAGCGGGGTCAATGCTACGACCGGTACTGGCCACGATGTTGGTGTCGCAGACCCTTACTGAATGGGCAAATCTATTGCACCGTGAATTGGAGAAACAGCAGTCTCCTGTCTGCGTGGAACTAGCAGACCAATTGGTGCAAGGCCTTAAGTATGCCTGTGATGCGGCCCTGGATACATTTCCTTTGCTCTCCAGAGCATCAGTATCAGCAGTGGTGCTGCGGCGCCTGATATGGCTGAAATGCTGGTCTGCGGACCAGGCATCTAAAAAAGCTCTGGCTGATTTGCCTTTCCTTGGTGAACGGCTTTTTGGAGCCTCGCTAGATGGCATTATTAAGAATGTCACGGGTGGGAAGAGCACTTTGCTCCCACAGTCCAGGAAGGGTAAGGGGCCACGCCGCAGGCAAGGCTCCTTACCGCTCAAAAGAGGCTTTTTCGTCCGCCCGGAACCTCAGGTAAAAGTTCCCAGTCCGACAGGGCGACTACTGAGGGACTGAAGTGTCCCTGGCCTCGCAAGCCTGCGAACAAAAGTGCTACCGCATGAAGGTTTGCCCCCGCCCAACACACGGGTGGGGGAGTCACCTTTGGGAGTTTGCAGTTCGGTGGGCCTTTTGGCTGTCTGACAAATGGGTCTGCGAACTGATTTCATCAAGCTACAAGATAGAGTTTCTCTCTTGGCCACCAAACAGATTTTTTCCCTCAGCATACCCTTACTCTCGGCTCGCCGGGAGGCCCTGCATGGGGCAGTAAGGGACCTGCTCAGCCGTAGGGTGATAGTGCCTGTTCCAGAAACGGAAACGTTTCAGGGATTTTATCCCAATCTGTTTGTAGTCCCCAAAAAGGAAGGGGTACGTCCAATCCTGGGCCTAAAAGCCCTCAATTGCTTTGTGAAAGTACAGAGGTTCAGAATGAAATCAGTTCGCTCCGTAGTCGCTGCACTCCATCAGAGGGACTCTCTGGCGTCTCTGGATATCCAGGACGCGTACCTGCACATATCCATATGCCTCAGGCATCAGAGGTTTCTGTGATTTGCAGTAGGGGAAGACCACTACCAGTTTGTGGCTCTCCCTTTTGGTCTGGCTTCAGCACCCCGAGTCTTTACCAAGGTATTGGCTCCAATTTTGGCATTTTTGCGATAACGTGGGATCGCAATTGTGGGTTACCTAGACGATCTCCTTCTGAGAGCAGCTTCCGCCTCAGAATTAAGGGAGGATGTAGCGATCACCATGCACACTCTACAAGAGTTTGGGTGGGTGTTGAACCTCAAGAAGTCTGTGCTAGTGCCGACTCAACATCTGGAATACCTAGGCTTACTGTTGGACTCTGTGGAAGCAAGAGTGTTTCTCCCTTCAGACAAGCTGCAGACTCTCAGGACCACGGTGAAGCGCTTGAGGAGCTGCAGGTGGTCGTTGCTGCGTTTCTGCATGTGAGTTCTGGGCTTTATGGTGGCTTCCTTCGAGGCGGTACAGTAAGCCCAATTTCACACCAGAGTCTTGCAGAAGGAGATATTGTCGAAATGGGACAAATCTCCGTTATCCCTGGATCGACAGATTCGGGTGAGCCAGTTAGTCAGGGACTCTCTTCTCTGATGGCTGAGATCTCCGGTCCTGGAAATCGTTCCTACCTCTTCATTGGACAGTGATCACAACGGACACCAGCCTGACCGGCTGGGGTGGAGTATTGGGAATACAATCGACACAGGGCCTCTGGTCGAGGGAGGAATCCCAGTTACCGATCAATGTGCTCGAGCTTCGAGTGATCAGGCTATGCCTCTCCACATGGTCGATGCGACTACAAGGACATCCGATCAGGATCCAGTCAGACAACGCCATGGCGGTGGCATATGTCAACCATCAAGGAGGAATGAGAAGCTCGGCCGCAGCACGGGAGGTCACTCAATCCTTGGGTGGGCAGAGCGACATGTACTGGCCCTGTCGGCTATATAAATCCCGGGAGTAGAAAACTGGCAGGCGGACTATCTATAGAATGGGCTCTGCATCCGGAGGTGTTCAGGCTTCTTTGCCTGCGGTGGGGCACACCAGATGTGGACCTTCTGGCCTCTCGGCTCAATCAAAAGGTGCAGAGGCTCGTGTCCAGGACAAAAGATCCTTGGGCGGACGTGTCAGACGCGTTGGTGGCTCCATGGGAGCAGTACCAGCTGATTTACGCCTTTCCTCCGCTCAAACTGTTACCACGTCTGCTCCGCAGAGTGGGGGCCGAGGGGATCCCAGTCATACTGGTTGCCCCGGATTGGCCTTGGTACGCCGACCTGATACGCCTGGTGGCGGATGCTCCTTGGCAGTTGCTGGTGCGGGAGGACCTCCTATCGCAAGGTCCCATACTTCATCCTGCTTTACCGTTGCTGGCTTTAACGGCGTGGCTGTTGAAAGCCAGGTGCTAAGGAACCGAGGTCTGTCGGACTCTGTCATTTCCACTATGCTGAGGGCAAGGAAATCTTCTTCCAGAAAGATATATCATCGTACATGGAAGGCTTATATCTCCATGTGTGAGGAGATGGGGTGGCGCCCACATACTTATTCGGTGGTTAACGTCCTGCTGTTCTTACAGCGAGGAGTGGACCAGAAGTTGGCCTTGAGCACCGTTAAGGGACAGATTTCAGCTTTGGCTGTTTTTTTCCAACGACCTCTGGCGTCTCACTTGTTGTTACGCACTTTTGTGCAAGGGGTGTGGCATGTAGTTCCTCTGGGATCTGAACCTGGTGCTGTCGGAGCTTCAGAAACCGCCATTTGAGAACATCAGGGAAATTCCCTTGTTGACCCTGTCTCAGAAAGTGGTCTTTTTAGTGGCTATTACATCTGCCAGGAGGGTTTCAGAGCTGGTGGCCTTGTCTTGCAAGTCGCCCTATCTGATTATCCACAGGGATAAGGTGGTGTTGCGTCCACAACCTTCTTTTTTTGCCGAAGGTAGTTTCGGCCTCCCACCTCAATGAAGACATTGTGTTACCATCTCTGTGTCCTAAGCCGACACATCCTAAAGAGGTGGCCCTCCATTCCCTGGATGTGGTCCGGGCTCTAAGAGTATATCTGTCTGCCACGGCTCCCTTCCGGAAGTCAGATTCACGGTTTGTTTCGATGGGTGGTGCGAAAAAAAAAAAAGGGCTAGCGGTCTCTTCGACTACCATTTCCAGGTGGATCAGACAGATCGTGGTCCAGGCTTACACCTTGAAAGGGCAGGTGCCCCCTTTTCTGTCACAGCCCATTCCACTAGGGCAATTGGGACTTCTTGGGCTTTCCAACATCAAGCGTCAGTTTCCCAAGTGTGTAAGGCAGCGACTTGGTCGTCCGTTCACACCTTTACCAAGTTCTACAAGGTTGATGTAATCGCATCTTCGGATGCTTGCTTTGGCTGCAAAGTTCTGCAGGCGGCCGTGTAATCTTGCAATTTACATTCTTTTTATTAGTTGGACAAAGTTCATGTTGTTGTCCATGCAGTTTGATGCATTTGTCACACGCAGATTCTACTGCGGTTGATCCAGAGGGTAACTCCTCAGTTTGGGGAGCACTTCTGGTTGTGGGTGAAGTTCTGTTTTGCTGTTCCCACCCCTCGTTATGACACTGCTTGAGGACGTCCCTATGGTCAAGAGAATGGAGCTGTGTCCGTCAATGAACGAAAGAGAAAATTTTTGTACTCAACGTAAAATCCTTTTCTCTGGAGTTCATTGACTGACACAGCACCCACCCCTCCTTTTGATTACATTATACTGCTTGTTGATGTACTGTGCTGCAGGAGGCAGGCTGAGGGGTTAGATCAGAGGGACCGCCCCCTGGGTGGAACTGTATAGTTCTGTTTTTTTCACATGCAATGCATGTTCATGCATATATCTTCTCCTGAAAGGAGGAAGATATGACCCTATGGTCAAGAGAATGGAGCTGTGTCCGTCAATGAACTCCAGAGAAAAGGATTTTACGGTGAGTACAAAAATCCTATTTTTGCTGCTACTGCTTATTAAGCACCATATCACGAGCTCGCTGGTCCTATTCCACTGCCCATCTACAATAACTTGGTCACCCTCATCAACAGTCTGTTTGGGTTTGTGAGTTTGCGTGGCCTTGCCTCTCTTGAAGCCTATTTGTTTTTTGCTATCTGATGCAAATGTCCTCTCGAAGACACACATAGAGGACAGTTCTGATGCAACAGGTTACATCAGCCCATACTCCCCTGTACGGAGGAGCATATCTAGTACAATTCGAAGTGCACATACGACCTATAGCATAAAGACAGGATGGGGTGAGATGTGTATGATGCACAATATGCAATTAAATGAATTTTTTATTTACTGCTGGGGTAATTGAAAGGTGAGAGAAACACACCTCTTCCTTATTCTCATCAGCCATAGAAGAGATCAGGAATTGCCACTTAGATCTTATATGCAGAGGAAATTAAAGCTGGCCATAGCAGAGTCAGGTTTTTTTTCATTCAACCAGTAGGTGTTGGTCACGAGTAAAGATGTGCTGTGCTGAGTTCTGCTGGAATATTCCTTGATGGGCCAAGCCATGCAATTGGATCCATTCAAAGTGTCTTTTCCAGACCGAATTGAATGGTACCCGGGCCTCGTGTCCGAAAAAACAAGGTTTAACCTGTAACGCTTCTCTTTTTAGAGAGCTGGACCCAGGGATCTAGTATTTGTTTTTTTCAGCTATATTGCTGGCGGGGTGCTTTTTACAGGCCCAGGGCTGTGGATCCCCTGATAAAAAGGGGGCCCTAGTCCCTGAAGGTTTTTTAACGAAGCCCACCTTGAGAGGTGAAGATTGGGTCTGTTACCACAGAACCCTGCAGCTGGATAAGGTAAGGGAGATTCCTAAGGAATGTTTCTAATTCTTGTGGGTATCTCTCCTTTAAAGTTAATGTTGTCATGCCTATAGTCTCCCCCGGGGGCTGTCAAGAGCACGTACCCGATTCCATGCTTGTCAGTCCCGCCTCTGTGTCAAGCTGCATGCTTCCTCTAGCCCAAGCCCCAGGTAAGACGCAGGGAAGGGTTTTTTTTTTTCCTTTTGGGAATGTTCCCCCACCTGGACAGCTTCAGCCCAGGAGGCAGAGGGAGCATGGCTCATTCAGGGGTGTGCCGCACCGTTCCCACTACGATTACAGCGGTCCTCCGTCCGGCGGCCCTCTTGCGTATACGATCCAGCGGATCGGAGCCCACTCGCGCGGAAAAGCTGTATCTTTGAAAAAGATGAGGGAGGGGGGCGCGGTGGGAGGAAAGGGGGCTGGGCTTAGCGGCGTTGGCGTGCATTAGCGCCCACAACATGTGCTGTGTAGCTATAAAGTGCACCTTTTTTCAGGTGCATACAGCTAAAGGACGGACACAGAGCAGACAGGTCGCATGTGAGTGTTGGTTGACACAGGCATTCCCAGGACACATTTCTGAGCCTAATAGCAGCGGCAGTTGCTGGATTATTGCTCAGCAGTAGGTGCATTTTCTTGGCTGTACCTCTGCGTTTGTGCTCTGCACCATAACCAGAGGGAATGGTACAAATACCGCAAAAGATAAGGGCACAAAGGGGTCACCCTAAGGGACCCCCCCCTCTGCAACACCATCCCCCCCCTGAAAGATCTAGGGAGGCTGGTCAGAGTGAGCCATCGGGATAATCAGGGGCTGCAATTGCTTCCAACACTTCAGCCCCTGTCTTTGTAACTGAGGAGGTTTTTTCCTCAACTATCATTGGATTAGAGGAAAAGTTAGCAACTTTAATCGCATTTTCTACCACCCAGGATCCTCAAACAGAGGAACAGTGGGAGAGGGAAATGAATCCCCCTCAGGGGACCATGGAGAGACTGACTCCTCTTCTGAGGGATCAAGTGGGGAAGGACCTTCTTCAGCTTCACATGCTGAGAAGTTGCTGGTGCATTCTCTTACTAAAATGGTCAGCTCCACATTTAAGCTACCCTTAACTGAGTCGGTTGAAGAGCCCACTTCTTGTTTGGGTTCACTAAAGACTCCTCAAGCCTTGCATGCCTTTCCTGTACATTCATTTCTGGAAAAGCTTATATATTCTGAGTGGGATCACCCAGATAAGCATTTTTAAGGTTTTCAACACTTCATCCTATGGAGGAAAAATTCACTAAGATGTGGAGTATACCAGCAATTGATGCTGCTATATCCTCTGTGAATAAAAGTTTGACTTGTTCGGTTGACAATGCGCAAATGTTTATGGATCCAACTGATAAGAGATTGGAATTCCTTTTAAAAGATATTTTTTCCTTGGCAGGTTCAGTGGCTCAACCTGCAGTGGCGGCAATTGGGGTATGTCAATCCTGGAGATACCATTTGAAACGGGTGCTCAAGGTTTTCCCTGAACGGCGCCCAGGAGTTAGCTGAGCTGCCAGCAGCTTTGTGTTTTGCAATTGACGCAATCAGAGATTCTATTCTTCAAACCTCTCGCCTTACGCTTGGGTTGATGCATATGCGTAGAATCTTATGGTTGAAAAGTTGGTCAGCTGAAGCGCTATGCAGAAAGCTCCTGACTGGTTTTCCTTTCCGTGGTGAAAAGCTGTTTTGGGATGATTTGGACAAATATATCCAAAAAATATCAAGTGGGAAAAGTACCCTTATGCCAGTTAAGAAAAGGAGTAAATGTCCCTCATTAAACGGGCTCTTTCTCCAGTGCCAGGGGCATCAGCCTCCAGGCAGTCGCAACGGCCTCCACCGTCAGGTTCATGAGGTAAACCTCTTTGTCAACCCCAGGGACAAAAGAAATCCTGGGGGAGGAAACCCACAAGACAAAATGCTAAAGCCTCTTTATGAAGGGGCGCCCCCGCTCGTTCGAGTGGGGGGGAAGACTTCTGCAGTTCTCAAGGGTCTGGCAGGAATTATTTCGAGACAGATGGGTGGTCTCCACAATAGCTCTAGGTTGCAAACTAGAATTTCGAGAATTCATGTCTCCTCTTTTCCTCAGGTCAAATGTCCCCAAAGATCCAGAGAAAAAGAAGTCTCTCTAGCGTTAGACCGACTTTTGTCACAAAAAGTGATCATGATGGTCCCCATGGAAGAGCAGGGATTGTGGTTTTGTTCAGACCTTATCATGGTGCCAAAACCAAATGAAGATGTCAGACCCATTCTAGATCTGAAAGATCTAAACCGGTTCCTGAAAATTCGCTCTTTTCGCATGGAATCAATCCGATCAGTAGTCTCTGTCCTACAACGAGGAGAACTTCTGGCATCAATCGACATCAAAGATGTATACCTACATGTACCTATTTCCCTGCTCACCAGAAATCTGCGTTTTGAAGTAGAAAAATTTAATTTTCAGTTTGTAGCTTTGCCTTTCTGTCTAGCTACTGCACCTCGGGTGTTTACAAAACTTCTGGCCCTTCCTCTGGCCAGATTAAGGACTCAAGGTATAACGATAATGGCATACCTAGACGACCTGCTCTTGATAGACCGTCGGTAGCCCGCCTGGACCAAAGCATGGTCACCACAGTCAACTACCTGGAATACTTAGGTTGGGTCTTCAACCTAGAGAAATCTTTAAAACTGGTAAGAAGATTGGAGTACTTCAGTCTGATTATAGATACAGCCCAGAAGAGGGTGTTCTTACCCCAGGCAATAATCGGTGCCATAAAGGAGCTGGTTCAGGTGGTCAGGGCACAGAAGGGTCCTTCTATCCGCCTTTGTATGAGGTTGTTGGGAAAGATGGTGGCTTCATTCAAAGCAGTTCCCTATGCTCAGTTTCATTCGAGAGTATCCTGTCTTGGAACAAGAAGATCCAAGCACTAGATTTCCCGATGCGTTTGTCGCTAAAAGTGCGTCAGAGCCTCAGTTGGTGGTGGATACCCAAGAATCTGCAGAAGGGAAATCCTTACCAGTTACCTGGAAGGTGGTAACAACAGTTGCCAGCCTTTCAGGGTGGGGAGCAGTCCTTGAAGAGACGTCGGTCCAAGGGAAATGGTCCAGAACCGTCTTAGAGATTCGGGCAACGTACCTAGCCCTAAGGCCCTGGACATTCAGCTTGCGGAATTTTCCTGTCAGGATTCAATCCGACAATGCCACGGCAGTGGCTTATATCAATCACCAGGGGGGCACCAGAAGTCAGGCAGCCCAGGGAGAGAAGTAAACCAGATCCTAACCTGGGCAGAAAAGCATGTGCCGTGCATATCGGCAATTTTCATTCCAGGAGTAGAGAACTGGCAAGCGGACTACTTAGTCGCCAGCAGTTGTTCCTGGGAAAATGATCCCTTCACCTCGACATCTTCCTGGCTGTATGCCAAAGATGGGGGATCCCGGACGTAGATCTGTTTGCGTCCAGGTTCAACAACGAAGTTGACGACTTTGTCAAGAACAGGGGATCCACTCGCATGCGGAACAGATGTGTTGGTGACCCCATGGGATCAGTTCTCACTGATGCATGCATTCCCTCCTATTCTGCTGCTACATCGACTTCTTCATAGGATCAAGCGGGCAAAGAAGTCGATAGTTCTTGTGGCCCAGAAGATCTTGGTATGCAGAAATGGTAAAGATGGTGGTAGGGGCCCCATGGCCCCTACCACCACGTCCAGACCTTCTATCGCAGGGACCAGTGTTCCATCCTACTTTACAAATGCTATATTTAACGGTTTGGCTGTTGAAACCCACATTCTGAAGAATCATGGGCTTTCAGGCTCACTGATATCTACTTTCATGCAAGGAAGCCAGCTTCCAGAGTCATTTATTATAAAGTCTGGAAGGCATATGTTTCCTGGTGTGAATCCAGGGGTTGGCATCCTAGAAAGTATGTCATAGGTAGAATCCTTGCCTTTCTGCAAATGGGGTTAGAGATGAAAGTGGCCTTGAATACTATCAAGGGCCAAGTCTCGGCCTTATTGGTATTGTTTCAATGTCCGCTAGATTCGTATTCTTTGGTCCGAAGCTTTATACTGCGGGTAACGCGCTTAATCCACCGGTTAGAGCAGCTCTGAACCCTTGGGACTTGAATTTAGTTCTAAAGCTATATATACTGTGTACTCTCCTAAAAGTGGGCTAAACAATGCATTTGTTCAGAAAAATATATTTAAAAAGTGTATATGTGCCCAATGGGATTAATATCCCGTACCAGAGGGTGCAGACAAAGATATACAGGTATAACAAAAAAATATATATATATATATATATATATACATACATACATACATACATACATAAACAGGTATAACAAAAAATTCATCAGTGGTGGTGGTACCAATTATAAATACTAAGTGTAGCAGTAACACAGCCCCCCTACTGATGTATAAGGGGTTACCATATAATAACCAAATCGTCCTTCCGGCTGTTGTACTGGCTGGTAATGAGTCTATAATCAGTCCACAGTAAGTGCCATATACTGGTTAAATATTAACACTATATCTCCACTGCGCACAATATGTTATGCTGGTGAAACAAACACGGCCCCCTTCTTCACCGTGAAAAACGGGCAAGTCATTGGGCACATATACACTTATACACTTTTTAAATATATTTTTCTGAACAAATGCATTGTTTAGCCAACTTTTAGGAGAGTACACAGTATATATAGCTTTACAGCTAACACATAACTTTACGTATCCAACATAGGTAACGCCACTTGCCCCTATTCACATATACCTTTCTTGCTTACCTCATCCCTGTGGGGGGTGAGTAAGGGGAGGCTGCAAGCCTTTGGTCTGTGAGCGCGGAAATCCCTTTTTTTCCTTTCTTGAATTTAGTTCTATTGGCGTTACAGAAACAGACTTTTGAGTCGATACGACATATTCCTTTAGTCCTTTTGACAAGGAAGCTAGTTTTCCTGGTAGCCATTTCTTCTGCAAGAAGGGTATCAGAGTTGGTGGCTCTTTCTTGTAAAGGGCCATATTTAATCGTTCACAAGGATGGAGTAGTATTGCATCCTCATCCTAGCTTTCTGCCAAAGGTGGTTTCAGGTTTTCACCTAAACCAGGATATTGTTTTACCTTCATTTTTTCCAGAACCCTGTTCTAAGGAAGAAAGGTCATTCTTTGGATGCAGTCAAAATCTATTGAAGGTTCGCAAAACAGATGTTTTTTTTGTGTTGCCTGAAGGTCCTACCCTGTTTCCCCGAAAATAAGACCTAGCGTGGATGTCAGTGATGGCTGCAATATAAGCCCTACCCCCCAAATAAGCCCTAGTTAAAGTCCTTGTAGGTCTTCTTTTCAGGGTAGGGCTTATTTTCGGGGAAACAGGGTAGGCCTTATTTGGGGGGTAGGGCTTATATTGCAGCCATCACTGACAATCACGCTAGGTCTTATTTTCGGGGAAACAGGGTAGGAAAGGACAGGCAGCATCGAAATCCACTATTGCCAAATGGATTTGGCAAGTATTTATTCAAGCTTATGGTTTGAGGAGGAAAGTTCCACCTTTTCAAATCAAAGTGCACTCCACCAGGGCTGTTAGTGCTTCTTGGGCAGTGCATCACCAAGCCTCCATGGGTCAAATCTGCAGAGTCTCAACTTGGTCTTCAGTCCATAACTTCACCAGATTCTATCAGGTGGATGTAAGAAGGCATCGCCTTTGGGCGCAGTGTACTGCAGTCAGCAGTATAGGTTCTCAGGTCTAATTGCACCCTACTTTTTTTTGTGTCCCCTCCCCTCAGGTGGCATTGCTCTGGGACATCCCATACAGTAATTACTGTGGCTCTGTGTCTTGTGATGTACGATAAAGAAAATAGGATTTTTATAACAGCTTACCTGTAAAATCCTTTTCTTTGTGTACATCACGGGACACAGAGGTGTGCCCCCCCCCCCCCCCTTTTTCTGGTTACACGTGTATTGCTTTGCTACAAGTCTGAGGTACTTCCAGTAAGGGGAGGGGTTATATGGTGAATTGAACTTCCTGTCTAGGGTGTGCCTGTGTCCATCACCTGAAGGTGCCATATAACCCATACAGTAATTACTGTGGCTCTGTGTCCCGTGATGTGCTTCAAGAAAAGGATTTTACAGGTAAGCTGTTATAAAAATCTTATTTTTCATTTTCAAAGGCATAGATTACTGACATTTTGAAATGTTTTCATCTTTAGCATATATAATCCCATAAGCTTGTTTTTTACTTAAGTTGTGATGCATTTCTACCATTTTTAATTTTTTTTTGTTTTGTTTTAATAGTGAACCAAGGAAAATTATATTGCATCGAGGGGCCACTGGATTAGGCTTCAACATAGTTGGAGGTGAAGATGGTGAAGGAATCTTTATTTCATTCATTCTTGCAGGGGGCCCTGCAGATTTAAGTGGAGAGCTCAGAAAAGGAGATCGTATCATTTCTGTATGTTTTCTACGTATATATATATATATATATATGTGTTTGTTCATAAATGTGGCAGTATTTTACAGTTCTACTGCTAATAGTCTTTGAATGATGTAGTAAAACCATGCCTGCATTCAAAAGCATCACCATAAAGTAACAATACAGAGTATTTTTAAGTTAATCAGGTTAAGTAATATTTGGTCTTTAAGCAGTGTAATTACAGTGCGATGTAACTACAAATACCGTCCTACATTTCATCATTTAACAGAAAACATTCCTGCTACAAAATTAAAGCAGAACTCCAGGATCAGCAAAAAATCCCCCCCACACAAAAGACGAAACGGTTATTAAATTTGTGAAATTCCTTTCCATTGAAGAGAAAAGTCAAATTGAATTTTCAGGAAGTCAGCCACATAGTTCAAAAAATGCATCATGTATTCTGCCAGGGAGGATCTGTTAGAACCGTGATTGCATCATAAACTCCCCTCTTAACACTATCATTAAAAATGTATGCTTTGCAAATTGTAATGAATGTTGGAGGGTACAATTGGTCTGTACATGTAAATGTGAACAAGCCCACTTCAACATAAATCACACCCCTCATTCTGTAGCTACACTACTGAGCACAGAATGTGAGGGGAAATTCTTATAGCTGTAAAGCATGCATGTGCTCTCCCCCTCCAGCCACAGCAGCAGATAAACATATTGCCCTTACATGCTTTATGTAATCATTACTGAACTGTAGACACATGCCCATAATGATATACACACTGTACTCTGCTGTAATTCAGTATTAGAAATATTCCTCCTCATGTAGCTTTGAGATCTTTCTAATAGTAATCAGTGCTGGTATGGTATATGAGAACATTCCTAGCCACAATACAGAAAGAGCCACGCCATGCTGCTTTAGATCAGTGTGTGGCACAAGTACATGTCGGCATGAGAAAAAAACAAAGTGCAGCTAACTTACTAATCAATAAGTAGAAATTGGTGAGTTTTGCCTCAAGTTCAAAGATTGATACAAATGGGAATAAAAGGTACCACTATCCAGAATTGTTTGCAAATGATAAGGGAATAGGGGCAGTTGCTAAAGCTGTCCTACTAGACCCTCAGAGGAAGAATGGACTATCTCGGTACCAATAAACAGAGTTCAACTTTATAATAGAATATTAATTTTACATACAAAATCATGTGTAACAACACAAAAAATCAAAATGAGGGAAGATCAATACAGTAATAAGATACTTGTAGACTTCCAAACAGGTTACTGGTTATAGAATTCTTCAGGAGGATAAATCTATAAGGTAAACGATATATATTACGCAATCATAACAATTATACATATATCATATAAAGTATTCAACAATATACACCAGAAGAACAGCAAAAACCAGGTATGGCTGCTTACCAGTGACTTTATGGGCAGTTGTACACATCAGTCACCACACAGGCTACCCCCCAACCAACCGCCACCCCACCCCTCCCCTCCGCGGCGAACATGGGGGATTTGTGCAGATAATAATTTATCTGGGTAGATAATAAATATATATATGTGTGTGTGTGTGGTGTTAGGTTTTATTAATGGGCCTGGAAAGACGAGGGAGAAAAAAGGAAAGCAGAGTAATGACAGAAGGAAAATGTTTAAGGGGAAAAAAGGGGAGAATATGAAGGAACGGGGGGAAAGGGGGGGACAGCAACTGGGGTGGGGGGGGGAAGGTTGGGGATTAAAAAGGGGGGCAATATAACATTACACCCTCTAGTATGATATTTTAGATATGTCTCTCATTAGATGTTAATTCACTATCTGGTGGCCTTAACTACTTCTCTCTCCATTTCTCACTCCCTCTATCTCCACACACACCTCCCCCCCCCCCCCCCCCCTTTTGCCCTCTTTTTTTCTCCATTTTTTCCTATTAATCCCCATCCCTCCCCTCCCCCTTTTCCCTCCCCTCCCCCTTTTCCCTCCCCTCCCCCTTTTCCCTCCCCTCCCCCTTTTCCCTCCCCTCCCCCTTTTCCCTCCCCTCCCCCTTTTCCCTCCCCTCCCTCTTTTCCCTCCCCTCCCCCTTTTCCCTCCCCTCTCCCCCCTTTCCCTCCCCTCCCCTCTCCCCCCTTTCCCTCCCCCCTTTTCCCTCTTTCCCCCGTTCTTTCATATTCTCCCCTTTTTTTCTCCCTTTCTACTGCTTTAACATTTTCCTTCCATCATCACTCTGCTTTCCTTTTTTTCTTCCTCGTCTTTCCAGGCCCATTAATGAAACCTAACCTTATACGAATAGATATTATCCACCCAGATAAATTATCATCCGCACAGATCCCCCATATCCGCCACGGGGGGAAGCCTGTGGTGACTGATGTGTACATCTGGCCATAGAGTCACTGGTAAGCAGCCATACCTGTTCCTTGCTGTACATATTGTGTATATTGGATACGTTATATGATATATATAATTTTCATAATTGTTTGATATATACTGTTTAACTTTTATAGATTTATCCTCCTGAAGAAGCGGTCCCTTGATGGCGAAACTGTTGAGGATTGCATAAATCTGTGAGCAAATTCTATAACCAGTAACCTGTTTGGAAGTCTACAAGTATCTGATTACTGTATCGATCTTCCCTCATTTTGAATTTTTGTGTTACACATGATTTTATATGTAATAAACTTATATTTTATTATAAAGTTGAACTCTGCTTCTTGGTACCGAGATGGTCCATTCTTCCTCTGAGGGTCTAGTAGGACAGCTTTAGCAACTGCCCCTATTCCCTTATTTGCTTACTAATCAATAACACAATAATGATGGAACCCTCTAATGTATGGCAATCTCAGTAAGCTTCAATATCGCCACAATACTGTTCTCTGTGGTATGTAATATCACATATAATACACATCAGACTGAAAATAAAACATTAAAAAATTACTGAAAACTTTGCAGGGATGGTGGAAACCCCTCATACAGATATTTGGCGGTGGACGTGTCAGTAAAGCAGTGGACGGTGTCTGCTGCATATCAGTGCAGCTTATTAGTGCAGTTTACCAGTGCCCATAAGTGCGGTCTCATCTGTGCCCACCAGTGCAGCTTATCAGTGTAGCCTCATTAGTGCCCAGCAGTGCAGCCTCACCAGTGCAGCTCATCAGTGCGGTCTCACCAGCGCAGCTTATCAGTGCCCACCAGTGCGGTCTCACCAGTGCAGCTTATCAGTGCCAATCAGCTGATTGGCATTCTGAATTCCTTGGATATCTTTTTATATCCCTTTACTGTTTTATATAGTTCAACTACCTTTTCCCGCAGATCCTTTTGACAATTCTTTTGCTTTCCCCATGACTCAGAATCCAGAAACGTTAGTGCAGCACTGGATGACAGATGCAAGGGTATGTCAGGAGTCCAGAAACTCATTGATCTTTTATACACACACACTTATTACAAGCAAACAGATCACAGGTGAGGATGGTTACCTTTAATAGCCATTCAAACCCCTTTCTGTCAACTTGTGTGCATGTTATCAGGCCAAAATCACCAGGGTATGTAAACTTTTAATCAGTGTCATTTGGGTAGTTTCTGTTGTCATTATGATTTAAAGAGTAAACACAGTTGATGGATAATAAATGGCTTCAACTAAACACTAACCATGAGTAAAAAAAGTTTGTGTTATCATTCATATTCATTCATACTCTCTGAAAAATGATCAAGCAATCACAAATTTTGCCAGGGGATGTAAAGTTATGAGCACAACAGTGTGTGTGTATATATATATATATATATATATATATATATATATATATATATATATATATATATTATTGTCCTATGATATTTTTACATCCAAATACCCCCCCTTCCCCCACACTCATCTACGGGTTTATAAAACTATTCTGTGTAGATGGCTTCTTTAAAGCCTGTGCACGCTTGGTTGGGTATACAGAAAACAATTTTACGCATTGATTTTTAAAGCCAGAAACATGGTGGTGAAAGGGACTTCAGAATGCATTAAATCTTGCTCAAGGGCAGGGGATAGCAAGGATGTCATTCACAAATAGAAAGTGGATCAATGTGAAGGGATAGTGAATGTTAAGAAAGGCATACTACTTTGCCGAATTTTATATATTTGTAAGTGTTAGAGGGCTACCTAAACATAGAGGTGAGATGTTTCATATGAAAGAAAATGTAATTGAATTCTTGCTAGACCGTACTGTATTTTTAGAACTATTACAACTAAATATGTCTAAAATTCTGATGTAATGAAGAGTGATCTTTCCATTTAGATAACTGACAGACACCCTGTCTTGTAATCCTCTTATATCTATATAGTCATGGACAGATCTCTTGGTACTCTTGAACAGGAAAGGACCCACAGTTTTCTCTGAAATACCTTAAAACTGACCAAAGAAGTTGGCATCCATCTTTATTCTATATTTTGATTCAACATATTTAAAATTATAAAGCAAGTGAAAACAGCACTGATAAAAAATGATGGAACTCTTAAAATGTCATATTTAGTTGCACAACTAATGCAACATTTAATAAGAGTAGTGATGTTGTCAAGTATCAATATATCAAGAAAGGTGAATAGAGTAAATATGTATACATAAACATCCAATAGCATAGAATATAAATACACATAGAAATGAATAGGTGCAAAGATAAATTGCAATAATGTGCAAAATGAACACACCCGCGCCTACCAAATAAATGTGCAATGGTTAATATGTAACACAATATAGTTCAGGTGCAGACACAGCAGTGTCAAACGAGGTGAAGAAATAGGTAATTTTTCAATTACATCTCTTCCAACCAACAAATAAAGTGGCTGGTGTCTATTCCTTATAGTTGTAACACCTCTCTAGCAGCTCACCTTACTGCTGTAAGGTAACAGTATAAGATAAATAGGTCTTTCTTTAGGGGTCCAGGTACCTCCGCCCGCCTCCAGGGGTGTTTTTAGTTGTACACACAGCCTGTGGATTTCTAGGATCAGGAAAACTTCTTCTATAGGGATCCTGGGAGTCCTACCCAATCTCCTCGATATTAATATATATGGAAGGAATCTCCAATAGTGTAGTCCATTTTTTAAAGAATTTATTAAAAAGCAACTAATTTGTGCACATTTGATCAGTGAAAACAAACAAAATCCTCGCGCGCCAAGCTCGTCCTCCTGCGTCACTTCCGGTATGCCTGTCGCCCAATCCCGATGCGTATCGTCACACCCATGTGGCTTAATTTTTTCATCTGTGAACGTAGAACTGATTTCACCTGTCAAAAAGCTTCAGTTTTGTCTCTCTAGTCCAAAGGGTATTCTACCAGAAGCATTGTGACTTGTCAATATGCATTTTAGCACGTTTCATTCTGGCTTTTGCATATTTTTTTCTTTTAACAGTGGATTCCTTCTGGGGTCATCTTCGTTTTGATCCTACTGTTAAGACTGGTACACCCTAATAGTTTTTTTCCTGGTTGAACAAAAAAAAAAACTGTCCGCTGTTCTAACAATCCAACGTTGGTACAGCAATCTCCCCTTCTGCGCTGTTGTGTTCTGACAGTGGGACGCCCACCCTCCCCCAGAACACTCCGATCAGTACTCTCAGCGGGTTCAGGTGCTGGTTTTCGAGCATGCTCGTCCGACAGAAGCTAGCCAAAGGGCTGGCTTTTGTCGGACAGGCGCCCAAACACAGGGGCTGAATGTCGGCTGTTTTTTATTGAACTGGCCAATGTCACCCAACATTCTTCGCGTGTGTACAGGGCTTTACTGAAAGACAGATGGTGCGATCAGGCACTAATGTACCTTGACCTTGGAATTCAGCTTGTATCCCTTTAGAAGTTTTCCTTGGCCCTTTGTCTACCATGCATACTATCCTTCTGTTCACCTGGGGTCGATTTTCCTCTTGCGACTATATCAATTGAAGTTGATTTCACTCCGTGATCCCTAAATCGAACTTCACCCAAAAGGGGAGTGTAGGCTTTTCCGGATCCTCCCCCCTACTCTACCACTTTTTTTTGGGGGGGGGAGCTGGTATCTGGTTTGGACAGGTACCCTGCTCCCACTTCCATTTGGGACCTGTGATATGTCCAGCCTTCTGGGACACATCACAGATCCCAGAAGGCTGCAGGACCATTCACAAAGTGCAGTGCAGTTTGCGCATCTGCAGTGGGAAGCCAGCTTTGATGCCACTAGGAGTGACAGCTGACTTTCCTTTGTAAACATGCCAGTACTGGGGATCTGAAGACCAGAAAAGAACTGGCCCAGGTGAGGTCAGCTCTGGATCCCTGGACATGTAAATGTCCTTTTATTAAAAGTCAGAAGCTACACTATTTGCAGCTGCTGACTATTTTCCTTTGAGGCGATTGAAGATCTTCTTTAACCACCTGCTGTCCGCCCACCGTCAAATGACGGAGGAGCGGTGCAGCTCTCGATCTGGTATGATGTCGTATGACAGCACCCCAGAACGGCTGCTCTTCCATGCCTGTCGGGCCACGCGACAATTGCGGATGTGCTCCTAGGACACGGCGCGACCCCAATCTTGGTAAAGAGCCGATGATGCGGCTCTTTAACTACATGATCATATGTGTCCAATCTCAGCCGTTGTGCCATTTTGACAGCTCTCCTCACCTCACACTGACAGAGTGTGGTGAGGAGAGCCAATCAGTGGCATCTCCTCGCAGGGGAGACCGGGACAGGTAATCAGGGCAATTGTCATTCAAAGTATTGAGAGTGCTGAAAATTGGCCTGGGCAGGAAGGGGGTGAAAGTAGTTAAGATTTTTAATGTAATACAAAATGGAAAATTCCCTCATGGGGATTTTTAGCAGCCAAGAAAAATATTAGACAATGAATGTGTTTAAGTTTTTAATTAATCTTTTATTAGATCAAAAAGTGATTTGCAAATTCATGAAAGTTGTAAAAAATTAGCTCTGGCATTAACATGAACATAACATTACCCATCATTCATGATAAAAACACACATTATATGGAACCCGTTGTTTACTTATTACTACAACGTGGTCATCCACATGATTCCCTATGTGTTTCGAACCTAATTGTAGTCTTCTGGAGGGGGGGTTATGTTTTATGCGGGAGAAGGAAAAAAAACATTTTTCATAGTCAAACATCATTTTATATTATACATTGTGTCTCACCATATATGTAATGGTGTATATTTACCATTTATGATGATGGAGAAAAAGGTGAACATTTCCTGCAGTCAGAGATTACTTTGATATTGGTGATCCTGAAGCCTCCTTGTGCGCAAGCAAGAAACTGCAATATATAGCAGTCTTAATGTTTTTACAGTAAGAATTCAGAAAGTTTATTTTGCTGTTGGGTAGTTACCAGACTAGATGACCACCAACCAAATGAATAAATCAATTCATTATTTTTTTATTAACTGTAAATAGCTTTTTATTTTTGACCCCTAGGATTTAATGGCGTAATTTAAATATATAATCAAGTAATATAATGTGAGAAAAATGAAATAAAGTGTTTGTATATTCCTTGTGAATGTATTGCATTACTGTAAAAAATAAGATTTAATAGTATAATAGTGTGAGAGTTGATGGTCAAAGAAGGTAAGGGGGGACCAGAGGTAGACAAAGTGAATTAGATAGGTGCTAATTATTTGTGATGGAATTCGTTATAAGTGTCTTTAAAAAAGTGAATATGATGTAAATTAATACAAGAGAAGTTGTAAATCGGTGATAAAAATCTGTGAAATATAAACGTAATCGAGATAAAATTACTAAATGTAATGTGTACATGTGAAATATTCAGTGTAATCATTGATATAAATGATACACAAATTGGTGCAAAAAACATTAAAAACCGAACCAAGCAAGACGCAGCCAAAAAAAAAAAAAAGGTAGATTGCAAAAACCCCAAGTAATTACCTTAGGCCATGGAGAAATTAGTCATGACCCACAGTGAAGATTATAAGGCAAATCTATAGTACGGATGACAGGATTCAAGTAGTTTTCAAGCTTCTGTATCTATTTAAAAATTAAAAGTTCATTCAGAATGGAACTTCTATGTAGTTGTTCAAAGGTATGGAGGCTTCAAAGTAGTCTGGTGCATCCCACCCATAACACTTGGTGAGATGATTTTTTCGTTATCTGTGTCAGCAGCTCTCCTGGGATCACTCCAGGATCCACAGGAGGACAGATCAAATTAAAAGAACATTTATCAATATTGAACAAAAATATTTTACAGGTACAGTGGAACCTCGGATTACGAGCATAATCCGTTCCAGGACTATGCTCGTAATCCAATGTACTCGCATATCAAAGTGAGTTTTCCCATTGAAGTCAATGGAAACGAAAATAATTTGTTCCGCATTGACTTCAATGGGATGCAATACTGCATTCGGCCAGAGGTGGGGGGGGGGTGCTGGAGAGTCTCGGAAACGGCTGAAAAGGCCCAAGGGACACTTCGGCGGACCTCGGCAGTTCATGAGCCTTTCCGAGGTTTGCCGAGGTCAGCCGAACTGTCCTCGTGCCTTTCTGTGCATTTCCGAACAGCGCCGATCGCCGAATTTCGTCTCTACTCGGCTCCGGCGCCCCCCACCTCAGGCCATAAGCGGTACTGCACACCGCTTTTGGCCTGAATCCCGCTCGTTTTGTGAGAAAACACTCACAGACTGAGTTAGGAATTTTAAAAATACAGTGCTCGGTTTGCGAAGCGCTCGTTAACCGCAAACCGAGGTTCCACTGTAAAGGAGACAAAGTTTTTTGTTTTTTTTTCAAAAGGAAAGGCATACACATTAAATATTAATAATATATATTTCAATAGACAACATCAATTTCGAGACCAATCTCTACCAAAGAAATCCAGTAGCAACTTTCAATTAAATCTCTCTTCTTCAGCCCGAGGCTGAGATCATCCAAATCGAGCCTGGGTCTGACAAAAAAGAAGCCGTAACAATAGAGGCTCCTTTGAACAAAAAAGTAAAAAACGGACAGTCGATACAGATTCAGACTATGCACAGAATGCTAGTTCCAATGAACACCATTCATCCTCATTGGGACTTGAACCAAGATATAATACAGGGCAGGGAGAATCAGATTCATCACTTTAGGATGCATCAGACATGCATTATCACAAAAGACTTTAATCCAAACACGGGGGGCAAGATCGCCCCATGCAAACAAAGGAGGGAAGGGACTGGAACCGTATGTGGTTCAGATTCAACAAAATCATTGAATGTTGTAAACCTATCTTTGCTTCCCTTTACACAAGCAGAAATTCAGGTACTGTCAAAAGGCCTGAGTTTTTGTCCCCACCAAAACTTCGATCTTTTCGATCTTTTTGAGGTAGTTACGGGCCAATATGAAAAAAGCAATATAGACCTTGACACTACTGATTGGTCCAAGTACAGCATGAGAGAATTTAAAGCATTACGTGTTCCGACTCTCCTTTTTCAGGAAAGTAATACGAATGGACCTGATTGATCAACTAGACCATGACAAGTTATTTTGAGGAAGTTAATAAATCAATACAGACAAATACAACCAAGAATTTTACAATATTGTTGATTGAGCCTACGAGGGTGGTGCCATTTGTAAAGCTCTTTTTTAATTCATTAAGACCAAGCATCCCAAGTTACCTACTTTTTATAGTCTACCCAAAATTCATAAGAATCCTACCACTCCCACAGGGAGACCCATTGTCTCTGGCAATGGAGGTATTTCAGAAAAGTTGAGTAGAGTCATTGATTCTTCTCTACAGCCTTATGTTGTGTCTTTGCCCTTCTTTATCAAGGACACCATACATTTTTTGCAAACAATTGAGAAACTTACGATTTCCAAGGACTCTATTCTCGTCATAATTGATGTTGAAGCTCTGTACAGCTATATCCCCCATTCCCGAGGTTTTGGAGGCTGTACAGAGTCCTACAACAAGGTTCAAGACACGATGGGGCCCTAAATGAGTTAATTCTAAAAGGATTGGACTATATCCTCAATCCATAATTATTTCTCATTTGATGGTTACCACTACCTGCTGTGCCCCTTCCTACACCAATCTGTACCTGGGGGAGTGGGAACAATACCTCTTCAATGGCGAGGATCTCGTGGAGTACCTGGGCCATGTTTCCACGTTGTTACATCGTTGACATCTTCGTCATATTGGAGGGATCGGAAGATGCTCTTAAGGAGTGCTTTCATAAAAACAACATCAACAACTACAATTTAAAATTCACAATGGCATATGATAGTTTTTGTTTTTTTTCACATTTTTGGATGTCCAAATAAATTGTAGCCCAAAAGGAAGATTAGGTAGTACCTTGTACCATAAAAGTACTGCAGGCAACACAGTGTTTCCATCCCACCCCCTTAAAAAATTCGATCCCCTATGGACAATATCTTCGGTTAAGAAGAAATTGTTCCTACAATTATTTGTTTAGAGAGGAAGCTGGCAAGCTTCAAAACAGACTACTTGCACGGGATTTAGTGGTTCTTGCCTACGGAAGGCTTACAATAAGACTGTTTGCCAGTCACGTCAACAACTTCTATTCAAACAGAAATCAAAACACAATGCCAACTTTGACTCTGAGGATAATCATGCGCTTTTCCAATCAGCACATACAAATTAGAGAAATCATCGAAAAACATTGGTCGATCCTTACGGATGATCAAAAGGTTGAACAATTAATATCGGACTATCCACTGATCACCTATAGACGAGCTCCATCAATTAAAGACAAACTGGTTAAAAGTGAGTACAAAACAAAGTCCTCACAAAAAAATAAAAAGGTCTGACGTATGGCTCTTTCCCTTGCGGACACTGTTCACATTGCTACCTCATTAGGAGGGAGAAATCCTTCCCACTTCCCAATAGTGATATGTTCAGCTCAAAACATTTTGCCAATTGCCAAACACGTGGATTTGTCTATATAATAACTTGCGTATGCGGGGCCTACTATATAGGCAAAACTAAGCAAGAATTCTGGTGTCGAATTTCCAAACATGTTTACAGCATGGAGATTGGAAACCGATATCTACCAGTAGGCAGACATGTAGCATACATCATCACTACTAAATGCCAAAAGTCGCCTTCACTGCCCTCGACAGGATACATATCCCTGATCGAGGGGGTGAATGGAATTTAGTATTGCTCCAACATGAGCAACCCTGGATTTTTGAATTACAGACCACTACTTTTCCAGGCCTGACCTAATCTATCTCATATGCTCCCTTCATAAAGGGTATGCATCAGGCAAAACTAGCTAAATATGAAAACCATTGTTTCCCCTACTCATTAGACAAACCTGTTTATTTGTTCTTGTCAAAGAGAACAACCACCAGAGAATTATCTAGGCCCATAGCTCACCATCCAAGACTAATAAAAGGTAAATTGAAAAAAACAAACTAAAACTGTACAGCACTAGTCATTCTAGTATGTACTTTTTGACTACCGTATATACTCGAGTATAAGTCGAGATTTTCAGCCCTTTTTTTGGGCTGAAAGTGCCCCCCTCGACTGATACTCGAGTTGCCGTCTGCCTACATGATCAGTGTGTCATGCAGGCAGACGGCGGCCAGCGTGTGCTATTACTATTCGGCGGCCAATTACTGTTCAAAAGCCGCACCGCCTCCTCGTCTGTGATAGGCAGTCAGTGTACAGCCTATCATGGACATTCTCTCATCCTCGTCCGTGGTATGAGGATGAGAGAATGTCCGTGATAGGCTGACTGCTGGGAAATTGAGTTTTCTGCCTATCATGGACGAGGAAGAGGCGCGGCTTTTGAACAGTGAATGGCCGCCGAATAGTAATAGCACACGCTGATCGCTGCAGAGCGGCACACAGAGGCATGCCCAGGACACAGGTAGGATGCACACAGACACAGGTACACATACACAGGACACATGCACATATACACAGGACACAGGTACATATACACATGCACATATACGCAGGACACATGATACATGCACATATACACAGGCACATATACACAGGGCACAGGCACATACACAGGGAGGCATGCAGATGGGAATTATTGACCCTCTTTTTCCACTTACAGTAGCTGCTGCATTTCTCACCCTCGTCTTATACTCAGGTCAAAAAGTTTTTCCCATTTTTTTTGTCGTAAATTAGGGCCTCGACTTATACACGGGACACAGGCACACATATCGCAGGTGCTCACTTGCTCTCCTCCTTGTCCCCTTGGCAGTCCAAGAGAGTGGTCCCTTGTAAGTTATACTCGAGTATATACGGTATAAGTTCTTCAAAAACTCTTCATTTGTTATATGTATTTGTATTTTTCAGTATTTTCAGTGTAATGTGTTATGCTTTGGCCCAGTGCCCTCTCTGCATCCAGAGGTAAGTATCCCACTCTTCATTCAACTTCCCGGCACGAAAGGGAGAAGCATTCACATGCATTTCTCCCATTTCTCTGCTCCCAGCCGGTGTAATTTCCGCTTACTCCACAGGAGGGAGCATTGTGCTGGCAGCGTCCCGTGCTCACCGCCGGACATTCTGTGGTGTCCCGCACATGCGTGATGTGGCCATACATTCGTGTGACTTCATGCAATTGCTGCAGAGATGACAGTGACGGCAGGGGCATCGGCCTTCCGGAATGCCAGGGAAACCAGGTGGAGTCCGCCATGCTGGCGGCTAGGGCATAGGTGGGAGGAGGTCATGGGAGAATGAGAACCTGGGAGGACAGGAGGCTGTGTCTTTTTACACTGTGGATCTTTGAGTGATCCCGGGAGAGCTGCTAACACACAGACATATCGAAAAAAATCAACTCACCAAGTAAGTGCTATAGGTGAGATGCAACAGACTACTTTGAAGCCTCCATGCCTTTGAACAACATAGAAGTTGCATTCTGATTGAAGTTTCAATTTTTACATAGATATGGATTCTTGAAAACTACTTGAGTCCTGTCATCTGTACTATAGATTTGCCTTATAATCTTCACTGTGGGTCATGACTAATTTCTCCACGGCCTAAGGTAATTACTTGGGTTTTTTGCAATCGCCCCCTGTCTTGCTTGGTTTTGTTTTTTGTGGTTTTTGCACCAACTATTTTGTGTATCATTTTATCTCAATGATTACACTGAATATTTCACATGTACACATTACATTTATTTAGTAATTTTATCTTGAATATTACGTTGGTCCCCACCTTCCCTTCTTTCACCATCAATTCTCACACTATTATACTATATAATCTCATTCTTTTTCACATTTGTTTACAATAATGCAACACATTCACAATGAACATACAAACACTTCATTCAACACGTTATATTAATTGATTATATATTTAAATTACTCTATTAACCCCTAGGGGTCAAACATAAGCTATTCACAGTTAATGAATAAATAAAAAATGAATGAATTGATTTATTAATTTGGCAGTCATCTAGTCTGGTAACTACCCAACAGCAAAATAAACTTTCTGAATTCTTATCGTAAAAACATTAAGGCTGCTATATATCGCAGGTGCTCACTTGCTCTCCTCCTTGTCCCCTTGGCAGTCCAAGAGAGTGGTCTCTTGTAAGTGCTTTGGAGGTGGGGCCCGTCCTAAAGGATGTAGAGACAGCACAAGGAGGCTTCAGGATCACCAAGATCAAATTTTAAAGTAATCTCCGGCTGCAGGGGATGTTCATCTTTTTCTCCATCATCATACATGGTAAATATACACCATTACATATAAGGTGAGACGCAATGTATAAAATGTTTGATTATGAAAAATGTTTTTTCCTTCTCCCCCCCCCCCCCAGAAGACTACAATTAGGGTTGAAACGCCTAGGGTATCATGTGGCTGACCACATTATATTAATATGTAAACAACGGGTTCCATGTAATGTGTGTTTTTATCATGAATGATGGGTAATGTTATATTCATGTCAATGCCAGAGCTCATTTTTTACAACTTTCATGAATTTTCAAATCACTTTTTGATCTAATAAAAGATTTTTAATTAAAAAATTAAATGCATTCATTGTCTAATTTTTCTTAGCTGCTAAAATTCCGGTGAGGGAATTTTCCATTTTGTATAACGGCTCGGGGTATGCAGCTCACATATGTGTTTTTCCATTTTATAAGATTTTTAATGTTTGCAACTGTAGTCACAGGAACATCAAGCTGCTTGGAAATGGTGTTCTAGCCTTTACGTTTGTTGTACTGGTCTATAATTTACTTTGTGATCTTCTCAGAGAACTGTCCTTTGCTTTCTCTGGTCCATGTTTATTGCGGTACACACAATGATAAAAAAAACAGAACAGCGATTGACTACTTTTCTCCATTTAAAGTGGTGTTCCGGCCGAAATTATACTTTTTAAATAAAAATACCCCTATAATACACAAGCTTAATGTATTCTAGTAAAGTTATTCTGTAAACTAAGGTCTGTTAATTTTATAGCAGTAGTTTGTTATTTTATAAACTTACAGCAGGCTGTGGCCATCTTAAGTGTGGGCAATGAAGCCAGACTGTATTTCTTCCTGGATTTCATCCTTGCAGATCTCGCACATGCTCAGTGCAGCACAAGCAGTGTAATAGGTTTCAGGTCAGGTTTCCATAGCAACGGCAGTGTCAGAGGAAGTTGTCGCCCCTTCCCAGAAGGCATTGCAAACAGGAAATGATGCGATGGGCCACGGCCAGGGAGGAGGAAGTGAAAAATGAAGCAGCAGATATACAGTAGGTGCTGAGAAAAAAAATTTTAAAAATATCCAATTCTTTTACAGTGCGCAGTTTAGTGAGGGATGCTGAAGAGTTGTAAAAGTGGGTGGACCTCCACTTTAAATGGGCTTACTGACTGATTACAAAATTGAAAAAAATGTCATTCTAATTAGAGAAAGTTTGAAATATTATCATCCAAGTATTTAATGTTTTCTGGGGGCACCAGCAAGTCTGTTTAGGCCATTTTAGAATATCTTTCTAGAATACGCAATAATTATCTCATCACACTTTATTTACTTTGCTCAAACTTAATTTTTTTTCTTTTTTTAGGAGAAGGTCTATAATGTTAATTGTGTCTAAGCAGTACCCTTATACATTTAAATTTTTGGCTTTCACTTTTTTTTTTTGATTTAGCACCGCACTTCCTTTCTTGAACACTCTTGTGCCTACAGCCTCATAGCTGTATATCTGCATCTAAGGTATTGTTATTTCTGACTGCTAGTCTCAAAATTTGCAGTGAGTTTTGGTAATATAGCTACTGTGCTGCTCACTGCTGTCCTTGCTAGAGGCTCTGGCATATGGGGGGGAGCCTTGCCTCTACCAAGATGGTTGCCTCAGCACAGAGGTGCAGAATATGGCATAATATATCAGTAATGCAGAATAGATCAGCTTTTTGACACATTTTTCAAAATTCATTTCCTTTTTTAATAAAGGATGTGCTCAACTACAATTTTTGACAACTGCTATGACAGTATTTGTGCACTTTAAACATACGGGTGCCATGTATGGTGTGGATGTTGTGTTCATGAAAATATCCCTGCTGTATATAGCATTGTGATTTTAGGTTGTGGTGCCCTACGAGGTCCACACTCATTACCCTTATGTGACCAGTGGTATACTTCATTCCTCCGTTGAGGAATTTGGTAAATATGATGTATAACTATAACAGTTGGCCCCCGTTGGGCTATTGTACTTTCTTTTATATTTTGTAAAAGAGATTTGTTTATGGATGCATTTGTACTATCTGAACCTGTAAACTACTTTCTATCAAAAGAAATAAAAAAAAAACTATTTTGTAAAAAAAAAAAAACATATGGGTGCGCCTTTGTGTGTTCATTTTTTTTTTCTTTTATTTTTTAGGTAAATGGTGTTGATCTCAGAACAGCCACTCACGAACAAGCAGCAACCGCTTTAAAAAATGCTGGCCAAACTGTGACTATTATTGCACAATACCGTCCTGAAGGTATGCAAGCTTTTCTTTTTTCCTTCTTCCTTGCGTGTGTCATGTGTAATACATTGTATGTTTTGTATGTTTATAGATGCATGGGTTATATGTTTTATGTGCTACATTTGATACATTAATTAGATCAATACAGTTCTTTTAAAGTTTCATTAAAAAAAGTACCCTTTTTCAGGATTACTTTGTGGTGTTATTTTCCCACAGTTTTCGTGCAGGTTTCCTCCACTTTGTGTTAGACCTCTATTAGATAGGGTGGTTTTGGGTGAAAACTCACCAATACCGCCCAATCTAACAGACGTCTATGGCAAAGTGCAGGTAACCTGCATGAAAACTGCGGTTACACTGCCCTGCAGCCAAGCAGCACCTGATTGGTGTTAGCCTAAGTGCACACTGACAGCGGGAATGAAATTGTGCGAGTTCAGCTGAACTTGCACAATTTCATTCCCGCATGTCAGTCCTGACTACGGGAGCGATTTCTGAGACATCTGCACAGATGTCTATGGAAATCACACCCCGAAGTCACCAAAAGTAGTACAGGAACTACTTTTGGGAATCGGTACAGCGCCCCAAATGAGGCGTCACACAGATTCGAACTGTGCAATTGCCGTCAATTTGGCATGTCAATTTGGCATGCCAAATCGCTTCAATGTGAACCTAGGCTTAAAGTGCCCTTTAATAAGTCATAAAATAATGCACTACTTTCTTCACAATGCAGGTCTATAGAAAATTTTATTTTACTAGAAAATATTAAATCTTGAATGTGTTAACTTTTAATGTTTTTGGGAGTTCTGAAACAGCTGGGGTTATACAAGTAATATTACAAGAGCCATGTGCATTTTGTGAACTTGTGTGTATTTCTTATAGATTTGTGCAGTAATCCATTGTAAAACTTTGCCTTTAAAATGGTAATAAAGTCTAAATAATTTAAAATAAAAAGTTTCACCCTGGAAGGCAATATCATAATGTGCTAGTATGCAAAGCCCTCCAGCGGTGCGCTGTTACCGCTGCAGAGGCTTCCATCTTCACCCGGTCTTCCTTCTGGGTTCGCGGACTCAGGCCTTCTGATGGAGCTGCGATGACGTCACTCCTGCTAATGCACGCGGGAGTCCAGGCCGTGGCACACAGCTCTGAAGGAACAGTACGGGTATACTGTTCCTTTAGAGCGCATGCGCTGGTGATGTCACCGGTTGCTGCTCGCTAGAATATCTCCTAAACGGTGCATGTTTAGAAGATATTCTTTTTACCTACTGTAAGCTTTATGCATGCACACAGGGTGTTTTTACAGTTGCTTTTACCAGAGTCCAATTTTTTTCTTGCACCTTAAAAACACCTCTCCATGTTATTCTATGGCCTCATGTGCACTTTTAGGAGCTGTAAGTGGCATAGGCGTTTTTCAAGCTGCAAAAAAATAATTCCCAGGGCCAGCGCGTTCTGAAGAACAGCGTTACAGCTGTAAAAAATGTCTAACGTTGCTAAACGCGGCTTAACGCTGGATACAGCGTTAATCTATTTTTTTTTTTTTTTTTTTTGACATGTCAAAATCAATGGTTCACTATCAGAGCTGTCTTAACTGATCCGACTTTCAACCCATGATTTGAATGGAAGTCTCATCCAAGTTGGATCATCATGATCCAACTTGTGGTGCGACTTCTGCTCTGAGGGTCTTGAAAGGGAACCCCTTGCCAAAATAAAAAAAAAGTGGGCCCCCCAAGATCTACACCAGGCACTTTGAGTCTGGTACGGCTCTTGAAAGCGAACCCATCACCAAAATGAGAAGAAAAAAAACAGCATGAGCCCCCCCCCAAATCCATACCAGACCTTATCCGAGCATGCAACCCCCCCACCCTACCTCCTGGACCATACCAGGCCACATGTCCTCAATATAATCGATTTATAATAAACCAATTTAAAATAACTCTCGTAATGACAACTCCTAAAGTGCAAATGCAAAAAGTCCATCGCTAGTGCCAACTTTCATATGCTTAGTTACCCTTAGAAAATGCTCCACAAACCCCATGCAAATAAGACTTGCTACATCCAACCAGAGCTCCAGAGCTCTTACATGTGTGCACATCATGACCTCCTATAATGCTGCAACTTGCCAGATCCCTAGACCCAGGATTAAGTGGGTCTAATAGCACTTTGTAGCAGTTCCCAGCATGAATAACGATGAGGCCAACTCCCTATTGTCCCCTTTCACAAGCTCTCAAATGCAAGAATAAACCAGATACAGAATCATAGTGCAATCTGTTTATTCCTTTCCATACGACCAGAAGGTACAAATAGTTCTACACTTGCATGTAAAAATGCCTTAGCCGGCACTGGCAGTTTCCAGCAGTGTGTTATCTCTTTCCAGGCGGCCGCATATGAGGTATACATTTACAGTTCAGGGCCAATGTCTGGAATGCTGGTTTCAGTGTCAAATTTATTTATTTTTTAACTCTTTTTCGTTCTACAAAGTGTAGAAAGCATACATGACGTTGTAATAATATAAATTGTTAGTTATTGATCAGGATTACATAAAGATGTTGATGAGGATTGCAAACGGCAGCATTTTAACCACTTCAGCCCCAGAAGGATTTACCCCCTTCCTGACCAGAGCTCTTTTTGCGATACAGCAGTGCGTCGCTTTAACTGACAATTGCGAGGTCTTGTGACGTTGCACCCAAACAAAATTGACGTCCTTTTTTTCCCACAAATAGAGCTTTCTTTTGGTGGTATTTGATCACCTCTACAGTTTTTAATTTTTGCGCTATAAATAAAAAAATGCAACAATTTTGAAAAAAAAAAGCAATATTTTTTACTTTGCTATAATAAATATCCCCAAAAAAACAAATTTCTTCCTCAGTTTAGGCCAATATGTATTCTTCTACATATTTTTGGTAAAGCATGCAATAAGCGTATATTGATTGGTTTGCGCAAAATTTATAGCATCTACAAAATAGGGGATAGATTTGTGCCATTTTTAGTATAATTTTTTTATTATTAGTAATGGCGGCAAAATCTTTAAAAAATTTTTTTTTTTTTTTTTTATCAAGACTGTGACATTGCGGCAGACACAACAGACACTTTTGACACTATTTTGGGACCATTGACATTTATACAGCGGTCAGTGCTATAAAATCGCACTGATTTACTATGTAAATGACACTGGCAGGGAAGGGGTTAAACACTAGGGGGCGATCAAGGGGTTAACTGTTCCCTCACTGTGTTCTAACTGTAGCGGGGATGGGCTCCCTAGAACATGACAGATCACTGCTCCCGATTACAGGGAGCAGTAGATCCCTGTCATGTTGCTAGGCAGAATAGGGAAATGCCTTGTTTACATAGGCATCTCCCCATTCTACCTCTATGTGTCACGATCATGGGCCACCGGCGGACATGGCGTCTGCGGGACCCGCAAGCACGTGCCCACTATTTAAAGGGGACGTACAGGTACGCCCATTCGCACTGTGCCGACGTACATTGTCGTGCGCTGGTCGACAAGCGGTTAAATGTAACAATGACTGTTTGGATTTGCAAACAAAGCTTGTCTTAACGCTGTTTTATATGAAAGGTAAACCAGTGCTGCTGAAGACGTGGCAACCAGAAGAGTAATAACCCCATCCAGGTTTTGCCCTCCATTATGGGCATACCTCCGCAGGGGTCTTCAGGGACAGAAGAATTAAGAACTTGGACCTGTAACTCTCCATTCACACTTGTATGACTCCAAAGTCGCTCAACTTGAGTGTGACTTTAATGTGACTTGTTATCCCTCTGCAAAGTCGGACCCACTGTAGCATGTAAAACGTTCAGTTGCGGCTTTCATGCGGTTTTTAAAGGTTAACATTGAAGTCTATGACCCTTAAGTTGCATGAAAGTCGGACCAAAGTAGTGCATGAACTTCTTTTAAGTTGCACATATATGCATGGTTATCATTGGAAAACATGTGATATGTAGTGCAATGCATGAAGCTATCCACAGGGTGCTTTAGACCCCATTCACACTTGTGCCACTTGTCATGCGACTTTGGACATCAAAGTCGCATGACAAGTGGCACAAGTGTAAATGGGGTCTAAAGCACCCCGTGGATAGCTTCATGCATTGCACTACATATCACGGGGTGTACCTACAGCAGGATCCAGTGCATTCCAGCAACATTAAAAGCCAGTTCTGCTTCTTAAATCCAAAGACGTTTGGGTATGGTCTCCCAAAACTTGGGGGCTCAGCAGGAGTACATTTTGTTATACATTGAGTGGTGGGGTAAACAAATAAAACAGTGATGGGGTGCAGACAGTTATAATTGGAATTGGATTGGGGGATGAAAGAGGGTGGCAAGAGGGGAGAGAACAGCCATATGTTGGGGAAGCTTTAGGAGTTATCTGTCAAAATGTGCATGTAGGTAGTGTGCAGGGGCTGCTGGTTTCGAATGGCCTTCCAATCCCCAAGGTTTTTTATGGTTCCAAGACCTCTAAATTAAACATAAGAAGCAACATGCGAGTGCCACAAGGTCCTTTTAACTTTAAGATTACTAAAACCCTGGTTTGGGTTAAGTCTTGTTATATTTTTGTAAATGCCTGTGTTTTAAAAATACGTTTAGCTGAAGTGTCCTTTAAAGTCACACTAAACACCTTTTTTACTGTTTGTTTTTTTTATTATACAATAGTCTCTTAACGTTGTTTTTCAGGCGTCTTTAATGCAATGTGTTCTCTCCCGATCCTCTATTGATGCACCTTACTACTACCAGTGTAGACTGAGCAGTGCCTGTTATTTCTGGTCACATGCTCAGTTCTGTGTGCTACAATTCCTATATTTACCGCACATAGATATGTAGTCCATATTAGGGGAAATGTAAGAAAGGGTGTTTTAACCACTTGCCGACCGCCGCACGACGATGTACGTCGACAGAGCGGCACGGGCAGGCAAAAGGGCTTACCTGTACGTCCTTGCCTGCCCGCGGGTGGGGGGTCCAATCGGACCCCCCCCGGTGCCTGCGGCGGTCGGCAAATGTCCCCCGGCGATCGGTGGTGAGGGGGAGGCCATCCATTCGTGGCCCCCCCCTCGCGATCGCTCCCAGCCAATGGGATCATTTCCCTGCCTCTGTATTGTACACAGAGGCAGAGGAAATGATGTCATCTCTCCTCGGCTCGGTATTTTCCATTCCGGGCCGAGGAGAGAAGACTGTAATGTGAGTGCACCAAACACACACACACAGTAGAACATGCCAGGCACACATTACACCCCGATCACCCCCCCCCCCCCCCCCGTCACAAACTGACACCAAGCAGGTTTTTTTTTTTTTTTTTCTGATTACTGTATTGGTGTCAGTTTGTGACAGTTAGTGTGTTAGGGCAGTGAGTGTTAGGCCCCCTTTAGGTCTAGGATACCCCCCTAACCCCCCTAATAAAGTTTTAACCCCTTGATCACCCCCTGTCACCAGTGTTGCTAAGCGATCATTTTTCTGATCGCTGTATTAGTGTCGCTGGTGACGCTAGTTAGGGACGTAAATATTTAGGTTCGCCGTCAGCGTTTTATAGCGTCAGGGACCCCCATATACTACCTAATAAATGTTTTAACCCCTTGATTGCCCCCTAGTTAACCCTTTCACCACTGATCACCGTATAACTGTTACGGGTGACGCTGGTTAGTTTGTTTATTTTTTAAAGTGTCAGGGCACCCGCCGTTTATTACTGAATAAAGGTTTAGCCCCCTGATCGCCCGGCGGTGATATGCGTCGCCCCCGGCAGCGTCAGATTAGCGCCAGTACCGCTAACACCCACGCACGCAGCATACACCTCCCTTAGTGGTATAGTATCTGAACGGATCAATATCTGATCCGATCAGATCTATACTAGCGTCCCCAGCAGTTTAGGGTTCCCAAAAACGCAGTGTTAGCGGGATCAGCCCAGATACCCGCTAGCACCTGCGTTTTGCCCCTCCGCCCGGCCCAGCCCACCCAAGTGCAGTATCGATCGATCACTGTCACTTACAAAGCACTAAACACATAACTGCAGCGTTCGCAGAGTCAGGCCTGATCCCTGCGATCGCTAACAGTTTTTTTTTGTAGCGTTTTGGTGAACTGGCAAGCACCAGCGGCCTAGTACACCCCGGTCATAGTCAAACCAGCACTGCAGTAACACTTGGTGACGTGGCGAGTCCCATAAGTGCAGTTCAAGCTGGTGAGGTGGCAAGCACAAGTAGTGTCCCGCTGCCACCAAAAAGACAAACACAGGCCCGTCGTGCCCTTCCTGCTGCATTCGCCAATCCTAATTGGGAACCCACCGCTTCTGCAGCGCCCGTACTTCCCCCATTCACATCCCCAACCAAATGCAGTCGGCTGCATGAGAGGCATTTTCTTTATGTCCTCCCAAGTACCCCTACCCAACGAACCCCCCCAAAAAAGATGTCGTGTCTGCAGCAAGCGCGGATATAGACGTGACACCCGCTATTATTGTCCCTCCTGTCCTGACAATCCTGGTCTTTGCATTGGTGAATGTTTTGAACGCTACCATTCACTAGTTGAGTATTAGCGTAGGGTACAGCATTGCACAGACTAAACGCACTTTCACAGGGTCTCCCAAGATGCCATCGCATTTTGAGAGACCCGAACCTGGAACCGATTACAGTTATAAAAGTTAGTTACAAAAAAAAGTGTAAAAAAAAAAAAAAAACACAAACAAAAATATAAAAAAAAAAAAAAATAGTTGGCGTTTTATTGTTCTCTCTCTCTCTATTCTCTCTATTGTTCTGCTCTTTTTTACTGTATTCTATTCTGCAATGTTTTATTGTTATTATGTTTTATCATGTTTGCTTTTCAGGTATGCAATTTTTTATACCTTACCGTTTACTGTGCTTTATTGTTAACCATTTTTTTGTCTTCAGGTACGCCATTCACGACTTTGAGTGGTTATACCAGAATGATGCCTGCAGGTTTAGGTATCATCTTGGTATCATTCTTTTTAGCCAGTGGTCGGCTTTCATGTAAAAGCAATCCTAGCGGCTAATTAGCCTCTAGACTGCTTTTACAAGCAGTGGGAGGGAATGGCCCCCCCCAACGTCTTCCGTGTTTTTCTCTGGCTCTCCTGTCTCAACAGGGAACCTGAAAATGCAGCCGGTGATTCAGCCAGCTGACCATAGAGCTGATCAGAGACCAGAGTGGCTCCAAACATCTCTATGGCCTAAGAAACCGGAAGCTACGAGCATTTTATGACTTAGATTTCGCCGGATGTAAACAGCGCCATTGGGAAATTGGGGAAGCATTTTATCAAACCGATCTTAGTGTGGTCAGATGCTTTGAGGGCAGAGGAGAGATCTAGGGTCTAATAGACCCCAATTTTCGCAAAAAAGAGTACCTGTCACTACCTATTGCTATGATAGGGGATATTTACATTCCCTGAGATAACAATAAAAATGATTTAAAAAAAAAAAAATGAAAGGAACAGTTTAAAAATAAGATAAAAAAAATAATAATAATAATGAAAAAAAAAAAAAAAGCACCCCTGTCCCCCCTGCTCTCGCGCTAAGGCGAACGCAAGCGTCGGTCTGGCGTCAAATGTAAACAGCAATTGCACCATGCATGTGAGGTATCACCGCGAACGTCAGATTGAGGGCAGTAATTTTAGCAGTAGACCTCCTCTGTAAATCTAAAGTGGTAACCTGTAAAGGCTTTTAAAAATGTACTTAGTTTGTCGCCACTGCACGTTTGTGCGCGATTTTAAAGCATGTCATGTTTGGTATCCATGTACTCGGCCTAAGATAATCTTTTTTATTTCACCAAACATTTGGGCAATATAGTGTGTTTTAGTGCATTAAAATGTAAAAAAGTGTGTTTTTTCCCCAAAAAATGCGTTTGAAAAAGCGCTGCGCAAATACTGTGTGGAAAAAAAAAATGAAACACCCACCATTTTAATCTGTAGGGCATTTGCTTTAAAAGGAAAAATATAATGTTTGGGGGTTCAAAGTAATTTTCTTGCAAAAAAAAATTATTTTTTTATGTAAACAATAAGTGTCAGAAAGGGGTTTGTCTTCAAGTGGTTAGAAGAATGGGTGATGTGTGACATAAGCTTCTAGATGTTGTGCATAAAAATGCCAGGACAGTTCAAAACCCCCCCAAATGACCCCATTTTGGAAAGTAGACACCCCAAGCTATTTGCTGAGAGTCATGTTGAGTCCATGGAATATTTTATATTGTGACACAAGTTGCGGGAAAGAGACAATTTTTTATTTTTTATTTTTTTTTGCGCAAAGTTGTCACTAAATGATATATTGCTCAAACATGCCATGGGAATATGTGAAATTACACCCCAAAATACATTCTGTTGCTTCTCCTGAGTATGGGATACCACATGTGTGGGACTTTTTGGGAGCCTAGCCGCGTACGGGACCCCGAAAACCAAGCACCGCCTTCAGGCTTTCTAAGGCCGTAAATTTTTGATTTCACTCTTCACTGCCTATCACAGTTTCGGAGGCCATGGAATGCCCAGGTGGCAAAAAACCCCCCCAAATGACCCCATTTTGGAAAGTAGACACCCCAAGCTATTTGATGAGAGGTATAGTGAGTATTTTGCAGACCTCACTTTTTGTCACAAAGTTTTGAAAATTAAAAAAAGAAAAAAAAAAAAATTTTTTCTCGTCTTTCTTTATTTTCAAAAACAAATGAGAGCTGCAAAATACTCACCATGCCTCTCAGCAAATAGCTTTGGGTGTCTACTTTCCAAAATGGGGTCATTTGGGGGGGGGGGGGTTTGTGCCACCTGGGCATTCCATGGCCTCCGAAACTGTGATAGGCAGTGAGGAGTAAAATCAAAAATGTACGCCCTTAGAAATCCTGAAGGCAGTGATTGGTTTTCGGGGCCCCGTACGCGGCTAGGCTCCCAAAAAGTCCCACACATGTGGTATCCCCATACTCAGGAGAAGCAGCTAAATGTATTTTGGGGTGCAATTCCACATATGCCCATGGCGTGTGTGAGCAATATATCATTTAGTGACAACTTTGTGCAAAAAAAAAAAAAAAAAATTGTCACTTTCCCGCAACTTGTGTCAAAATATAAAACATTCCATGGACTCAACATGCCTCAAAGCAAATAGCTTGGGGTGTCTACTTTCCAAAATGGGGTCATTTGGGGGGGGTTTATGCCATCTGGGCATTTTATGGCCTTCAAAACTGTGATAGGTAGTGAGGAGTAAAATCAAAAATGTACGTCCTTAGACATCCTGAAGGCAGTGATTGGTTTTCGGGGCCCCGTACGCGGCTAGGCTCCCAAAAAGTCCCACACATGTGGTATCCCCATACTCAGGAGAAGCAGCTAAATGTATTTTGGGGTGCAATTCCACATATGCCCATGGCCTGTGTGAGCAATATATCATTTAGTGACAACTTTTTGTAATTTTTTTTTTTTTTTTGTCATTATTCAATCGCTTGGGACAAAAAAAATGAATATTCAATGGGCTCAACATGCCTCTCAGCAAATTCCTTGGGGTGTCTACTTTCCAAAATGGGGTCATTTGTGGGGGTTTTGTACTGCCCTGCCATTTTAGCACCTCAAGAAACGACATAGGCAGTCATAAATTAAAGGCTGTGTAAATTCCAGAAAATGTACCCTAGTTTGTAGGCGCTATAACTTTTGCGCAAACCAATAAATATACACTTATTGACATTTTTTTTACCAAAGACATGTGGCCGAATACATTTTGGCCTAAATGTATGACTAAAATTGAGTTTATTGGATTTTTTTTAGAACAAAAAGTAGAAAATATCATTTTTTTTCAAAATTTTCAGTCTTTTTCCGTGCATAGCGCAAAAAATAAAAACGGCAGAGGTGATCAAATACCATCAAAAGAAAGCTCTATTTGTGGGAAGAAAAGGACGCAAATTTCGTTTGGGTACAGCATTGCATGACCGCGCAATTAGCAGTTAAAGCGACGCAGTGCCGAATTGTAAAAAGTGCTCTGGTCAGGAAGGGGGTAAAACCTTCCGGGGCTGAAGTGGTTAAATTCACATACAGAAGAGGAACAGGAAGAACAAATGTAGCGGCCCTTGAACAAAGTCTGTGAACAGCAGTAAAAAGCTTTTTTTTGAGAGATTAAACAGTGAGAGAAAGTACATTCTACCTTAAATTTAACCACTCCAGTCCCAGAAGGATTTACCCACTTCATGACCAGGCCATTTTTTGCGATACGGCACTGCGTCCCTTTAACTGACAATTGCGTGGTCGTGCGACGTACCCAAATTAAATTGATGTCCTTTTTTTTTTCCCCACAAATAGAGCTTTCTTTTGGTGGTATTTGATCGGCAATCTTTTATCATTCATCACGGGACACTGAGCCATAGTAATAGCTATATGGGTATATAGGGCACCTTCAAATGATGGACACTGGCACACCCAAGACAAGAAGTTCACTCCCTATATAACCCCTCCTATTACTGGGAGTACCTCAGTTTTTTCGCCAGTGTCTTAGGTGTTGGTCACGTTGAAAAATATGCTCTATGGAGCTCCGCTGGAAGGATCCTTTACTGGATTAGAACCAGCTTCTACAGACCGGATCCATCCAAAGTGCCACTGAGGCCAAAGTGGATGGTACCCGGGCCTTGTATAAGGAAGAGGTTTTGTCTGTAACGCCTCTCCTTGGAGGGTTGGACCCCGGAACCCAGTGCTTTTGGTCATGCTCGCATTACCATAAAGTTTTCCTGGCGGGGTTCTATACAGGTCCAAGGGAGTGGAACCCTGATAAAAAGGCACCCAATCCTTGGTTTGCTAAACACAGCCCGCCGTGATGGGTGAAGATTGGATCTGTCTGTTGGCAGTATCCTGCGGCGAGGGTAAGGGAAGAAGCCTAGGAACTGTAAAAAGTCCACCTATGGTTTTTTCTTCCTTGGGTAAAATGCTGTCATGCCTTAAAGTCTCCACCAGAGGGAGTAAATGCACATACCTTAATACGTTGTCTCTCAGTTCAGCTCAGTGTCACCGCATGTGTGTGGGCTCGGCCAGCAGCATTCTCAGGGGGGATTCCTCATGCAGGAAAAAGATTTGCCTATACTGCACTTCTCCCCTCTGGAGGGAATAAGGGGCTGGCTCTTGTTTTTTATTCCCCCCACACTGCTCAAGTAAACACCATTAGGCTTTTCTCTCCTCCCCTCTTGCTGGGTCTGCCATTTGACAGACCGGAATGCCGCATGCACGGGAACTGTTTGAAAGTTAAACAGAAGGGGGTGGGTGACAAACATTGGGGGCATGGACTAGGCGCCACGCCGTGTGCGGGACGTAGCGTCCACAAGGGCACGCCACGGGGGAAGCCGAGTCCAGAAAGCAGACTCTCCTCAGAGCTAGAGAGTACAGCTGTTAATCACACAGGACATAGGAGCGGTGGGGGCACGTAAGGTGCTGCATGCAGGCATTCCCAGTTTAGAGGAAAACACATTTTACTCAGCACTAGGCTGAACTTTTATTAGCGGCATTCTATTGCTAGACTATAGTTCAGCAAGTAGTGCATTTACTTAGTACCTCTGCTTTTGTGCTTAGGACTATGCCTCCCAAAAGGCCCGTGCAAACACCTCAAAAAAGGTACCTAAAGCATCACCCCCAGGCACTGAGGACTCTAGTCATGCTTCCACGTTGTCATCTTCTCCTGAAATACCAGAAGTGGCTTAGCAGGGTGAGCCATTGGAACCAGTGGGTGTTGCAGCTACTTCTCACATCTCAGCCCCTGTATACGTGACTGAAGATCCTTTTCCTCCGCTCTGTTGGGGCTAGAGGAAAGACTAACCGCTTTAATTGCATCTTTCATCCAAAGGGATAGGAAGCGTGGTAGATCCCCCTGCCCCACTTCAGACCCTTTTATCAAGGGAACAGGGTAGAGGATTTACCCTCGGGATCAGGAGGAAAGGAAATCCAATGACTCCTCTTTGGAGGAATCAACGGTCGATGAACCCTTTTCAGCCTCGCAATCGGAAAATTTGCTGGCACAGTCTCTTAGGGAAATGGTTCGTTCTGCTTTCAAGGTGCCCCTAACTGAGTCAGCTGAAAGTACTGTCTCTTCTTTGGGTTCCTTAAAACCTTGGCAGACTTTGCATGCGTTTCCTGTCCATGCATTACTAGAACAACTTATTTATGCTGAATGGGATCATCCGGATAAGCATTTTCTCCCTCCAAAAAAGTTTTCAGTCCTTATCCCATGGAGGAGAAATTCACCAAAAGATGGAATGTACCAGCAGTTGACGCTGCTATATCCAGTGTAAATAAAAGTCTAACTTGTCCAGTAGACAATGCTCAAATGCTTAGAGACACAACAGATAAAAGATTGGAATTCCTGTTAAAATCCTCTTTTTCTCTGGCAGGTGCAGTTACTCAGCCTGCAGTGGCTGCAATAGGTATCTGTCAATCCTAGAAGGACCAGTTTAAACAAGTCCTTAAGGAGATTCCTATGCAACAGGCCTGGGACTTGGCCGAACTGGCAAGGGCATTCGTTTTTGCCATTGACGTCATTAAGGATTTTAGTCACCAGGCATCTCGCCTTGCGCTTATGCTTGTGCATATGCGTAGGATCCTGTGGTTGAAGAATTGGTCAGCCGAAGCACCATGCAAAAGGCTCCTGACTGGTTTTCCTCTTCATGGGCATTGGCTATTTGGGGATGATTTGGACAATTACATCCAAAAAATTTCAAGTGGGAAAAGTACCCCCTTGCTAGTCAAAAGAAGGAGTAAACGTCCATCATTTAAATGGGCCTCTTCTCCAGGGCCAGCGGCAGCCTCTAGGCAGTCACAACGACCTCCGCCATCAGGGTCTGGAGGAAAGCCTCAGGATCAGCCTCAAGTGCAAAAGAAGTCCTGGGGGGCGGAAACCTGCAAAACAGAATTCTAAAGCTTCATTATGAAGGGGCGTCCCCGCTCATCAGGGTAGGGGGAAGACTTCTGCAGTTCTCAGAACTTACAAAGGTTCTGGCTCCACTAAGGGCACAGGGCATAACAGTCCTGGCATACCTGGACGATCTGTTGTTCATAGGTCGGTTGGTTGTCCGCTTGGAGCAAAGCGTGCGCAATACAGCCAAACACCTGGAAAGCCAAGGGTGGATTCTCAACCTAGAGAAGTCATCCTTATGCCCCATACACACGATGAGATTATCGGTCGAATGATCGTCCGTTTTTTATTGCATGCTGATCTCAGATCGAATCTGATGAGTTTACTAAAGTTACGAAAATTCCCGCATGACAGAAATAAAATTCGGAAGTGATGTCATGTGTTGTAATGCATTTGTATTGCATTTTCGAAACGATAGCTGTACTGATTAAACGAAAATCGTACTATCTGGCATCGTACGAAAAAAAATTTCCTGCATGTCCGATAGAATACTATTGGATGAACTGTCCTGATCGGCTCTCGAAAGCTCTGTACTAACGATCCGATTATCATACGATCGCTTAGAAAGCGGTATTTTCCGTACGATTTTCTGATCGTGTGTACGGGGCATTAGGGCCACTTAAAAGGCTGGAGTACTTGGGTCTGATCATAGACACAGCTCAGAGAATGGTGTTTTTGTCTCAGGCAAAGATCAGCGCCGTAAGAGTTTGTGCAGATGGTCAGGTCGAAGAGAGATCCCTTCATTCGCCTTTGCATGAGGTTGTTAGGGAAGATGGTGGCTTCATCCAAAGGGGTTCCCTATGCCCAGTTCCATTTGAGACTGTTGAAAAACAGTATCCTGTCTGCTTGGAACAAAAGGGTCCAAGCTCTAGATTTGCCAATGTGGCTGTCCCCAAAGGTGTCCCAGAGCCTCAATTGGTGGTTGGTAACCCAGAATCTGCTGAAGGGAAAATCCTTCATACCAGTTATCTGGAAAGTGGTAACGAAAGATGCCAGCTTTTCTGGCTGGGGAGCGGTACTAGAAAAGACAACTGCCCAGGGACAGTGGTCAAGAATCGAAAGAACCCATAGAGTTATTACTATGGCTCTGTGTCCCATGATGTACGATAAAGAAAATAGGATTTTTTATAACAGCTTACCTGTAAAATGCTTTTCTTGGAGTACATCACAGGACACAGAGGACTCTCCCCTCTTTCTGGGGTTTAGGTATATTGCTTTGCTACAAAACTGAGATACTCCCTTATATAGGTAGTGAACACTTTTGACACTTTTTTTGGGACCAGTGACATTTATACAGCGATCAGTGCTCTGAAATGCAGTGATTACTGTATAAATGACACTGGCAGGGAAGGGGTTAACACCAGGGGCTTTCTTACTGTGGGGGGGGACTGACAGGAAGTAGAGAGATTGCTGTTCCTAATCGCTAAGAAAAGACAATCTCGCTCTACTCCCCTGACAGAACGGGGATCTGCTTTGTTTACACTGGCAGATCCCTGTTCTGCCTCTCTGTGGAACGATCACAGGTTTCTGGAGGACATAGTCTGCCGGACCCACTAATTGGCTCTCTAACTAGCGAATGGGCATGCGCATGTGCCCACAGATCGCAGTGTATGTGCCCGACGTACAATGATGGCGATTCACGCAGGAGAGCCAACCTGCCACAGTGCAACTGCGGCGTCTGGGTGGAACAGGTTAAACATAGTACATGTTACTAAAAAATTAGTTTAGTGTCACGTTAATGTTCTGGATTGGGTTAAAATATGATGCAACTGTATCGTTTTTTTTTTTGTTGTTGTTTTTTTGTACCTGCAGGAAACAAAAAATTGCAGCATACTCATTCTCCACAGCTGGTGCAGTTTAGGCACATAAAAACTTTACAGTTGCAATAATAGGGACACTAGAGGTGTCAGTAGCTGTTCTACTGCTAGGGAGACTTTTGGTAATTAAGTAAACCCTACATAAGGTTTCTTAAATGTGTTGCTTACAATCAAGAATATATGCTGTTGATGTGGAAATGTAAAACTAACATTGTTACATATTTCCTGCAGAATATAGTCGTTTTGAGGCCAAGATTCATGATCTGAGGGAACAGATGATGAACAGTAGTATCAGCTCCGGATCTGGTTCACTTCGTACAAGCCAGAAACGATCCTTATATGTGAGGTAAGCATTTTCAATATTTACTGATTTGTTTCAGTTACTGAAAGGAAGTTTGGGAAATGTTTCGCCACTTTTTTCAGAAGTATGATATTCTCATTTAACCACTTCAGCCCCGGAAGATTTGCGTACTTTTTTCCTACCAATAGAGCTTTTGGTGGTATTTGATCACCTCTGTCTTTTTTTTGGTTTATAGCGCAAAAACTAAAAATCGCAATTTTGGAAAAAAGCGATTTTTTTGCTATAATAAATATCCCCCAAAAATGTTTTTAAAAAACAAATTTCTTCATCAGTTTAGGCCAATATATATTCTACACATTTTCGGGGGGGGGGGGGGGATACGCTCACAATAAGCGTATATTGATTGGTTTGCGCAAAAGTTATAGCGTCTGCAAGCTATGGGGAAGATTTATGGCATTTTTATTTTATTTTTTTTGACTAGTAATGGCAGTTTTTTAGCGGTATTGCGACAGATGCATTTTTGGGACCATTGACTTTTATATAGCGATCAGTGCTATAAACATGCACTGGTTGTGTAAATGTCACTGGTAGGGAAGGTACAGGACTATAAAGAAAATAAAAGGCATGAGACTTCACTTGAACTTTAGCTTTTTGACAGGTAAAAAGTTTTCTGTCATTTCCATGTAAGAAAATTGCTAGCAATCATCATGTAAAATATGGATCATTAAAGAAACAAAAGCCATGAATGAAGGCACTGGAAATTACACCATTTAATAGATCTGCTAGGGTAGAATTGGGAAAAAAAGTCAACTTGACCATATAATGGCCCTGAATTCCTGTGATGTAACCATGGACATGAATAAGCGAAAGTGCATCCTTCCATTCCCCAAGCGAATACATATAGTGGAACATTAATTTATCAGCTGTTTGACACATTCTAGGGGTACACAATATAGTTCAAAACTCAACCCCCTCACCACTTTCTTCTTTAAAATCAACCAAAAACTGCCCAAGAACAGTTAGATCGCAGAATGCCCTGAACCATCTCTTGTGCCAGGGAGCTGTTGTACCCACACGAGAGGTTCAAAGGATTATATTTAAGCCTCTTTGTGGTATCAAAATCTAACTGGTGTTTGCTGAGGGATCTAAAGTCCAGAAAAAGACAAGCACCTTCAAATTCTAAAATTTCAAATGGTAATTGCCTCCCTAAGACGGGGAATACCTGGCATCTGTTGACATCCAAAATGACTATAAGTACATTCCCTATTATTAACCTCATAAGCTGTTTTGCAGTGGCATACAACCATTTTCAGTTTGTTACACTGCCCTTTGTATCCTCCCCGAGTATTCACAAAGGTAGTAGCACCTCTTCTTGCCCTTCTTAGAACAAGGGACATCCTGGTCACAGGTTATCTAGAAGAGCTTCTTTTTAAAGAGGAGGTCCAGCCTGGGTGAAAAAAATTTAAATGTCAGCAGTTACAAATACTATAGCTGCTGACTTGTAATATTAGGGCACTTACCATGTCCAGGGAGCCCGCGATGTCAGCACCCCAGTCGATTTTGGATCGACTCCTGGGTGCTGCCGCCGCCATTCCTTGTAAGGGAACCTGGCAGTGAAGCCTTTCTGATTCACAGCTGGTACCCTACTGCGCATGCGCGAATTGGCGCAGGGGAAGGAGGAGGCAGGGCCGAACTGCCGAGAGATCGGGCCACTGCCCCGTCTCCGGAGGTGGGGAAGGTGACCTGTCAAGGGGAAGGGGGGTGAGCGTATAAGCGGAAGTTCCACTTTTTTGGGTGGAACTCCGCTTTAAGGTTTTATCTCCATTACAGCTGTGTGTAAACAGCCACAAGACAATTCAGATGCTCCAGGCCTTCAGTGAGGTGATGAACTTCCAAAAACCTGCTCTGCAGCCTTCTCTTCACCTGGAATACTTGGGTCCAGTCCTGTACATATCCCAAGCAAAAGCTTTCATTCCAGAAAAGAGTCCACACTCGGCATTTTAAATCAAGGAGACACAATGAGATTTTCCATGAGAGTTCTAGGCTTCCAGAACAAACGTGCTCCTTCTCTCAACCTACCAACGCTCTTGTCCTGCCAAACGAAACGTCCCACACTCCGCTTGAGTGCTTTCATCATTTGAAAACATATGTAAACATGACCCCCATACAAAAGGACTTATTTCGAACATTTATGCCCAACTCATTTCTAAATCGGATTCTATTCCCCCCTCATATGTAGCTAAGTGGGAATCTGATCTTGGATTCTCATTGGAAACAACAATATGGGATAAGATTTGGACTACTACAAAATCTTCATCTCAAAATATAGCTGCTTTAGAAACGAACTACAAAGTACTTACACTTTGGTACTTAGTTCCTACCAGAATTGCGAAATTTGCCCTCAATTACTTCTCCTCTTGCTTTCGAGGCTGTACTGAACCTGGATCACATTTTCATATTTGGTGGACCTGTCCAATTGTCAAAAGATTTTGGGAAAACATTCCGCATGATCTCAACATTATTTGCAATGTCCATCCTTCCTGATCCCTTGATTGCGCTTTTGATTTTAAAACCGACAATTCTCCCTAAAAATGAGTTTAAGCTAATGCAGATTACTACAGCCGCAAAACAATCGCTAAGGCCTGGAAAACTTGTACCCTGATATTAACTGAAACTGAAAATTATAGAATTAATCAAGCCATGATTCATGCCAAAACAGAGGCTATAACACATGACAAAATTCCTAAATTCAAGAATATATGGTTTCCTTGGACGACACATTTCCTGCCTTCCAATTTCGATGCAACCTTATTCATACCTGGGTAAATTTCTCGTGCATTTTTATTCTCTCATATTTAATACATGGTTGAAAATACACCTTACCTCGGAGATCCCTTACCTTTCATTTCCTTTCCTCTTTCCTTTCTTTTCCAGCTCTTTCGCTACCCTACCTTTCTTTTTCCTAATAGGTTCATATAGCGTCACTTTTAATTATATTTCATGTTTCTATGACGTTATTAACCATTGGAACTTCCTCTTACTTGAAATATGAGAGCGATAATTCCTTAATGCTTCTGTTATTAAAAAGTTTAGATCTTCTCAAATTATAATTTTGAGATTCCATTACTCTATCATAGTCTATGTTTCAAAATTTTTGCTTTCTTAACACTATAGGAAATGTCTCTCTGAGTTGACAATTTTTTTGATTAAAGTAAGAGACTTTATCTTTTGTCATATTATAATGTTATACTGTACCTTACTATTGTATATTCCTGTATTGCTTTTGAACCCGTTCACCTGATGTATAAAATTTCAATAAAAAAATTTGACAAGTGCTTTCATCATATACTGCTTCCTCCCAATCTGAATATAGATATCAGATATTCCAAACGCTCCAAACAACAAACAAGGCAATACTCATTTGGTTTGTTTTATTTGAGATGACACACAAATATATACAGCAGGCTGACAATCCAAACTGTAACCAGAAACCTAATTAACATGAGCTAGTTATCTAATCATTTACCCAGAATAGGTGACTCAGAGATATGACCTTTCAGGGTAGACTTGCCGTCTTCTAGCTCACTGACTACAATACACATTATCATACATATCAACACAGAACTCCTTCATACAAAGCAGGGTTAAGTATCGCAAACAAGAATAGGTGAAAGACTCTTAGAAGCCATAAGAGACTTATTTACATACGTATATATATTTATAGCAGACAACAGACAGGTGGCTGGAGTTGATGACATCAGCATCTTCTAACAGTATGGGTCCCAACAGCATGAATCGGTCATTATTTCTAATATGGCATATACAGGGTTACCAGAGTGTGGCTTTTGGGGGAATAGTGCTCTTTGTGATTTGTATGCCTGGGGACCCTTCAGGTGGTGTTACTTTGGATTCAGGTCCATGTACTCCCGAAGACATAGACCTGAATCCAAAAATGATAATAGGTGCCACTCTTTCAGGCTGGGGAGGAGTGTTCCTGATGCTGTCAGTCCAGGGGAAATAGGAATAGCTCTGCAACACCAGACCCCCCTTCTGTGAGGATGCCAAACGGGACAGTTGGACAAATCCATGGCTGTAGCAAACAGTCATCAAGGGGCACCAGGGGTCATGCAGCATTAAAGGAAACAAGCCAGATAATCTCATGGACGAATTTTCCAGCATTCTCTGCTGTCCACATCCACAGAGTGGATAATGTAGATCACCTCAACTTCCACTACTTGGATCAAGAAGAATGGTCCCTTCAACCAGACATTTTCATATTGACATTGTCTTAAAGTGGATGTAAACCCAATGTCATCCATTCTAAACTACTGCCATAGGGGTTATCTATAAGGATATACATGCCTCCGGCATGTATCTTTACCTGTCAAATGTCTCCCCTCTATCTGTTATTAGACCCGAAAAACTGCAGATTCTGTGGGTGGGTCTGTTGTCTGGAGCTCGGTGGGTGGAGCCGTTATGTCAGTAGACTCCCCACCCACCTCTACACTCCCCTTGTCAATATGCATTTCTCCTGTGTATTTCTTACACTGAACCTCTGCCATGATCTCTAATATCCAGTGAAAAGACAGGAAAGTAACCACATGACTTAAGCATGCCAAATCATGGTGAGGTGTGGAACAGCCAACCCTTGCAGAGCTGCTGAAGAAAGGAGTGGGAGGGAATTAAAAAATACTGCATGTCTCTTAGGCTAGTGCACGAGAAATGTAAATCACCTGTCACTCACAGCAAGGGGGAGGATTTGACAAGTTTTTCTCAGTTTGTCAAGATTTATCTCACTGAACAATAAAAGAGGAGTGCTCAGAGATGGATTAACTCTTTGTGGCAAAACTGGGCTCAAATGATAGGAAATCTTATACTCTACAGTATGATATATATATATATAATTACCTTTATTACCAGAAATGGGGGACTGTAGACATTCTAGCCTCCAAATAAACCATAAACTACCTTTTTGTACCAATGTCTTTGTCAGGGATCCCTTAACAATGGTTTCAGATGCCTTGACAATTTCCTAGTCTCAGTTCAGACTAATCTACTATGCCTTTTAAGTCTCTGACTTTAACGGCATGGCTGTTGAAGCCCAGTTCTTAAGAGACTGAGCATTTTCGGAGTCTGTTATACAACTACTTTGCTAAAAACAAGAAAAGCCACTTCCAGAAAAATCTTCTGGAAATCCTTTTTTTTGTCTGGTGTGAACACAGGCAATACAACCCCAGAGATTACTCTGTCTCGCATTCTGGCCTTTCTACAATTAGGTCTTAACCAGAGCTTGGCCTTATGCACTCTGAAATGATAGGTTTTGGCCTTATCCATTTTTTTTTCAAACACATGAGCCCCATCTCAAACGCGATGTTGCATCAAAGTTATCCCCCCTCCTTGGCTGAGACAGCAGCAGGGTGCCATCGGCTCCCGCTGCTGTTGATCATAGTCAATGAGCCAATGAGGGGGGGAGAGGGGACGGGGCAAAACCCCATCTCAGTGTCTAAATAGAGACAGAACAGCGGCTCGGCTGCCCCCATAGCAAGCTGCTTGCTCTGGGGCAAGAGGGAGGGGCCAGGAGTGCTGGTGAGGTACTCCGATAAGAGGAGGATCTGGGCTGCTCTGTGCAAAATCACTGCCCAGAGCAGGTAAGTATAACATGTTTGTTATTTTTAACCACTTAAGCCCTGGACCTTTTGGTTGCCTAAAGAGGACTTTTTACAATTTGGCACTGCGCTGCTGTAACTGGTAATTGCGCGGTCATGCAATTTTATACCCAAACGAAATTTGCGTCCTTTTTTTCCCACAAATAGAGCTTTCTTTTGATGGTATTTGATTGCCTCTGCGATATTTTACTTTTTGCAATGTAAACGGAAAAAGACCGAAAATTTTGAAGAAAAAATATTTTCTACTTTTTGTTATAAGAAAAATCCAATAAAGTCCATTTTAGTCATACATTTAGGCCAAAATGTATTCAGCCGCATGTCTTTGGTAAAAAAAAAAAAAGTCAATAAGCATATATTTATGGGATTGCGCAAAAGTTATAGCGTCTACAAACTAGGGTACATTTTCTGGAATTTACACAGCTTTTAGTTTGACTGCCAATCTCTCTAAAATGGCAAATGACCCCATTTTGGAAAGTAGACACCCCAAGGAAATTGCTGAGAGGCATGTTGAGCCCTTGAATATTTCATTTTTTTTGTCCCGAGTGGTGGAATAATGACAAAAAAAAAAAATGTACAAAAAGTTGTCACTAAATGATATATTGCTCACACATGCCATGGTTATATGTGGAATTACACCCCAAAATACATTTTACTGATTCTCCTGAGTACAGGGCTACCACAGGTGTGGGACTTTTTGGGAGCCTAGCCACGTACGGGGACCCGAAAACCAAGCTCCGCCTTCAGGATTTCGAGGGGCGTAAATTTTTGATTTTACTCCTCACTACCCATCACAGTTTTGAAGGCCATAAAATGCCAAGATTGCACAACCCCCCCCCCCCCAAATGACCCCATTTTGGAAAGTAGACACCCCAAGCTATTTGCTGAGAGGCATGGCGAGTATTTTGCAGCTCTCATTTGTTTTTGAAAATGAAGAAAAAAGAAAAATGTTTTTGTTTTGTTTTTTTCAAATTTTAAAACTTTGTGACAAAAAGTGAGGTTTGCAAAATACTCACCATACCTCTCAGCAAATAGCTTCTGGTGTCTACTTTCCAAAATGGGGTCATTTGGGGAGGGGGGGGGGAGGTTGTGCCATCTGGGCATTCCATGGCCTCCGAAACTGTGATATGCAGTGAGGAGTGAAATCAAAAATTTACACTGTGGTGGTAAAATCACCTCCTACAGCGCTGGAGTCACGGCTTTATGTATCGTGGGAGCAAACGCTGTTGCTGTCAAGATAAATAAATCCGCGTTGCAACTGAATGGCGTACCTGCTAAGCAAATGATGGTTAATAAAACAAAGTAACATTACAGTATAACAGTAAGACCTACCATACCTGCAAAGCAAATCAAAAAAAAAATAGTAAAAAATAAAACATTTTTTTAACGCAATCTGTGCCTAAAATATATATATATATATATATATATATATATATATATATATATATATATATATATATATATATATATATATGCCGAAGCATGGGGGGCATCCACCCGCAAAAGTTAGGAGCAAATCACTCCCCCACCCCTGGTGCCCCCATGCTTCGCCAAATATGAAATATGCTTTTTTTTTTTTTTTTTTAACCGTGGTGGTGAAATCACCTCCTACATCGCTGGAGTCACGGCTTTATGTATCGTGGGAGCAAACGCTGTTGCTGTCGAGTTAAATAAATCCGCGCTGCAGCTGAATGGCGTACCTGAAAACAAAAAAAAAGGTTAACAATAAAACACAGTAAAGTATAAAAAAAATTACATACCTGAAAAGCAAACATGATAAAACATAATAACAATAAAACATTGCAGAATAGAATACAGTAAAAAAAAGCAGAACAATAGAGAGAACAATAAAACTTTTTTTATTTTATATATATATATAATTTTTTATTTTTTTTGTAACTGTAACGGTTCCATGTTTGGGTCTCTCAAAATGCAATGGCATCTTGGGAGACCTTGTGAATGTGTCCTAGTCTGTGCAGTGCTGTACCCTACGCTAATGCTCAACTAGTGTATGGTAGCATTCAAAACATTCACCAATGCAAAGACCAGGATTGTCAGGACAGGAGGGACAATAATAGCGGGTGTCACGCCTATATCCGCGCTTGCTGCAGACATGACATCTTCTTTGGGGGGCTCGTTGGGTAGGGGGTTCTCGGGAGGACATACGGAAAATGCCTCTCATGCAGTCGGCTTACTACATTTGGATTGGGAAGGTGAGGTGGAGCACCATCTGGAAACAGAAGGGCTCCAACGATCTCTTCCTGGAATTTAAGGAAGGATCCAGTCCGTCCTGAAGCTCTGTATAGCACATGAGCATTCAGCAAAGCCAATTGAAATAAACAGACATTTTTTTGTACCAGCGTCTGGCCTTACGGGCAACTAGGTACAGCGCCAACAACTGGTCGTTGAGGTCCATCCCTCCTATATTTTGGTTATATTCGTGGGCACAGAGAGGTTTCTCCACAACACCAGTCGCCGTAGGCATTTGGACCGTTGTGTCTGCATGAAGAGAGGTAAGAACAAAAACATTCTTATTATTCCTCCACTTCACAACGAGCAAATTATTACACTTGAAGCAGGCTCTCTCCCCCAGCCTAAGACGGGAATCTACAAGCCGCTGGGGAAAGCCCCAGTGATTAGGTCGCACAGTGCCACATGTTCCAATCTGATGATCAAACAAGTGACTAAAAAGTGGCAATAATTGTCCAGATAACAATCTTGCCAGTGCTCCCTATGTAATCTGAGCAGTTCTCCAGCTCTGCGTGGCCATCTTTTCCCTCGTAAACCAAAAAACTACTAGTATAGCCTGTGGCCCTGTCACAGAGCTTATACATCTTGACCCCGTATCTGGCACGCTTGCTGGGAAGATACTGTTTGAAAGACAAGCAGCCAGAAAACTTAATCAGGGACTCATCAATGCAGGCAAATTGATGGGGAGTAAATAAGTCTGCAAAACGTTGGTTGAAGTGGTTTACGAGGGGCCGAATTTTGTAGAGCCGATCATATCCAGGGTCTCCACGAGGACGACAGAGTTCATTGTTGTTGAAATGCATGAACCACAAGATCTTCTCGTATCGTGTCCTGGTCATGGAGGCAGAGAACACAGGCATATAGTAAATTGGGTCAGTGGACCAGTATGACCGCAACTTACTCATTTTAACTATGCCCATGTCGAGGGATAGGCCCAGAAAAGTCTTAAATTCGGAAAGCGTAATTGGTTTCCAATCTCTGGCAAGGGAAGACTGGGGATTAGCAGCGATGTATTGACCAGCATACAAATTACCGTATTTATCGGCATATAACACGCACTTTTTTCCCCTGAATATCAGGGGGAAATTGTGGGTGCGTGTTATAGGCCGATCCCCACCAATTTTGTGTGATCGAAGCAATTGCCGCCGACATACACAGCCGTGTGTAAATTCAAATATGGCGCCGAGACTGCAGGGACTCGGCGGAGCCAAGATACACATACCCGAGAGTCCTCGGCTTTTCTCGGCGCCGCTTACAGTCCCGCCGTTGGACCTGTGTGATGTCCATCATAGGGCGGAACTGTAAGCGGCGCCAAGGACACTTGAGTGTGTGTATCTCGGCTCCGCCGAGTCCCTGCAGTCTCGGCGCCATATTTTATGTCGGCGGCAATCCCACAAGGCTGCACTGGGGCAAGGCTGCACTGACATGGCTGCACTGTGGCAAAGCTGCACTGACATGGCTGCACTGTGGCAAAGCTGCACTGACAAGGCTGCAATGGACACTGGAGCAAGGCTGCACTGACAATTCTGCACTGGGGCAAAGCTGCACTGACAAGGCTGCACTGACAATTCTGCACTGGGGCAAAGCTGCACTGACAAGGCTGCAATTGACACTGGAGCAAGGCTGCACTGACACTGACAAGGCTGCAGATGGACACCGATAACGCTGCATTGATGGGCATTTTAATGTAAGTTTTTCTTCCTTAAACTTTACTCCTAAAAGTTTTTTTCCTTAAAATTCCCTCCTAAACTTGGGGGGTGTGTTATACGCCGGAGCATGTTACACGCCGATAAATACGGTACTCTGGTCCACAATAGAGCTATAGAGATCTTCGGTAAAAAAACAGCGAATAAAAATCAAGTGACGTAAAATCAACTGTTTCCACCTGAATGCCGGGTTGGCCAGTGAATGGGGGAAGTACGGGTGCTGCAGAAGTGGTGGGTTCCCAATTAGGATTGGCAAATGCAGCAGGAAGGGACCTATGGGCTCAACGGGCCTGTCTTTGTCTTCTTGGTGGCAGCAGGACACTACTTGTGCTTGCCACCTCACCAACTTGAACTGCACTTATGGGACTCGCCACGTGTTACTGCAGTGCTGGTTTGACTACGACCAGGTGTACTAGGCCGCTGGTGCTTGCCAGTTCACCAGAAGGATGAGCAGCACTAGTTCTTCTCTGCTCCATATGAGAGCCCTGCGGTTCTTGCACCTCAACAGCAGAAGAAGATCGTGGTCTGACCTTGGCAGGGACCACAACTCCATCATCAGAGCTATCTGTCATGGAGCCGCTGTCGTCTACAGGATCGTATTCTGAGCCTGAATCTGACAGATGAGTGACTTCCTCTTCACTATCTGTCATGCTCAGAAACGTGTAGGCCTCTTCACTAGTGTACCTTCGATTTGTCATTTTGGGCTCTAAATTTACTGGTACACTAGTGAGACTCACAGGTAAAAAAAGCTCCTGACTGGTAGCTACTGATTCAAACGCTACCAAAAAAAATGTTAGCGATCACAGGGATCAGGCCTGACTCTGCGAATGCTGCAGTTATGTGTGTTTAGTGTTTTGTAAGTGACAGTGATCGATCGATACTGCACTTGGGTGGGCTGGGCGAAGGGGCAAAACGCAGGTTCTAACAGGTATTTGGGCTGATCCCGCTAACTGCTGAGGACGCTAGCATAGATCAGATGCGTTCAGATACTATACCACTAAGGGAGGTGTATGCCCCGTTCGTGGGTGTTAGCGCTACTGGAACTAATCTGACGCTGCCTGGGGTGACGCAGACCCTAACTGAACCAAAAACCTAACTGATATCACCCGCCGGGCGATCAGGGGGTAAACCTTTATTGGGTAATAAACGACGGGTATAAAAAACAAACTAACCAGCATCACCCGTAACACTTATACGGTGATCATGGTGAAAGGGTTAACTAGGGGGCAATCAGGGGGTTACTGCGGGTGGGGAGTAACTTACCCATACGTTACTCTGCCTGCCAGTGCCATTCTGCCGCAGTATATCTGCGTGAGGCGGTCGGCAAGTGGTTAAGTGAAAAAAAAGAGACTTTAGTATCACTTTAAGTTAATTTTATGGCATAAAATGGCAATTTATCACAAATCTTTTATGGTAAGATGTAAAAGATGTGGTTGCCCTGAGTAATTGGATACCCCATATGTCAAACCAGAAAATTTGTGCGCGCCTGTGAAACAGCAACAAGCTTTTGTACCCTAAATTTTCTATAGGCGACACTTCAAAAGCCTCTGCAGGTCATCAGTTTGTAGTTAACCGTGAATAATGACCCTATTATTATAATAGGGGGGGCAGCAAATATCCCATGGGTGTGGAAGCGATTGCTTCTGTTTGAAAGCTGACAAGTCACCATGTCAGATTTATTTATGTTCTGGGCTGCTTTACAATGTGCCTGTGTATGACATTTATCAGTGGCAGTGAAAGGGTTAAATATAAAGGTATGATCTAAAATTGTAATTCCCACCCCCTTTAGAACCTAAAGGGCTTTAGTTCTGTTTTTATCTTTGTCTTATCAGATCTTATGCCTCCAGCTTTAAACAGTGCTAGTGGCACTTTAGATGCTTGTATAATTTCAAAGCTTCATGTCCTTGACGTGTTGGGTGAGATGTGGACTCGATGTTTGAAATGTTACTACAGGGATGTATTCAGAGCCACTGGCACTGTTACAGAGAATATTCCTTTAGGGCAAATAAAGATATAGATATTAAATATATATAGTATATGGCATATGCTAACACTATCGCAAAAAATCGGGCAGATGCCCAGCAGTTGGTATAAAGTGACCCCAGACAGTATGCTATCAAAAATTAGTATAATTTATTGGACATAAGATTATTGAAAGTAGAGGACAAAAATGTTAATTCAAAACCTCCACCACACATAACGACGTTATAGATGAATTAAAAATTCAATGCTAATACTAACCTCGTAAAATGTTTATCTGGCAAAAAGGCCCACTATAGTTTTCCTGCCCGACTTGTTCGCAATGAAACTGCTTTTTTCTACATATTTTTAAAGTAATTGCATACGTGTTTTGCCAGTAATAACCATTGGCTTTCTGAATTGCAATATAGGTGTTTTTCTCTCTGTATCCAGCACTATGCAACTCACAGCTTTGCCAGCTATTCACTTAGCATATCGAGAGTAGGTAATGCATAATATGAAAAAAAAGCAATTAAACTTTTATGTCTACTACTCAAGTGCAGTTGAATTGGTCTAGCAAAGACCTTTTTAAACTAAATGCATTGTTTTCATATAACCTATATATAACCTATATAACCTATAATAATAATCTCGTATAATATAACCTTGAGTTCATTTCATGGAAAAATATTGCAATACTGTAGTTCAGGTTAGAAAAATTATAGTTGGTTTAATCAACTAAATGTATTCGAAGAGGTTTGCACAGTCTAATCTCTGTCAATATACAGAGGGTAAAATAAGTATTGAACACGTTACCATTTTTCTAGGTAAATATATTTCTCTTTTAAAATATTTTTTTTTTTTTAGTTAAACATAGTTCAGGTTTACAAAGAAAGATAATAACATTCTTGTATAAATAAGGTAACAGACAATTGTAATGCATCGCACAGGTGATTATGGTATGAAAAGTAACACACAATATATCATAAACGCTTATATCATTTTAAGTGAATACAGAAAACAAGAATTATACAAATTAAAAGTAAAGTATAGGAGGTATGGGGTTGGAATAAGTTTATTAAGAAGTGTGGGAAACGGTAAGATGCAGGAAAGCAAGTATAATAGAGAAAGGAAAGTAAGATAGTTGGAGGAGAATCAGTAAATAGTTCCAGGACCAAGTTCCTGCAATATGGCTTGGCTTCATCTGGAGAATAAATAAGTCTTTCCAACTATTTTTAGTCATTCACACTTCAAGAAAGTCAAGTAGTAAGTGAAGGGGGTAGTAACTGCACAGTGTTGGGGGTAAGGAGATAAGGGGGTGGGACATGGGGGAATTACCAGAGAAAACCACTAATTAAAGGCAATATGTATAGTTTATAGTAACATTATAGGTTGTCCATATAATGTCTTCAAAGAAGAAATAATGAATTATCGAATCCTGGAGGTAGGAAATGCGGTAAATATATTTCTAAAGGTGCTATTGACATGAGAGGCCCAACATGCAGGGACCGCCATCAGGTGTTCCTGGAGCATAAATTACACATATAATTTCTTAACTACCTCTTACACTTTTGAAGGCCCTGGAGAACCAGGACAATGGAACCCCCCCCCCCAAAAATGACCCCATTTTGAAAAGAAAACAACCCAATGTATAATCTATGAGGCATATCGAGTCTTTTGAACATGTCATTTTTTTTCTACAAGTTTTTGGAAAATGTGTAAAGAAAATGAAAATGCATTTTTTTTTACACAACGTTGTCCATTTACACAATGTTTCTAATACATAGCATGCACATACCAAAAATTACACCTCAAAATAGATTCTACTCCTGAGTACGGCGATACCACATGTGTGAGACTTTTCCACAGCGTGGCCACATACAGAGGACCAACATTCAGGGAGCACCATCAGGTGTTCTAGGGGCAGACGTTTCAAATCTAATTTGAGTAACTATTACACTTTTGTGAGGCACTGTAGTGGCATGGATGAGCCATGGATGGGGATGGCTGAGCATTAATGAGTATGGCCAGGTACAGCTGAGTATGGATGGGTATGGCTAATTATGGATGGAGGTGGATGGGATGGCTCAGCATGTATGAATAAGTATTGCTGAGGATGGATGAGTATGGATGGATGAGTATGCTGAGTATGGATGGATGAGTATACCAAGTATGAATGGCTGAGCATGGATGGATGGATGAGTATGCTGGGGATGGATGAGTATGCTTAGTATGGATGGATGAGTATGCTGAGGATGGATGGATGGGTGAGCGAGTATGCTGAGTATGGATGGGTGAGTGAGTATGGATGGGTATGCTGAGCATGAATGGCTGGGTATGGATGGATACACTACACATCCAGCCCACTGCCACTGATCTCTCCCCCTCTCCCCTCGCACTATACAGAGAGGGGAGAGAGGAGCCAAATGTGACATCGTTTTGTTTACTAGTGATCGCTCCATCATTTGAGTGGCCGTTTACTGTGATTCCCCGGGTCCTCTGGACCCGGCAGTCACTGATGTTCTCGGGGGCGCGCCGGTTCTGGGAGGACGTCATAGTGTGCCCTCCCAGAGTTATCCGACCGCGCTGCAGACATCATTCGGCTATAGCGCAGTCGGCAAGTGGCTAAATACGTTTACGTTTTATCACTATTTCAAGTGGCAGCTCTAGTAGAGAGCATTTGCATGAGCGCAGTGGTGGGACATCAAGCATAGGTGCGTGAGACTTGCTGACCAACAGTTGGATATACATCCTACAGTATTCACTGAATCTGTACCGGCGACATGTGATATTTATAGTGTTATTTGCTCTCATGTGAGACCACCTTATTAAAAAGTGGCTTTGCATGGAAAAAGATAGTTGCATGCTTGTCATACATGGTGGAAAAACAATCGATAGTGTTGGTTTGCATCGGGAAACTGATGTGTTGCAGGGGTTCAAGTGTGTCAGAAACATTATACAAACAATCATGTTTATAAACTAAAGCAGAATAGAGATGTGTGCCCTGTGTTGCCCTTTCTCCTAGACAGTATTAGAAACGTGCACTGTTTGCTGAAAGTCATGTATGTCATAAAATCATGGCTTTTTTTAGGGGTTTTCATTTACATATGTGACCATCCAAACATGCTGAGCTGTTATTCATAGCCCAACTCCAGCCACATTTATTAATACATTTTTAAACCCTTTCGAGTCGGTTTTCCATTTTTGCACACATGCTTAAAAAATAATATATACTTTCTCAAAGCAGGCACCCAGAGAATAATATAGTGGTAGTTCCAATTTTTTTATGCCACATGATATTACCGCAAAGATCTAGGAAATGCAAAATTTCAGTAAAAAATACACTAAAGTAAATTTTAGGGCACACATAGTTGGTAAGGTTGAAAAAAGACACAAGTCTTTTTGTAATGTAAACATCCCTTGTAATAGAAAAAAAGCATGACAGGACCACTTTAAATATGAGATCTGGGGATCAAAAAGACCTCAGATCTCATATTTACACTAAAATGCAATAGAAGATGAAAAAACAGTGTTTTGACGTCGCTTCTGCCCTGCAATAGTATGGAGACGGGTGGGGGCCATCTTCCCCTCACTTGTCTTCATACCCAGCAAGGAAGAGGATTCGATCACCTCTTCCTCCTCGATCACCGGAGCATGGCAGAAGGGGGGGGGCCCTGTCCCGCTGCCGCTAAAAGTGATCTTGTGACGAATCCGCCGTAGAGACCACCATTATCGGAGACCGAACCGCCGGCCAAAGAAGCGGATACCGGGGTGCCATAACAACGATATTACTCTTCAAATTTAGGACATATATCGGCGCGCGGCGGTCCGGAAGTGGTTAAATCCCCTGTCGCAGAAAAGTTTTATCCCTATTGTGGGGTCACCAGTAAGGTATTTGTACATTTAAATCATATCCCCTCTCAAGCGTCTCTTCTCCAGAGAGAATAAGTTCAGTGCTAGTAATCTTTCCTCATAACTAAGATCCTCCAGTCCCTTTTATTAGCTTTGTTGCCCTTCTCTGTACTCGCTCCATTTCCAGCACATCCTTTCTGAGGACTGGTGCCCATAACAGGACAGCATACACTAGGTGCGGCTGGACCAGAGTCTTGTAGAGTGGGAGAATTATTGTTTTATCTCTGGAGTTGATTCCCTTTTTAACCACTGGCTTACTGGGCACTTAAACCCCCCTTCTATCCAGACCAATTTTCAGCTTTCAGCACTGACGCACTTTGAATGACAATTGTGCGGTCATACAACACTGTACCCAAATGAAATTTTTATCATTTTTTTTTTCCCACAAATAGAGCTTTCTTTTGGTGGTATTTGATCACCTCTGCGGTTTTTATTTTTTGTTAAAAAAATGTAAAAAGACTGAATTTTTTTTATTTTTTTATGTTTTGTTATAAAAAATATAAAACAGGTAATTTTTCTCCTTCATTGATGTACGCTGATGAGGCAGCAGTGATGGGCACTGATGGGCGGCAGTGATGGGCACTGATGGGCGGCAGTGATGGGCACTGATGGGCGGCAGTGATGGGCACTGATGGGTGGCAGTGATGGGCACTGATCAGTGGCAATAATAGGCATTGATCAGTTACACTGATAGGCAGCACTGCTAGGTGGCACTGATTGGCACTACTGGTGGCCATTGATAGGTGGCACTTGTGGGCATTGATAGGTGGCACTTGTGGGCACTGTTAGGTGGCACTGATGAGGCAGATGTGCCTCTTCCACTTCAGGACTGATGTCCCTCATATCTGAGCCGGTGATCTGCTTTTTTTTGCGTCATGTGTTTACATCATGTGATCAGCTGTCATTGGCTGACAGCTGATCACATGGTTAGGGGCTGGGACCGGCCCCTTACTCGGATCGGTGATCACCCGAGTCTCAGTGACTCGGTGATCACAGCGCGCTCGGCGCACGCCCTGTAGGGCGCGTGCACAAGGGAGCCTCCCGGGAATTCAGGTCCGCACTGTGGCTGTCATTCGGCCATAGCGCGGATGTCAAGTGGTTAATGCATGCCAATATTCTATTGGCTTTGCTTGCAGCAGCTTGGCATTGCATGCCGTTGCTGAGCCTGTCATCTACTAGGAACCCCAGGTCCTTTTCCATCCTAGATTCCCCCAGAGGTTCTCCCCCTAGTGAGTGGATTGCATTCATGTTTTTGCCACCTAAATGCATTATTTTACCATTTTCTACATTAAACCTCATTTGCCATGTAGTTGCCCACCCCATTAATTCAGATCTTCTTGCAAGGTTTCCACATCCTGCGGAGAAGCTATTGCCCTGCTTAGCTTAGTATCGCCTGCAAATACTGTGATTGAGCTATTTATCCCATCCTCCAGGTCATTTATGAATAAATTAAATAGGATTGGTCCCAGGACAGAACCCTGGGGGACCCCACTTTCCACATTGGACCATTCCGAGTACTCCCCATTTATCACTACCCTCTGAACTCGCCCTTGTAGCCAGTTTTCAATCCAGGTACTCGCCCTTTGGTCCATGCCGACAGACCTTAGCTTGTATAGTGAACGGTTGTGGGGAACTGTATCAAATGCCTTTGCAAAATCCAGATACACTACATCTACGGGCCTTCCTTCATCTAGATGGCAGCTCACCTCATAGAAGGTTAATAGATTTGTTTGGCAAGAACGATTTTTCATGAATCCATGCTGATTACTGCTAATGATACAGTTTTTATTACTAAAATATTGTATATAGTCACTTATCCCTTCCAAGAGCTTGCACACTTGATGTTAGGCTAACTTGTCTGTAGTTATATCTTGGTCCTTTTTTAAAGATTGGTGCTACTTTGGCTTTTCTCCAATCAGCTGGTACCATACCAGTCAGAGTGTTCGTAAAGATTTGGAACAACGGTCTGGCAATTACTTGGCTGAGTTCCTTAAGGACTCTCGGGTGCAAGCCATCTGATACAGGTGACTTATTTATGTAAAGTTTTTCGAGTCTGTTTCCTATTTTTATCCTCCTGTTAACCATGGGGCTGCTTCCTGTGACGTGTCAAGAGGATAAACATTGCAGTTTTGGTTGCTGAAGCCCCCCGTTTCCCTCATGAAGACTGAGGAGAAGAATTCATTCAAAACCTTCGCCATCTCACCTTCCATTGTAACCAGAATCCCTTCATCATTCTTTATGGGGCCAATATGATCTGTCTTCCCTCTTTTACTATCTGTGTACTTAAAGAATTTCTTGGGATTTTTCTCACTCTCCTCCACTATGTGCCTTTCCTGTTCTATCTTAGCCGCCCTGATTACATCCTTACATTTCTTATTTCATTCTTTGTACATTTGGAATTCTGATGATGATCCCTCAGCCTTGTATTTTTTGAAGGCCTTCTCCTTTGCTTTTATATGAATTTTTACGTTGCAGTTAAGCCACCCAGGGCTTTTATTAGTGCTTTTAAATTTATTACCTTTTGGGATGCACTGGCTAATACCCTTATTTTAATATGCTCGGAAAGCACACCCATTTTTCCTCCGTGTTCTTTGTTCCTAGGATTTTATCCCATGTAGTATCTTCACACAAACTGAATAAACGGCCCAATTTATTGATAAATGGTATTATATAATAAAATTTGGTATTAAATAAATGTGGTAAAATATAAAAGACAAGGTTGCACCAGGTAAATGGATACCCAGCATGCCAAACCTTAAATTTGCGTTTATAAATATCAAAAATTACCGCGCTACTCACTGTAGTGAACACTCAGTTATAAAATAAAAATAAAAAAGCTGCAGTCTTAATGTGAGGCGTGCACATACTAAACAGAAATATTCAAGAAAGACCGCGCTAAAGGCAATAACATGTGATGTGACTAATCAAAACATATTCAAGTGTATGAAAATAAAATACATCAAAAATGAAAAAATTATTATTTATGAATATGGAACACCAGAGCTCTATTGAAAAAGTGACTGGAAAATATAAGTCCCAAATGAAGATAAAAAAAGTCCCAAATGAAGGTAAGAAAGTGACTGGCGTCACAAAAACACACAGTCCCTGGAGCCAAGGCAGATGCAAACAGTAATCATAGACATGTAACACAATCCTTGGAGCCAAGGTAGATGTATTCAGTGATCATAGACGTAAGACACCCAGTGAAAAATCCTCCACCTAATAAGATGTCCGCTTACCAGAGGTAAGCTGTGAATCAGCTTAATAGTAAACCTCTACTCAGGGAAGATCAGCTCCTCAGGTCTCCAACCAAGGAAGGGGGTGGACAGGATCTTTCGATGTATTGGACTCAATCCACATAGTAGGAGGACCCAAAAGGACAAAACAAATTCTCCATAGTGTAAAACTTACATTCGCCTGCAGTGTTCTCCCCAGTATACACAGGGAGAACACTGCAGGTGAATGTAAGTTTTACACTATGGAGAATTTGTTTTGTCCTTTTGGGTCCTCCTACTATGTGGATTGAGTCCAATACATCGAAAGATCCTGTCCACCCCCTTCCTTGGTTGGAGACCTGAGGAGCTGATCTTCCCTGAGTAGAGGTTTACTATTAAGCTGATTCACAGCTTACCTCTGGTAAGCGGACATCTTATTAGGTGGAGGATTTTTCACTGGGTGTCTTACGTCTATGATCACTGAATACATCTACCTTGGCTCCAAGGATTGTGTTACATGTCTATGATCACTGTTTGCATCTGCCTTGGCTCCAGGGACTGTGTGTTTTTGTGACGCCAGTCACTTTCTTACCTTCATTTGGGACTTTTTTTATCTTCATTTGGGACTTATATTTTCCAGTCACTTTTTCAATAGAGCTCTGGTGTTCCATATTCATAAATAATAATTTTTTCATTTTTGATGTATTTTATTTTCATACACTTGAATATGTTTTGATTAGTCACATCACATGTTATTGCCTTTAGCGCGGTCTTTCTTGAATATTTCTTAAATTTGCGTTTGCCTGTGAAATGGTAACAAACTTCAGTACCCTATATTTTCCATAGGCAACATGTTAAAAGCCCACATATAGGTCATTAGCGTTACGGAGGAGGTCTGGTGCTGGAAATATTGCTCTCACTCTGGCGTGCACGGTAATATGTAACATATCACATTCAGCTTTTTTACGTCTGCGGGTGGGGGGGCTTCAAAAGTTGGGAGGGGGGATTTTATGTTGGGTATATCTTTTTTAAATTTTTAACAATTTTAAAAAAATCATTTTTCTTTTACTTTTTTTTTTTTCCATCAAGTGATGATTTTCTGGCAACCGTTTCTCTTTAAAGATGCTGGATGATTTACACACAATCCCGGTGACTGCAGACACTTAGAACGTGTGTAAACTCCCACACATTCAGGTACGGACCTGGCAGCGGAAGGGTTAAACTTCCAAAATAGAACGGTTTTAAAGAAGCAAGTGTCTCCCCTGTGCTCCAGATCGGATCTTATTGCATTACATTCTTTCCCGGCCATGCTGGTGGAGACACCGAGAGGCGGACCTGGAAGTGACGTCAAAGGTGTCACTTTCCAAGTCATCAGGAAGGAATGGAGAGGGGACGTGTGCCTGCTCTGATCCCTCCTCTCTACCTGGCGGCACCCACTATGTCAGTCCTGGGCCCGCAGTGGGCAGATGGGCAGAATGCTTGTCAGATTTACACACAATCTCGGTGACTGCAGCCACTTTGAATATGTGTAAAACCCCCCAATGTCAGGTACGTATGACATACGGACCTGGCAGCGGATAGGTTTAACCCCAAAATTAGAACTCCAGTTTTGAAAGAACCAAGTGTTTATTAACTTTGTGTCTGACCTCCGCTGAGCAGCTGCCAGAATTTATAGCAACAGCCACATTAGTGCATTACAGCAGTTTCCATACCCTATTTCCTTACCCTATGCCATGAGTACCCCATAGGGTAAGGATCTCCAAACTATGGCCCTACAACTGTTGGGGAACTACACATCCCATGAGGCATTGTAAAACTCTGACGTTCACAGACATGACTAGGCGTGATGGGAATTGTAGTTCCTGAACAACTGGAGGGCCATAGTTTAAAGACCCCTTCCATAAGGGAATGCCCTCACTGATGGCAGGAACCAGGCACAAGGGAGCTGTGGCAAAAGATTAGGTGAATATTCGTTCTGGGGGGCGTGGCCAAGACCGGCATGTGAGAGGACGCACTTCTCACAGCTCCTGCCTGATCCGTGTATTGATCCTTCCCCGGCATCGTTGATCCTGCTTTTTTCAACCCCCCAACTGGCTACCGAGTCCCAGTACCCCCCGGACCCACCGCCGGCCCTCTGCACGAGGGGGAAAACCCGCCGAGGCCTGTTGGAGATGGCGGGACCGGACTCCCAAGATGGTGCCGCCGCGCCTGCAGCCCTGAACCAGCGCTTTCCCCGGACGGTGGATAAGCTGAAAGACAGCAGCAATAAGAAAGCTCCGAAGACCCCGGGTAAGGAACAGTACAGAGATATCCTCTACTATGCTCAGAAACTACAGGGCCCCGGGACAGCAGACGAGGGGGGGTCAGCTTACAAAAGGAGAGAGGCTGACAAGACATTACAAGCAGACTGGGATATGGACACAGTGAGCACACCTAACCTCTTCATGGAGGAAGACACTATCCCTCCCTCCCCCCTCCCTTCAGAAGACATTCCAGAGACTTTGGAGCAGCCTACATTAGCTGAAATCCTGAAAGCAGTTCATATGTGTACTGCTGCAGTTAATGTCATGAAAGACCAGTTGGGGGGTGTCAGAGAGGAGATGTCATTTCTCAGACAGGACCTGCAAAAAGTCAGGGAACGGGCCACAGCAGTGGAAAGCAGAGTGAACGACATGGAGGACAAAATCCCCCCACTTGTACAGGAAGCTAGAGCAGCACACCGCATGGCTCAAGAAACATACAACAGGGCTGAAGACACAGAAAACCGTTTACGCAGGAACAACGTCCGTATAGTGGGGCTCCCCGAAAAATCTGAGGGTAAGGACCCCACTACCTTTGTGGAGAACTGGCTCATTGAGATCTTTGGCCGGGATGCATTTTCCCCTTTTTTCACAGTGGAGAGAGCACACAGAGTCCCTGGCAGACCCCCCCACAGGGAGCCCCTCCCAGGTCCATGTTGGCAAAGCTACTACACTATCGGGACAGGGAAGCTATATTACGATGTGCACGTGAGAAGGCAAATGTTAAGTTTAATGGTGTCAGAGTCTCATTCTACCCGGATTTCTCGGCGGAGGTGCAGAGAAGCAGAGCGAAATTCGGGGAAGTAAAGAAACGTCTGAGAGCCCTGCAATTACCATACGCTATGCTCTACCCGGCTAAATTACGGGTGACGGCGGATGGGCATGCACAGTTCTTTGAATCACCCAGAGATGCAATGATGTGGTTAGATCACAATGAACAAGCCCTGCGACACCGCCGGCCAGAGGCGGAAGGCGACTGACCCTGACACTCAGCCAAGGTTTCCTCTCAACACAGATTACACTGATGCTGTTGTTTTTCTACTGACTAGGCAGATGTCCATACCTACACCTTGTATGGTCATCCCTCAGCCCACTCAACTGTTCTTTTCCTTATCTAGATGCCGGGAACACATTTCATGTATAGAAATGCTGGAGATGAAAGAACTGTGACTTTTCTAATTTTTCTTTGTCCACGTGAATCTGTTTTGATCTGGTGACAATGCGAGCTTTTACAGTCAGCCAGTTTTTAGGCTGTGCAGCCAGGCTATGTTTGGCCTGGCCAAAGAAGTTATTGTGGTTGATCCTACTATCCTGCCCCGCACTGGCGGGCACTGACGTCAGTGGGGGATGCCGGTCATGGATCCGCCATACTACAATAGAAATAAAATTTGTTGGCACCGTTGTGCCTGGTTGTGGTTTACAGTATGCACTATCTTACAGTCCAGAGACTTACCTGAATCTGCTTACTAGCCTCTTTGACAACTTGCCACCCATATGCAAGAACGCTTACCAATGTCTCCATAGACTCACCATACAGATGAACACTGTTCACCCATGCCAATTGATGACTACGCTTCCACTATGGCGGGATCTTCGCTGATTTCTTGGAATGTTAGGGGCATGAACTCCCCCCTTAAGCGTACTATGATATTTACTTGTCTAAAGAAGTTTTTTCCTGCTGTTATATGTCTACAGGAGACGCATCTGACTGCAGAGACCAGGAGTTGTTTGAAGCACAGATGGATAGGTTGGGCCTATCACTCCACTCACACCTCTTTTTCTCGGGGTGTTAGTGTAGTGATACACAGATCCCTGGATTACCAGGAATTTGCCTCTAAGATAGATGCAGAGGGGAGATTTGTATTTCTGCATTGTCGCATTGGAATTTTGCATTGTGTTCTAGCCTGTGTGTATATACCCCCCCCCCCATTTGATGCACGGGTACTTCGACTTTTCCTGGAATTTTTGACGGATAAGCCGAACCTCCCTATGCTCATTGTAGGGGATTTCAATAGTTGGTTAAACCCTGCTTTAGATAAACACCCACCTCCGGGAATACAAGCCTCATGCAGGGCAACACCATTAGCTAGGCTGTTGCAGGAGCTGGGATTGCTAGATATATGGAGACATAGAAACACAGTAACTAAGCAATTCTCTTGCTTTTCAAAAACCCACGGGTCTCTATCCAGGATAGATCTGGCAGTGGGAAACTCGGGTATGCTCCCCTCAGTCTCTCACGTTTCATATAAACCCAGGTGCGTATCAGACCATTCCTATATGGTACTAAAACTAGTCACAACACAGGGGTCCATGCTCCCTAGGGCACCCTGGAAATTTAATGCCTTTTGGCTTCAGCTGTTTGCATCTCCTGAGAGACTAGAGCAGTGTTTCTCAACTCCAGTCCTCAAGGCGCCCCAACAGGTCATGTTTTCAGGATTTCCCTCAGATGAAACAGCTGTGGTAATTACTAAGGCAGTGAAACTTATCAAATCACCTGTGCAAAATAATGGAAATCCTGAAAACATGACCTGTTGGGGCGCCTTGAGGACTGGAGTTGAGAAACCCTGGACTAGAGGGAAGCATCAGTGGGTTCTTTCAGATTCAGCCAACTCCAACCGCTGTTGTGGCAGAGTGGGAGAAATTTAAACTGTATCTCCGTAGACTGCTAAGCAATGAGGTTACCAAGGTTAAACAGCGCTCTGAAACTCTAAGGGAGACACTGGAGGTGCAGGTTCATTCCCTGGAGGAGAAATATGTGCAGGATCCCACTGATTCCGCAAGGGAGGCCTGGCAGGCAGCTCAATCTGCTTATGGGCACCTCCTGGCCTCCTCGACGGAAAAGAAAAGATTTTTTTCGAGGAGGGGGAGACAACGGGCCGCCTTCTGGCTAGAATCGCTAACTCAGAACAGAAGTCTCCAGTAATCGGAGCCTTAAAAACTAAAGGGGGACAGTTGGTACAGTCGCCCGATTTAATATTGAACACACTAGCTGAGTTTTATGAGACATTATATCGCCCAACCTCGATACAGGACCCGGGGGAGTTGGGTAACTATTTGGATGACATTGTTTTCCCGCAGCTTTCTGCATCACAATGCTGGGAGTTGGATTCCCCGATATCCCTGGAGGAACTGCAGGTGGCTGTGGCTGCGTTTCCCAACTGTAAGGCCCCAGGGGGTGATGGTATCCCTATGGAGATATACAAAAGCTACTCCGAAGTATTGTTGCCCAAGCTTTTGGCAATGTTTAACGCGGCCAGAGACCAGTCTGCCCTTCCACCATCTATGTCTCAAGCCCATATTGTGTTAATTTTGAAACAGGGAAAGGACCCCGTAGATCCAGCATCCTATAGACCGATATCGTTACTCCAGTCAGATATTAAGATCCTGGCCAAAGTACTAGCCCTTAGATTAAATAAAGTGATCACCTCAGTTATACATCCAGACCAGGCGGGATTTATGCCAAATAAATCCACGGTGATGAACCTAAGAAGGCTATTTCTAAATATGCAGACACAGACTGACAACATGGTATCAAGGGCTCTACTGTCACTAGATACTATGAAAGCCTTTGACAGTGTGGAATGGCCCTATCTCTGGGAGGTGCTGAGGCGATTTGGCTTCGGGGACACATACATTACCTGGGTACGCTTGCTGTATCACTGCCCTCGGGCTGCTATAAGGGAGGCAGGTAGAGTGTCGCTGTCATTTACTTTAGGCCGGGGCACGCGGCAGGGGTGCCCTTTGTCCCCCCTGCTGTTTGCCCTGGCAATAGAGCCCCTGGCAATTAAGATTAGAAATCATGGGGGTATCACAGGCTTCTGCTATGGAGATAGACAGTAGAAGGTGATGCTTTATGCGGATGACACCATGATACTATTGGGTGATATGGAGCAATCCCTGAGGAACACGATGGACACAGTGATTCGGTTTGGGGAATTTTCAGGTCTGAAAATAAACTGGGCCAAATCTGCTTTGATGCCCCTAGATGGTACCACAGTACAGGATGGTGAGAGAGTAGGAGAAATTCCCGTTACCAATTCCTTCAAATACCTGGGGATATGGATTACACCCCGAATTAGGGAATATGGCCAACTTAACATTTCCCCACTTTTAGCCAGGTTTCGACAGCGGGTCAAGACATGGAACACCCTATGTATGTCAGTTGCGGGCAGAGTGAATCTAATTAAAATGATTCTGATGCCCCAACTGCTATACATGCTACATAATTCCCCGGTAGTGATCCCACTGAAGACCTTTAGGATAGTCAACACCATATTCCGTGAACTAATCTGGAAAAATAAGCCCCCTAGGATAAAACTAGAACACCTGCAGCGCCCTAAAGACGATGGTGGCCTTGCTCTCCCGAATCCATGGTTGTACTATCTGGCGTCCCAGATGCAACACTTGATAGGTACTATGGCCATGGAGGGAGACGTGGGCGACAGATCCCCTAGTGCTTCCGAGGCTATTATGCTCCATGCAGTGGGTGGGCGATCAGTCCCGACTGCTCTTGAGGCATTGGCCTTTGGTAAACCTCAAAAAAGCTTCCCCACATACAGCCTACTACAAAAAGTATGGAACAAAGTCAGCTATTTGCAGGGGGCCACGGGTTTCGATGAGTTTAGCCCGATTTGGGCTAATGGGGCCTACCCGGAGCTGGCTAAATTGCAGCACGCGGACAAGTGCAAGAGACAGGGCATCTTCTACCTGGCTCAAGTTATAAGTAATGGGAAATTGTTGTCCTTTGAAATTTTGAGAGAGAAATACGGGCTACCACAACATATGAAGTTCTATTATATGCAACTCAGACATGCATTTATAGCCCAATCTAGGACCACTGAGTGGCATATGGACCCTAATCCCATTCTTTCCCAACTTAAAACTGCGGAGGTTTCCAAGGGATTTATCTCCCAGTGCTACGGCACATTATCTACTCAATATCTTTCAAAACACCCCCTTACGGTCAAAAGAAAGTGGGAAACAGATATAGGGCCCCTGGACGACGATCAGTGGGAGGAAGCCCTACAATCAGTGGCTATTTGTTCCCTAAATGTTACGCAAAGGTTGACTCAACTATACACACTTCTGAGAGTATATTACACGCCCCATAGACTACATGCCATGGGACTGACGCCCACCCCGCTGTGTACTAGATGCAAAAGGGATCATGGTGAGTTAATACATATGCTTTGGCGCTGTCCCAAACTGCATGTGTATTGGAAGGGGGTGATAGAGGTTCTGTCTGCGGTGTTTGGGGTACAGATTCCTCTGGACCCTAGACAGTGTATTCTGAACTTACTGGATGAATTAGAGTGGGAAACACATATTAGAGAAGCCCTTACAAGGACCCTTTTCATGGCCCGTAAATTGATTATGATGCATTGGAAGTCTGAGTCGCCCCCTTCGGTTAAGGAGTGGATTACAGCAGTGGGCAACACGCTGAGGATGGAGAAAATCATATACCAGCATAGGGGTTGTGCCGCCAAGTTCGAAAAATTGTGGGAGCCGTGGCTGGGAACTCCGGGATTGGCCCCGGAGGACCTAGTCATGGATAGACTCCTGAGACTAAATGCGGGCTGAGAGATCCCACGCCCTAATAATCTGTTAGAACATATATTTAAATGCAGAAGTATTGGAAGCCATGTAGGGTATTTTGATTGTAGGGTGTTTAGGGGTGAATGGAATGTCATATTATTTTGCATGTTTGTGGCTTGGCTCTCAGGGAACTGGGGGTGATATACCTTGTTGTAATTACATGGCTTATGAATCTCTGGATTGTATGCTGTCAATTTTCAATAAAGAATTTTTTCTGGATAAAAAAAAAAGAATATTCGTTCTGTCCTGAAAAACGCCCAGACTTTGCTCTATCTCAGCCACATATCTTGCAGCCTACCTGATTTAGGCATAGCTTTCTGAACCTATGCCATAATTGCTCAGACAACTAACCGCTTTAATACAGCCATCACTGCCCAGGGCTCAAAAGTGACAGGCTTTCTCCATCCCCAGAAATACCTTAGTCAGATTCTGATATGCCTGCTCTAGAATAGGTAGACAAAGGGAAAAGGCGGAGGCACTCTGAAGTGGTGATAGTGGAAGCCATGGAAGATTCCTCACCCCCCGGGCTCCTTTACAGCTAATTTTACAGCTTCATGCAATATACTTGCCAATGTTGACATGCTCACTTCTGTTGTGTGCAAAAGCTTTGACATTGCTCCATCTGATTCTTTTCCACCTTCCATCCCTTTGAGTAATAAGAGCCCTGCTACATCTAAAAAGGCATTGCCTATTCATGAACAAAAAGCATGAACAATCTTTGAATATTGGATCAATCCAAGGATTTTCACCCTTCTGAGAATCATTGCCAAGCTCTATCTAGTGGAAAAAGATCACAAAAAAAAGACTGTCCCTTTTATTAGAAACTAAGTCTTAAACATCTTACTGTACTTATGTTCTAATCCTTTTTTTATTATTTGTTTCTAAATGTGAGCCCAGTTCCACAACCAGCTATTGCTGCAATTTCTGTTTGTCAAACTTCAGCAAATTGGATTAGGGCAATGAACAACCAACATGATCCTGTATTCCAGAACTGTACCTTTGCAGAGCATTTTATAGCTATTACCTTCTGCCTTGTGCCTTTGTGTGGATACCCTAGGAGAAGCTATACAAGTGTGCAGAATGGCTCTGATATCTTCTCACATGCGCAGAATTTTGTGGCTCAAAGCCTGGTTAACTGTAACTGTCTGTAAAAGACGCCCCTACACCAATGCTTTTTGAAGGAGAATGTCTGTTTGGTAAGGCACTCGACAAATTCATCAGTCACGTAATGAAAGTTTTTTTCCATCCCTAAATCCCCTTCCTCAGGGACTTTTACCTCTTCAAAATGTAGAGCACTTCTGTGCTTTACCCAGGCTTCAACTGCTAAACCAGGTTTGAGCATTGTCTTTTGGCGTAAGACTTGGAACACAAAATCCCCCAAGTCTATCCCAAAGCCCTTTTCCCAATAAAGGGGCATCCTCACTCCTAAGAGTAGGGGGACATCTGTTACTAGTTGTCTTTTTCTGGGTCATAGATGTCCCATACTTGGGTTCAGTGGGTGGTTTCAAAGGGGTACAAAATAATGTTCCAAACTCTTACTCCTTACCATTTTCTTCTCTCAACCCAAATCAAAAACTGCTTAAGGACAGTAGGGTTTGAAGAATGCCCTGAACCATCTCTTATCCTAAGGAGTAGTCGTTCCAGTACAGGACAGCAGGGCAGGTTTGAGGGAATCCCACTTAATCAGCGTGTTCTGCTCTTTGCAGTGGAGGTGGGGGGGGGGGGGGTTGTTGCGTCCAGAGAAGAGAAGTGTCGAGGCTGCTCTGTGCAGTACCATTGCACAAGGCAGGCAAGTATGTGTGTGTGTTTTTTATTTTTTTTTTTTTCATTTAAGCCTTTAATATCACTTTAGGCATGACTCCTATACTGTACAATTAAGATAACATTATTTTTGACTTGCCTGTAAATTCCTTATTATGAAATACAGTACAGGTCCCCCTCCCCTCCATTCCTGTGCTATTTTGTATTGCTTGCAACAAAACTGAGCACTCAGTGTGGTAGAGTTATAGGGGGGGAGCACAGAGGGCATGTCCTCAAAAGCTTTGCCAGTGTCCAGTTACCCGAAAGTACTAGCCTATTACTCAGGGTCTATAAATATCAAGCCTGTATCCTGTACTGTACTCCATATTAAATTTACAGGTAATTCAAAATTCCTTTTTTCTTTAGTTCATCGATGGACACAGCACTCCATTAATCCTGACTATAGGGTTATATCGCCTTCTGCAAGAGTAGGACTAAGCAGAACAAAAAAACTTGGCTACGCCCATGGGCAGTCCTCAGCTGTTAAATAACCCTCTCTCTGCTATAGGTATTCAGTTTTTCTGTCTAGTCAGGAGTAAAGACCTAGCTTCCCTGCTGGGATCTTTTGGTCCAAGCAATTTTTGCTTTTCTCTCCTTCCCTGCATCTTTTTGACGTTTTTTTAAATTTTTTTTCCTCCTGGGGGAAAAAAGATTTAGTCTTAATGGACAGTCTGGCCTGCGAGTTAAACGTCTTTGCAGGGTTGCATACGACCGGGCTTTGGTCCGAGATGTGGTGTGTGGGCAAAGGCCTAGCAGGAAGCGTCCTTCTCTTGCTCAGTCTGTCTCCTCTGATCCTGAGGCTGCTGTGAACATGGCCCATCCAGTGGAACTTGATACCACGCTCCCTAAACCATCCAATATTGAGGATGACTCTTCCACAATCGCAGCAGCAAAGGAAAAAAATGCTGGTGGATGCACTCGTTACTGCAGTGTGTGAGACTTTAAAGATGGAGGGTGTGGCTATTCCTTTTGGTACACACAAGGCGTCTCGTGCAGCTAAGGTGTTTTCTCCTCTTCCCTATTTTAATAGATTTGTATATAAGGAGTAACCAAAGCAACCCTTTGTGGTCCCCAAATGTTTTGTAGTAAGTTACCTTTTTGAGGAATCGCTGTTGAAGTGGACCAGTCCGTTGGTGGTGGACCCTCCTTTTTCCAGCTTGATTAAAGCAACCATGATCCCAGTAGAGGATTCTCCGTCCTTTAAAGACCCGAGCCGATAGGAAAGCGGTGTCTGTGGCGTGCAGCATGTTTAGTAGAGCAGGTTCTGCATCACGACCAGTCCTGCCCTCGGCCCATGTGTGTCAGACTCTAACTGAATGGGCCAAGCTTTTGCCCCAGGATCTGGGGAATGAGCAGGTTCCCTCTGCTTATGTTGATCTGGAGGACCATATGGTCCAGGGGCCACCGTTTGTATGTGTGCAGCTTTGGATGCGGCTCCCATGCTATCCAAGCTCTCCGTTTCATCGGTAGTGATTAGACACGGACTGTGGCTTAAGAAATGGTCAGTAGACCAAGCCTCCAAAAAAAGCTCTCATCAATCTGCCCTTTCAAGGCGATCGCCTGTTTGGGGCTACTCTGGATATATCATTAAGGGTGTCACGGGAGGGGGGGGGGAGAATAGTACCTTCCTGCCACAATCTAGGAAAGGGAAGGAGCCTCGTCATAAACATAGCCCCACTCCTCTCCTCAGGTTGTAAAAAATGTTTTTGTTGCCCCAGGACTGCAGATAAGAGAAATAGATCTTTCAAGTCTTCCACAGGAGGTTCCAAGCAACCCTGGTCTGGTAAGTTTAGAGCTGGCTTCTCCGGCCCTGCAGCAAGACCCCTTCAGCATGAAGGTCTGCCCTCACCCATAACTGGGGTGCGGGGAATCTCCACTGGTTTCCGGCCTTGTGGACCTCCTTCGTAATGATCCTTTTGGGGGTATCAAAGAACAGGGGCAGAGTTTGTCCGTTTCTGGGTTTTTAGGCCCGGAGTCTCCTTGTGCGGGTATTCCTGCAACGGTGACGTCCGAACTACCTAACATCCCCCCTATTCCTGTCCAGGAAATTGAATCACCTGGGTTTGACTCTGGATTTAATGTTGACCTAGGTGGTCCTCCTTCGGGTCAAACTTCGGGAACCCCAGGCCGTGATTCTCTGGCAGTCTTCTCTCCTGACTTGCATACAGGTTCTGGGCCTAGTGGTGTCCACCTTCAAGGCAGTTCCATTTGCACAAGCCTTTACAGGGCTCTTTCAGCAGGTTTGGTTCAACAGGAACATAACCAGGTTTGTGGCGAGGTCACGGGTTCCTCTGGTAGACGCTGCAGTCGTGCTAGTGCCACTGTTGGTTCGGTGAGTACCTCCCTCTTCTCGAGATTCTGCCTCGGTTCCTGCGAAGGATCAAGGGCGAAGGTCTTCCGATCATTCTGCTGGCTGTAAATGTCCCTTGGGGGCTACCTGTCAGCGAGGACCAGTTGTCCCAAGAGCTGAGTTTCCATCCTGCTTTACAGTTGGTTTTGATGGCTTGGTTGTTGAAAACCGGGCATTAAGGTGTAGAGGTTTGTCTGGATCAGTGATCCTTACTATGTAGAAGACGAGGAAGTCAACTTCTACAAAGATATACCATCGTAAGTGGAAAGTGTACATTCGATTGGATTGGCGCTCATCCTCGCTCCTTTTCTGTGGCTTGGATTTTGGCCTTTCTTCAACAGGGTATTGAGCAAAATTTGGCCGGGCCAGGTTTCTGCCTTGGCAATCTTCTTTTAGCGACCCCTAGCCACGCACTCTTTAGTTTGTACCTTCATTCAGGGAGTTTGGCATGTGGCTCCGCCTGTACGTTCTCTTTTGATTTAAACTTGGTGCTCTCGGTTCTCCAGAAACCTCCAATTTGAGAATATTCGGGAGATTCCCTTGCCTACGTTGTCCCAGAAGGTGGTATTCTTGGTGGCTATTACATCGGCCCGTAGGGTGTCAGATTTAGCGGCATCCTGTCGTACTCCCTATTTTGGAGATAAGGTGGTTCTTCGTCCCTGTCCATTGTCCCTACCTAAAGTGGTCTCTGGCTTCCATTTGAATGAGGACATTGTGTTGCCTTCCTTATGTCCCAAGCCGGCTCATCCCAAGCAATTTGCTTTGCATGCCTTGGATGTGGTTCGAGCAAATCGGGTGTATTTGCCAGCCACCTTTTCCTGTAACGACGCATTCTACTTGAGCGCTTAGTACTTCTTGGGCCTTCTGTAGATATTTTGGCATCTGCGGATGCTTCTTTTGGCTGCAAGGTTTTGCAGGCTTCTGTTTAAGAGGGGCTGTTCCCTCGTGAGAGGTGTTTTTTTTCTTAAAATTTTCCTGTGTCCTGGTTGAGCCGGTTAGGGCTCTTGTGTTTAGCCTTGGGTTATTTTCCCCACCCCTCATTTTGGCACTGCTTTTGGGCATCCCTATAGTCAGGATTAATGGAGCGCTGTGTTCGTCGATGAAGTAAAGCCAAAATATGATTTCTGTGCTCATGGAAAAATACATTTCTCTGAGTTCGACTGACACAGCACCCACCCCTCTAAGGAGTTTTGATACTTCTAATACTGCTTGCTACTAAACTGAATGCCTATAGCAGAGAGGGTTATATACAAGCTGAGGACGACCCATGGGCGTAGCCAAGTTTTTTTTTTTTTTGTATTGCCTAGTCCTACTCCTGCAGAAGGTGATATAGCCCTATAGTCAGGTTTAATGGAGCGCTTTGTCCGTCGAACACTTTTATGGTGAATACAAAAATCCTTTTTTTCTGCATACCGGGCAAGGGTTAGAACATCTCTCCAGGTTTTGTGATGCGTTTTGTTTAATCTGTAAAGTTTTTACCATCACTCCTGTCCTGGTGACATTACAGTATGGTGGCGTAGAGCTGGGCGATTTTCTCCCAAAAAAAAAATCTGATGTTTTTTTTTTTAAAAAAAAACTTGATTCAAAATTCAAATCGAGTTTTTTTTTTTTTTGTTTTGTTTTTTTTTTGGACACCGCGCCGGTCCTGAGCAGCTGCAGGCAGGAGTTTTTAAGGGAGGCCGTGGCTGCAGCCTAGTCCGTGGCGTCCAGCCTCGTGGACTAGGCCGAAGCTGCGGCCTCGCCTAAAAACTCCTGTCCGCAGCTCCTCAGGACTGGCGCGGTGTCAGCGCCGGTCCTGGTGAAAAGAAAAATCTAAAAAATTGATTTGCTTTAAATTTGAATCAATTTGACCTCTCAACTCGATTCAAGATTCAAATCGATTTTTTCCCCAGCCCTATGGTGGCAGAAAAAGAGTATTTGATCCCCTGCTGATTTTGTACCTTTGCCCACTGACAAAGAAATGGTAAGTCTATTTTAACCACCTGCCGACCACCTTTCGCAGATATACTGCAGCAAGGCGGCTCGGCTGCGCACATCGACGTACCTGTACATCAGTCTGTGATGAGATGTGGGCACGCGGCACACCGGTACAGAGAGGCTATGTAAACAAGGCGGGTCCCTGTTCTGACAGGGAACAACTCTGAGATCTGCTATTCCTAGTGATCAGGAACAGCGATCTCTGTGTTGTCCCAGTAAGCCCATCCCACACAGAACACACCCATTGTACACAGTTAACCCCTTGATCGCCCCCTAGTGTTAACCCCTTCCCTGCCAGTGTCATTTATACCTATATATATATATATCAGTGAATTTTTTTAGCACTGATCACTGTATTGGTGTCACTGGTTCCCAAAAAGTGTCACTTGGGGTCAGATTTGTCCAACGCAATGTCGCAGTCGCGCTAAAAATCACATATCGCCACCATTACAAACAAAAATTAAATAAAAGTCCCTAAATCTATCCCCTATTTTATGGACGCTATAACTTTTGTGTAAATCAATATATATATGCTTATTGGGATTTTTTTTTACCAAAAATATGTAGAAGAATACATATTGCCTAAACTGATGAAGAAATTTAGGTTTTCTTTATCGTACATCATGGGACACAGAGCCTTAAGTAATTAATGGGTTATGGCCACCTTCAGTACCCTCAAGGAAGTTCACTCCCTATATAACCCCTCCTCCTTCCAGGAGCACATCAGTTTTTTCGCCAGTGTCTAAGGTGTTGGTCACGAGTGAAGATGTGCTCTAAGGAGCTCCAGGAGGTATCCATGCTGGATTTAAAAAACCTCCACAACCGGATCCATCCACGCCACTGTGGGCACAGGATGGTACCTGGGGCTCGCATAGAAGAACAAGGTTTTGCCTGTAATGCTTCACTTTGAGGGCTGGACCCTAGGAACCAGGACTCTTTTTGGTCTTGCTACATTACCTAAAGGTCCTGAGGGGTGCTATACAGGTCCATAGCAGTGGAACCCCTTTTAAAAGGGACCCGGTCTTTGAAGGTTTAACTACGCTGCCCGCCGTGATGGGTGAAATTTGGATCTGTCTGTTTTCAGCAGTATCCTGCAGCGAGGAAAAGGTAAGAGAAAAGCTTAAGAACTGTAAAGTCCACCTATGACTTTTCTTTCATATTATATTGTAATGCCTTAAAGTCTTCTCTAGAGGGAGTAAGAATACACATACCCTTTCAGCAGCTCTGTGTCCAGCCACAACGGCGTGGTGTGTCCTAGCAGCATATTTTCCTCTCCCCACAATTGGGGAAACTGAGGGGCTGCAGGTACAGGTACAGTGTGGTACATTGCATCCTGATCAGTTTTTTGAGCATTTTTTCAGTATTGTAAGACTCAAAACTGCCAACTACCCCCTCCCTTCTCGAGGGTTGCGGGCCGGCTTTCCTAAAATAAACATTGCTATGTTTTTATTTGCCGTTTAGGAAGCCAGCCTTTTAGGGAGAAGATAGTAACGCCACATGGCGGCTGCAACCTTCTCTCCTCCTTCAGGTCTGTGTCTCAGACCTGAGTGCTGTGCTCAGCAAATACTGCATGTGAGGGGTGTACACAGGCATTTCCAGTACAGGAAAATACTTTGTTGTTTAGCATTAGTTTAATCTTTATGCTGCCATTGTTTTTCTTACTATATTTACTTACTTTGCAAATAGTACGTTTCTAGAGTACCTCTGCTTTTGTGCTTAGCACTATGGCAAGGTTACTACTAAGGCACCAAAGGTTCCAACCGCAGGCGCTGGGAACTCCAGTCATGCCTCCATACTGTCATCCTCTCTGGAGATACCAGATATGGCAAGCCAGGGTGAGTCTATGGAACCGACTGGTGGTGCAACTGCTTTTCACACTTCAGCCCCTGTATACGTGACTGAAGATGCATTTCAAAACGGTTATTAATAGATTTGCATTTTAATGATTGAAATAAGTATTTGACACCTTCGCAAAATATGACTTAGTATTTGGTGGCAAAACCCCTGTTTGCAATCAGAGGTCAGACGTTTCTTGTAGTTGGCTAACAGGTTTGCACACATCTCAGGAGGGATTTTGTCCCACCCCTCTTTGCAGGTCCTCTTCAAGTCATTAAGGTTTCGAGTCTGACGTTTGGTAATTCAAACCTTCAGCTCCGTCTACATATTCTTTAAGACCTTAATCCTGGAGACTGGCTATGCCACTCCAGGACCTTAATGTGCTTCTTCTTGAGCTACTTCTTTGTGTTTTGAGGCATTTTCATGCTGGAATACCCATCCACGACTCATTTTCAATGCCCTGGCTGAGGGAAGGAGGTTTTCACCCTAGATTTCCCCGTCCATCGTCCCTTTGATGCAGTGAAGTATTCCTGTCCCCCAGAAAAACACCCCCAAAGCATAATGTTTCCACCTCCATGTTTGGAGGTGTTCTTGGCGTCATAGGCAGCATTCCTCCTCCAAACACAGCGAGCTAAGTTGATGCCAAAGAGGTCAATTTTGGTCGCATCTGACCACAACACTTTTACCCATTTCCCCTCTGAATCATTCAGATGTTCATTAGCAAATTTTAGATGGGCCTGTATATGTGCTTTCTTGAGCAGGGGGACCTTGCGGCACTGCAAGATTTCAGTCCTTCATGACGTAGTGTGTTACCAATTGTTTTCTTGAGGACTATGGTCCCAGCTGCTTTGAGATCATTGACAAGATTCTCCCTGTGTAGTTCTGGGCTGATTCCTTACTGTTCTCATCATTAAAACTCCACGAGGTGAGATCTTGCATGGAGCCCCAGACCGAGGGAGATTGACAGTTATTTTGTGTTTCTTCCATTTGCTAAAAAATCGCACCAACTGTTGTCGCCCTCTCACCAAGCTGCTTGACGATGGTCTTGGAGCCCATTCCAGCCTTGTGTATTTCTACAATCTTGTCCCTGACATTCTTGGACAGCTCTAGCATGCGCCATGATCAACACCAGATCTGCAGTCAAGCACAGGCTGGAAATCTACGACTTTATCAACGAAAACAACATTGATTGCCTCTTCATTACAGAAAGCTGGCTAACACCTGACTGCAACACCATCCTAGCTGAATTGGTGCCCGAAAACTACAGTATCCTAACCGAGCATAGAATAGGAAAAAAAGGAGGAGGCCTAGCAGTGATTTTCAAATCGCACCTTGTTCTCACCAAACCAACTTTACAGAACTCAGTGCCCTTCATGGAAACTCTCTCACTGCATCTTCAAGCAACACCTCAAGACACCATTCACATACTACTATGCTACAGACCACCAGGACCAAAGACCAATCTCATTACTCCACTCACCGAATTCTTCTCAATACACACCCTGAAAACCAAAAACCTGCTGGTACTTGGGGATTTTAACCTCTGGGCAAACTCCGCCCAAGACTGTATCGCAACCGCCTGCGTCAACCAAATGGAAGAACTGGGCCTGCAACAACTGATAAACGCTCCCACACACGGTTCAGGACACACTTTAGACCTCATCTTCAAACAGAATATGGACATCAACATACTGGACAACACTCCACTACCATGGACGGACCACCACGCTATCAAATTCAAAATCACCATCAACACCACCTCCCAAAAACAGAAACGGACAATAACAACAAAATGGAATAGATCCCAGAAGAAACTACACTCCGAACTCTTCAAAACCACATTATCAAAAAAAATACTTCTGCTAAACTCAAACCTATCAACGGAACAAACACTCAACTGCCTAAACAAGGTATTACTACAAACAGCAGACTCAGTGGCGCCAAAACGCAGAACACCTATCCGCAATAAAAACTCAAGATGGTTTAATGCCACGCTCACCCTACTCAAGCAAGAACGTAGAAGAGCTGAAAGAGCATGGAGAAGAAATCCCACTAAGGAAAACCGTACCAACTACAAAGAACTTACTGTGAAATACCACAAGGCAATCTTCAAAGCCAAAAAAGAACATTTCTCGGACACCATCTCAACTGCCCTAAATCGTCCGCGAGAACTTTTCAAACTAGTCACCCAGTCAATGAACCCGACTTGCTTAGAGCCACCCGAAAACAATACTCAAGAATTCTGCAATGAATTATCGGATTACTTCATCGACAAAATCGACAACATTCGGAAATCGATTCATCAGAAAAGAACAACCAACCTCATTCAACCAAAGCAAAAAGAAGATATTAACACAAACATCACGCAACCACCGAAATTTTCTTTGTCCCCTATCACCGTTGACACGACTATAAACATCATCAGAAGCCTTCGAGACAGCACATCCCCAAACGACATCATTCCCACAAAACTCCTTAAAGAATGTTCCGACATCCTGGCCCCTACTCTGACACACCTCATAAATCAATCATTCAAAGAAGGGACTGTACCAACCTCCCTCAAGCAAGGCATCGTCAAACCTCTGCTGAAGAAACCCAATCTTGACCCTAAGGACCCCAACTGCCGGAGACCGATAACAAGCCTCAACACCATCTCCAAGATTATGGAGAAGGCAGTAGTACATCAGCTTCAACACCACCTGGACACACATCAACTCCTGGACCCACTGCAATCAGGCTTCCGCCCAGGCCATGGCACAGAAACAGCACTCCTCAAAATATGGGACGACGCCCTTGAAGCAGCAGATAGCGGAGAATCTAGTCTCCTGGTACTGTTGGACCTCAGCGCAGCATTTGATACAGTGAACCACGATACTTTACTTGTCCGCCTCTCAGAAGTGGCAGGAGCCACAGGTCTGGCGCTAAAATGGCTTGCATCCTTCCTAGAGAATCGCTCTCAGACAGTGAAACTAGGAACATTCACCTCAGAGTCCCGGGCAGTCTCCTGCGGAGTTCCCCAGGGCTCACCCCTGTCACCAGTGCTATTCAACATCTACATCCGCCCACTTCTCAATATCATCAGGAAAACAGACCTCTGTTTCCACTCATATGCCCATGACACCAAACTCTACTTTCGCATCACTGGTCAAAAAAACCATCATCAACAATTAGAAGAATGCCTCTGTTCAATTGATGATTGGATGACCATCAGCTCCCTCAAACTTAACGGTTCGAAAACAGAACTTCTTCTCCTACATGCCAACAAAAATTCCAAAATGAAAACCCCGTGGACACCCCCCACCATCCTCGGACAGACCATCACTCCAAGCCTCAAAGCCAAGAGTCTCGGAGTCATCTTTGACTCAGGAATGACAATGGATGCTCAAATAGGATCAGTGGTGAGCGGATCCCACCATCTCCTCCGCCTCCTACGTAGACTCATCCCCTTCATCCCAGAAGAAGACAAACCGGCAGTTGTGGGAACAATCATCAACTCCCGACTCGACTATGCAAATTCGCTCTACATAGGACTACCTCAATATCAGCTTGCGCGCTTACAACTCATTCAAAACACGGCGGCAAGACTGTTAACAGGAAAAAAACCCTGGGAATCCATTTCACCATCCCTAAAGTGCCTACACTGGCTAACAGTAAAGAATCGGATCAAATTCAAGACCCTCTGCCTCACCCACAAATGCATACAAGGAAATGCTCCGCTATATCTGCAGGAGAAAATAAAACACTACACACCCAATCGCAGCCTTCGATCAGCTAACCAAAACCTCCTCATCATTCCAAAATATCGCTACAAAGCAAAGGGAGAACGAAGATTTGCAGTCCAAGGACCTCGGCTATGGAACGCTCTTCCGACCCACATCCGCATGGAAGAAAACCATCAGGCCTTCAGGAAAAAACTAAAGACATTCCTTTTCTAAAGAGCTGGCAACAGAGAACGCATTATAGCGCCTTGAGGCGATTTAGTTCGCATTTGCAGCGCTCTACAAATCCTTCATTCATTCATTCATTCATTCAGCTCTTGTTTTTGGCCATGGTGGAGAGATTGCTTCTGCGGACAGGTGTCTTTTATACAGGTAGCAAGCTGAGATTAGGCGCTATCCCTTTAAGGGAGTGCTCCTAATCTCAGCTTGTTACCTGTATAGAAGACACCTGGGAGCCAGAAATCTTGCTGTTTGATAGGGGACCACTCATTAAAATGCAAATCAATTTATAACTTTTTTGAAATGCGTTTTTCTGTTAAAATAAACCTACCATTAAATTTATAGACTGATCATTTCTTTGTCAGTGGGCAAACGTACAAAATCAGCAGGGGATCAAATTACTTTTTTCCCTCACTATAAATGGGTCACACTTCCCCATCCCTGTAAAGATGCTTGGCATTTTTTTTCGGTAAAATAGTTTTCCTTTTAGTATTGACCCAGAAACAGTGATGTGCTTTCACAATGTGCTGCCAATACCAAATTAGCTTTTATTAGTTTATGTAAATTGTGATTTGTGGTTTCTAAAAGTTGCTGTAGATTACTGTGTGCCTTGAGTGTTTTTTATATATGTTAATCATACTTTTCCTTTGTTAATGAACTTTTGTTTATTATTTAGAGCACTGTTTGATTATGACAGAACTAAAGACAGTGGCCTTCCCAGCCAAGGACTTAATTTCAAGTTTGGTGACATTCTGCATGTGGTCAATGCTTCCGATGATGAATGGTGGCAAGCACGGCAAGTCACTGCAGATGGGGAGAGTGAGGAGATTGGCGTAATTCCTAGCAAGCGCAGGTACAGCACAGACTTTATATTTTCTTGTGTGCTTCTGTAATTCTTTTTTAAGAGTTTAAGTAATACATTTGTGAGTATAAAGGCCTGAGGTAAAGTTGTAAATTGCGTCATACATCAAAAAAGCTAGATTGTTTTTTTCCATTATTTTCCTGTATTAAATATTCCAGCAAAAGTAGTTTTGTGCAATCTCGGTGAACTACTTATTTGCTCCCTTTTGGCCTGTTAATTTTACCATTGCAGTCATTTTTGTTTTATCTGGTAAGTACAAAAAGCGTGCGTATTAATCCTATCAAAATTTCAAATCTGTCCTGAGTTCTGTTCACACTTAGGTGTTATTTTATGGAGTCCTCCAATTTTTTATATAGCACTACAGAACATTAAGTCCCTCTGCTGTGGACATGAGGGTAATTGAAAGGGATTCAGTACTTTAACCAGCTCAATACTGGACACTTTCACCCCCTTCCTGACGACCCCGATTTTCAGCAGATTTCAGTGCTGTCACACTTTTGACAATCCTCAGTCATGCAACATTGTACACAAATCTAATTTTTATGGTTTTTTGAGACAGTTTTCTTTTGGTGGTATTTAATCATCACTGGGTTTTTTATTTTTTGCTAAATAAAATTATTATTTTACATTTTTTTTAAAAAAGCATATTTCTTCATTTCTGTTATAAAATTTTTCCAACAAAAAAAATCTTTCTCCATAAATTTTAGGCCAAAATGTATTATGCTACATTTCTTCGGTAAGAATAATCAAGCCATGGTATAATAGTCTGTAGGAAAGTTATAAAGTCTACAAACTATGGTGTGTGTATATATAGTAGCAAATCTATCAGTCCTAATGCACTGACTGCCTCATTTCTTGAGGGTCTAAAAAGCCAGAACAGTACAAATACCCCCCAAATGACCCCTTATTGGAAAGTAGACCTAGATATTTAGTTAGAGGCATGGTAAATTTTGAAGTTGAATTTTTTGTCACCATTTTTTGGAAAGCAAAGAAATTAAATTTTCTTTTTCACAATTGTTTTACATACTGTCACAGAGCATTACAGCTTCGCCATGTGACTGGAGTGGCATTAATCCGGGACACTGGTGACAGTATAATTGTTTTCACTTTTTTTTTTTTTCCTCAACATACTGTGACCAGGGCACAGCAGTACAGTGTTACCATAGTGACACTGTACACTGGGGAAGTGATCAGGGTTTTTTTTTGTTTTTTTTTACACACTAAAATTGCTTATAGTGTTGAATGACAGCCATTCATTCATTGTGTACTATTGTAAAGCTGTGATTGGCCACAGCTATCAAATTGTACAGATGTACTGTCATTGGCCTTGTCTGTACCATGTGATCACTGTGACCAATACAATAGTACACAATGAATGGCTAAAAATTAAAGCCATTCATTGTCATTGTGTACAACTGCCATAATTGGTCACAGCCATCACGTGGTACCGGTACCGGCCCTGTACAATGATGTTATTCGTTGTGTCCGGAGACATGTCGTGCTGCAGTGTGGCCTGTGACTGGGAGGACATCAAATGACATCCACCCAGGGCAAGAGAGCTCCCACTCGGCTGTCATTTGACAATAGGCCAGGGTGGGGGGGGGGACAGAAAACGGGGCAGGACTGATGACAAGTCTTGAAATTTTAAAAAGCATGTGGTGGCAGAGTACATTTATGGCAGATCAACAGTTTTTTTCCTGTACTTGCAGGGTCTTTTAAGGGAATAAAACATAGTAAGGAGGAATGTATTGCAGAGCTGTACTGTTTGTTTTTTTTGTTTTTTGGTTTGTTTCGAATCAACATACATTTTAAACTCTTAAAAAGGAGGCACATTGGTCTTTAATCGGTAAGCATTAGTCATCTGTGCACTGATTGTGTTATAATCTTTAAAGTAGAACTAAAGGTAACTTTTTTTTTTTTTTTTCTAATTTTGGATAGAGTATAGAATTTGTTTTAACCCCTATCAGGATTTTGTCATCTTTGTCCCAATAAGGAAATTTCCCTTCACTTCTATCAAACAAGATGTGAAAGGAAATCCTCCAAAGTGAGGGAGTTCTTGGTTGTCACTAAAACTAGTTTCCCTATTGGAAGATTTCCCCTCTATTACTGTTCTTAAGACGACCCAAAATTTGGGTTTTTCTTTCACTTTCAGTGATGATTGTGAACATGGCAAATTGGGAGAGTGAATCTCCCTAATGGGAGCACAGACAGCAGTTAAAACTTGATAAATGTTCTAATCTCTCTCCAAAACTTTAAGGTAAACTTTTTACAAACCTGGGCAAAGTGACCATACCTTTTAAAAAATTCATAAGCAAATGGTATAATCCATGAAAATCACATGTCAAAATGATCAGTAGTGTGATATAGTGACAGGGTGGATTTGATTTAAATCACTAGTAAAAACGCTCAATTTAAATCAGCTTGACTCTCATCTCTGTCTCGCAGCGGCTCCTCCTCTGACCTGCTGTTGACTCACCGACAGTCCCATTCACTTTAATGGGGCGGCTGGTGATGTAGCAGTGACACAGCAAGGTGAGGGACGTGGCGGCAGCAGGTGAGGGGATGCCCGCTGCAATGATGGATCTGAAATGACAGGTGCTCAGACTTATTATTGCTGGTAATGGATCTGAAATGACGGGTGCTCGGACTTATTGCTGGTAGTTAAAATCTTTAATATTTGCAAACAAAATGAAGATTTCCTATTTAGATTAATAAGCTGTCAGGTTAGTAAAACAGCAATATCAGAACTGTTTCAATCATACAGTTTGTAGTGTACATAGATTTGCAAAACAATGGGATAAAGGAATATTCCTGAACTTTGTTTTATCTTATTGTTACTGATTGTGTGAATGAATCAATGCAGTGTATGTTATCTCAGCTTGCAGAGCTTGAATTCATTGAATGAGTTTACCAAAAATGTAAATATTGCAGAATATACAGCCCCATGCTACGTAACTAAGCTCCATTTCATGCCGAATAAACTAAATTATTAATGTATCTTAAATGGAAAGCTATCTTTAGATAGATTTTTACTCCAAAAGCATTTTATTAAAATAAATTTGATTAAAAAAAATGATCACCCTGTATAGTGATTGGTAACTAGGCTCAAGCACTGTTACGTGAAGGGGTCGCATGATCCCCCCCACCACCCAGAAATATTGGATGTTGTCACTGGCTGCAATAGAAGGCAGGAGCAGTAAAGAAGCACTGGTATAGTTAGTGTGGCTGGTGCAGGTAGGCACTATACAAAGACACTGTCACTTAACCCTGAATGGGCAGAGCAAGACTGTGTATCTTTAAAGGATACGTTCACCTTTAAGACAAAACAATAATAAAATAATAATATAATAATATAATAAATAATAATAAAATTGTCCCCATAATCAGTGGATTGCGGGTGCAATGCCTGGCTCATGCACACTCTCCCTCCAGCATTCTGCTCATACCTTCATGCAGGCTTTCAGTTAGAAAGCTGGGGGAAGAGTGTATGGTTTACGAGCATGCTGATCAGCACACTTAGTCCATTGAAAACTACAAGCCTGCCGCAAGGGCAGACATAACGTGGTTTATTCATCGCTGTGAACAGATGATGTGGCTGTGCAGGTGGAGCAGCATACAGCCTTGCCAATTTTTAAATGTGACAGGCTGCGGGGGAGAAAGAACCCCCACCTGCTGTCACTGGAAAGTGGGGGGGGGGGGGTGGTGTTGGAGTATGTTACACCCTAAATATGGATTATGGATATAACCTGTTGTAAAGGTGAACTTAAGCAGGCCATACACGGTCGAATTTCGAACGAATTTTCTTTCAAAATCAGAAAGTTCGTTTTTTTTTGTGACCCGATGATGCCACCATTGATTTTCGAAATTCGGCCGACCAAGCATTCAATTTCACCGCATATTGCTACAGAAAAGAATTTTCTTGGCCGGGAATCTTCTTTTCTCTCCGTAAATTTTCTTTTCTTATTACATTTCTCGCACGGTTCGCCCATCATTGATTAGAAAATCGTTCGTTTTTCTAAAAATTTCCAACATGTCCGATTCCTCAAATTTGAATGCCGCACGAAAATCGGCCGTTGTTGCAGCCCACTAATGGTGCGAAATTCATACGAAAATTCTTTCATACGATTTTCGAAAGAAAATTCTTACGAAATTCGAACCGTGTATGGCCGGCATTAGCCTTTAAATAGCCATCCCCAAACTTTCAGGGACTTTCCTTTCCTCAGGTGATCAGACAGCAACATTGAAACTTTTTGTAGCATGTCAAATATTGAAGGCTGCAGATGGAGATTAATCTGTGTCAGACGTTTGTGAACACAGCCAAGAACTACAGAGGCATGAGGACTTGCACGATTGTCATTTCAGAGTTGGCATTTTAGGCCAGGAAGTTTTCCTGACCCTGGATGGTGCCTAAATGAAAATGACTCGGTCCTTCTGAAGAGAAAGGCGAATAAAGGCATTGTCGGGGGGGTGTACTATCTTTTTTTTTTTTTTTTTTTTTTTTTTTCTTTTTACCTTCTAGAAATACCTCTTTGAAGCAAACCTATGTTCAAATTATTAACATAAAGCTGTGTTTATATTCTTGGGTGGGTGGATATTTAAAATTCCAGAACACAATATTTTTTCTTATAGGGTTGAGAAAAAGGAACGGGCCAGACTGAAGACTGTGAAGTTTAATTCAAAAGCACGGGGAGATAAAGGAGTGAGTACTTGAATATTTCATGGACTTTTTTCATATACAATCTCCCATCTGTCTCTCTGGCAAACTGTGCATGTATTTGTTCTAAATCTGTGTGCCTCATGTTAGCATGTATATTTATCTGTGCAAGCATTTTGATATTGACCTGATTCAAGATTTTTTTTTTTTTTTTTTGTCATATATAAAGATTTTTAGTTAGTGATTTTTGTTTAGATTTTACTCAGTAAAATGTGCATTTCAAACAGGCCCAGCTATTGTAATTATAGTAGTTTATAAAGTTGCAGACTGAGATATTGCTTGCTTCACTTCTCTGCTAATGTTCAAACAAGCTAGGTGATTAGTATTTTCAGAAAAATGGCGGCAATAGGAATATATGCATTTCCCTCATAACTATCACATTTATATACCCAGCTTGTTTATAAAGTTGCGCATTACCACTGCATATAGTCTGGTTGCTACATTATATAGGTAGCTGAGCAATGCACTTTTTGGGGGGATTTTTTTAATTTAGTTTATTTTTGGCCTTTTATACCTACCGTTATTTCCATTGTTGTCTAGTTAACAGACCTTTACATATTTCATGAAACATTCTACTTTTTTTCAGACATTGAGGGACATTCATCAAAAATTGGAGCTCATTGGTTGTACAGCTGCTCCAGATTCTGGTTGCTCCAGTTTTGATAAATTCCCCCCAAATATATTTTCTCTTGCTCGGAAATAACTTGGATCCATTGGCACCCATCCCTCTTCTCGGTGGAAAAGTAATAACTTTATTCTGACCCTAGGGATAAAGGAAATGTTGCATGCACTAGTGTGCATGTTATAGGAGCATTGAACCTTATAAATGGTGAAGTAAGCATAGTTTGTAACTCATTTAAGCCAAGTGCGTTATAGTGTGCAATACCTAAACGTAGCCATTTCATTATCTAATATGTAATTTATCGCTTCCCAAGTTGAATGCAATTTTTTCCCATTTGATTATTGGAAAATTGTAATTGGCTTGTGGTAATGTATCTTTTATTAGGTGTAAATAAAAAAAAAGTGCTACATAAATGCATTTTAAAATTAATCTTTAGGTTAACGCAACGACTGGAATTATTTGAAAAACCTTTTCTATTGACTGAAGCATGCTGTAGTTTTAACTGCTTCCAAAGAGGCACTACTGCTTTAATAACTCGTACAAAACAAAGCCATGTTATGAGTTTCTAAGGCTTTCATCTTGAAATCCAATATACTAACAAGGGAGAGGACCAAGGGGAAGCACAAGCGAGTGATCTCCCTTGGTCCAAAAAGTGGCTACTATGGATATGGTGGGCAATAAAGGGGGAATGATGTATGTAAAAATGTAAAAGTTTATTTGAAAGATCTAAAATATACAAAAATTATACCACTGACAATTAGACACATGTATGGAGCTGATCCACCAGACACAAATTAATGGGCCCGTCCAGTGCAAGCAGCACAGGGTACGCCCATTAACCAGCAACACAAAAACATCAAACAATAACGCACATTTAGACACATAAAAAAACCATAAAGTACAGGCGCCTGTGATCCCACAGATGCATAAGGTCCCTGTGGCCAATCGCCAAATCAAAAGGATTAAATAATATATTTGAAAAGTAACAAACGAACCTTATGCATGCATGGTCCCCCGGGGAGATGGGGAAAGTGGAGTAGATATAAACAGGTTGTTGTCTAACTCAAAAAACTCGCAGATTAACATCCACAATAGCTATGTAGATACTACAGCTAGATGAATGGGTCAGGGGGACTTTTAAATGTATATAGCATGCGCATGCATGAATCGTAAATTTTACCAAAGTCCATTCCTGTAGTTTGTAAGATGGATATATAAAGCAGAGAGTCTCTGTAGAGTATGGGGAATATAAAAACCGCACAGTATGATATATACTATTAATGCCAGGAGCAAATCACATGACATCTCAGAATGGCCAAATATCTTCCGGGACTGTTGGTGTATAGAAGGTATATTAGAAACCTATGCAAGGTCAGTACGTCCTGTTGAAGCTACGTAACAATGACGTTGCGAAACGCGTCGACGTAATCAAGATGTGCGGACGCCGACTCAGCCATTTCCCGCAGTGAGTTGGAGACGGGGACTTCTTTCAGTGGAAGTTTGAAGTTTTTAACCGCCATACATATGGGGAAATAATCTACCGCACAAGCACAGCTGCAGTCTGCATCCGCGAATGAGAGGATTACCACTTACCGAGTGCTCGGAGGATGCAGCATGTCACGGCCGGCACTGACAACACAGATGAGGAAGTCACGGAGCAGTGGAGCAACCGCAAGACATGAGATACTGCTTTGATTCTCGCACGACAGAGGTGTGGTAATGTAACCCCTTCAGCTCCTAAATGCAGTTGTTATCCAAAATCCTTGACATTTGAAGTGGCATGGCCCTGACAAATGTGGACAGCAGGTTACAACACAGTGACATTCAGCCTTGCATAGGTTTATAATATACCTTCTATACACCAACAGTCCCGGGAGATATTTGGCCATTTTGAGATGTCATGTGATTTTCTCCTGGCATTAATAGTATATATCATACTGTGTGGCTTTTATATTCCCCATACTCTACAGAGACTCTCTGCTTTATATATCCATCTCACAAACTACAGGAATGGACTTTGGTAAAATTTACGATTCATGCATGCGCATGCCATATACATTTAAAAGTCCCCCTGACCCATTCATCTAGCTGTAGTATCTACATAGCTATTGTGGATGTTAATCAGCGAGTTTTTTGAGTTAGACAACAACCTGTTTATATCTACTCCACTTTCCCCATCTCCCCGGGGGACCACGCATGCATAAGGTTCGTTTGTTACTTTCCAAATATATTATTTAATCCTTTTGATTTGGCGATTGGCCACAGGCACCTTATGCATCTGTGGGATCACAGGCGCCTGTACTTTATGGTTTTTTTATGTGTCTAAATGTGTGTTATTGTTTGATGTTTTTGTGTTGCTGGTTAATGTGCGTTTCCTGTGCTGCTTGCACTGGACGGGCCCATTATTTGTGTCTGGTGGATCAGCTCCATACATGTGTCTAATTGTCAGTGGTATAATTTTTGTATATTTTAGATCTTTCAAATAAACTTTTACATTTTTACATACATCATTCCCCCTTTATTGCCCACCATATCCATAGTAGCCACTTTTTGGACCGAGGGAGATCACTCCCTTGTGCTTCCCCTTGGTCCTCTCCCTTGTTAGTATGCTTGTTTTGGGTTACGGATACAGCCGCTATATTTGAGGAGAGGCATTGGGTGAGAAATTGTGATTTTGTGATTTACAAAAAGAGGCAGGTACTTATAGGGTGGTCCCCTTCTCTTCCCTTCTAGCCATCTTGAAATCCTAGCATTTTTTTCTGGCTTGCTTGGGGCTATGAGAGCTGCAGGTCTCGTATACCAAAGCCACAGTGTTTGCAGCACCTCTCTCCCCTTGCCCAATCACAGAATGATCTGTATTCTGTGAATAATTCACACTCTACAAAGTGATCTGTGAAAGGGCAAGAGGCACAGACCAACGCTGTGGTATCCGTGTTTGAGAATTTCAGCTCTCATAGCTGCAGTGGGTCAGACGTAAAGCCAGAGCTGTAATATCGGACCTTAATGAAAGCATAAATATTAACAAAATGGCAGTGATCCTTTAAGTGGCCTACAGCTCCCCGAATAAAAAAAATTTACTTTAAAAAAAATAATAATTGCCTGAAGTTTTGCTTTAAGGTAGTTAGTAAAGGGTATCACTTAAACTGCAATAATTAATGGTTAGGATGGTAAAGCCATAGTAAAACTGCATAGATCGTAATAACCCAGCCTCATTTGATGGTTGAGAATAGGAAGGAATTAAACCAAACCTAACACTCGTTCCTCTAAGATTTCAGTTTTTCTTTCAGTTTTATTTTTTTAAAGAATATTTATACATTTTAAAGTTCTAAATCATATTGTAAATTGCCAAAAGCTAGCTTTTGTAACACCTCTGCAACAAACAATTTGGTCAAATTTAATTCTAAATACCTTCCACTAAATACTGAAACATTGGAGTGTATTTACTAGAGCTAGAGAGGGCAAATTAGTCAAAATTCTGCATAGAAACCAATCCGCTTCTAACAGCTTGTTTAAGCTTTGGCAAAAACCTTGAAGCTGATTGGTTTCTGTGCAGATTTGTGACTGATTTTGCCCTCTCTAGCTTTAGTAAATCCCATTGTGACAAGCTAGCTGAGCATATGTTATGGTTTCATAAACAGCAATGTCTCTGTATTCTTTGTTTCATTAAAACTTTTAGTAAATGATATTCTAATTTGCTTTAGTAAAATGTTACTTGACAGCATGCTATATGTGACTGCAGACTATTTTAACTAAATTAACTGAGTGATGTCCTTGTTCTTTGAATGTATAACAGTTTGTACACACACTGTGTACTAACACTGCTCCCCAAAATGCATGAAATGAGTTGAAACAAATACGCTTGCCATTGATATAGAACTGCATTTTCTGTGATATTATTCCCTCTTTTCCTCTGCTTTTGTTGTTTGTCCCTCAGCTTTTAATCATATTTACCTATTTATCTAGGCCCGGTAAAAAATTGGGTTTATGAAATAAGATGGGACCAGAACTTCTGCTTTTGTAGAGAATAATGATAGCAATCCTACAATGCCATTTGTATTTACAGAAATCTTAGTATATACTTGACCTGGCAAATTCAAAGATTTTCTGGTAAATGATATATTTACTATTGTTAAAAATTAATTCTGTGATCACAGACACAAATTAAGTACATCCAGTGTATATTGAAAGCATCAAGCCACAGCATTGATAAATGTGGTAAAACCAAATGATTGTTTTAGCAGGCATTTTCTATGCTTTTTATTGCCTACATCTGAAGAAATGACAGTGGAATCTGCCTCAGATGTGAGCTATGATTCCGTATCCTTATGGTACACTGGCAAGGCAACCTTTACATTGCTGGTGGTATATCTGTCGGTGTTCTGTCTTCTCTTCTGAGAAAATAGAAGTTCAGTCATGAGGCTTATTTAATAGCTTAATGGTAAAAGTGCATCTCTTCTTTTATTTGTCACGATCAGCCTTTACCTGATACGCCTTCAGTCTTTGAATTCTGACATAATTGCTAAATTTTACCTTTTTTTTTTTTCCTGCTTTGGGAACCATGCTAGTAGCCACCTATGCCTCATTAGTAAATAAGATGGGGATATCGTACAGTTTTAGCCTGGATTCACACTGAAGGCGGGTTTGAAATCGTGGGAGTTCAGCTGAACTCACATTATTTTGAACCCGCATTTTAGTCTGACTTCGGGAGCGATTTTAGAGACATCTACGGGTTCCTGCACAAATGTCTTTTGAAATCGCCCACGAAGTTGCCAAAAGTGGTGTAGGAACTACTTTTGGTAATCGGTGTGGCGCTGAAAAGTTAGCCTTGCACTGATTCTGACAGTGCTGTTGCCGTCAATAGGCGGCGATTTGACATGTCAAATCGCATGTAAGAATGGCCTGATGGCAACGGGTGCTTAAAGGGAAATCTATCATATTTTTTATTTTTTAAAGCAATTTTGTTATATAAGTTTTTACTCTAGACTTTTATTCATCTTTAAGTGCTTTTTGGATTTTTCTAAAGTGTGCTCAAAGTAGTATTTGTTTGTAGAAAACCATTTATTTTCCCTTTTGAGGAGCTACTGAAAATTGAATCACAAAACGAATGCACAGAAATATGGGGGGAAAAAATGCGTAAACTGTAACTAGAATTGCTAAAAGGCATTCTAGTTATCATGTTTAGTGCATTTTTTTGTGTGTTCTGAAACTGGTTTCTCTGTGAATCTTCATACAGCACTGATATAAATATATATTCTTGATCCTTGTAATTCTAAAACATGGAGTCATTTGCACTAATTAGCATATTTGTTGATCTGTTAAGTGTTCTAGTTCATTTCTAATGTCACAGGGTGCTCAATGCTGGAGGGTCATGGATATTTTTACTCAGATGCTGATTTAGCTTCTGCATCCAGTGCATATTCATAAGCAGCCCTAACTATAGAAAGGATGGGAGCAATGGATTTGGTACCAAATTTCAGTTTTAAACTTAAGTAAGCATATTAGACTAATTTAACTTGAATATGGGTCCTCTTTAATGTTTGTTTTGTTTTAGAAAACTATGTTTTGCATTGCCATTCATATTTGTTCAGTTAGGGTCGGTTCATACTAGGGGCGGCAGGACTTGCAGGTCGCCTCACCGAGGCGACCTGCACACGACATCCACGGCGACTTGCAAAACGACTTCTGTATAGAAGTCTATGCAAGTCACCTCAAGTCGCCCCAAAAGAAGTACAGGAACCTTTTTCTAAGTCGGAGCGATTTGCGTCGCTCCTATTAGAACGGTTCCATTGTACAGAACGGGAGGCGACTTGTCAGGCGACTAGGTCGCCTGACAAGTCGCCCCTGTGTGAACCGGCACTTATGACAACTGATTGTGCATACCCTGTTGAAGGTACATGCTTCCCAGAGTCTGCAATTCCTATCCAGTTGGTCTGTGTCAAAAATGGTAGCGCTTTTGAAGGGCAACTACACCTTTGGCTTAAGTCACTAAAATGGCTTATTGACACATTTGGCAAAGCCTTTCAATATACCAGTATTCTGAAGTCATCATATTACATTTGATAATGCCACAACAATTTGGTTTTGTAAAGGTAGATTTTTTTATTTGTTTTTTTTTCTGCATATGCTTTCATTCCAAACCCATTGACATCAAACTATAGATTTGGTTGCTTCGAGTTTCAGTACACTCTATCGTTAATGCATTAAATAAGCCTCTGTCTTATTGTATAAGAATTTCTGATTTACACACATTTATTGAGCTAATACATTAGAAATAGATTATACATTGTATAAATATTAACCTTGGTGTGCAAAATAGCAGCCAGTTAGCATTGTTTAAAGTACATACACATTTGCTTGTGCTTATTGCCCTCCTCTTCCCTTCTCTTCCTCTTTTGTTTAAACCATTTACTCTATTTTTGTTCCTGGTATGCCATATATGGTGGAGATTAATATTACTAACCCATTTTTGGAACTGGCCAATTTATATTAATTTTTGGCTTCTTGTGTTCTTTTTTTCTGTTGATGGTTGGGCCATGTGTTATGACATGTAGTTTAAAAATGGAGTCTTTCCAGTGAAACGATCTGTAATGCTTATAGGTTGGTTTGCCACTGTGAGACTGACAATAAAGTATGCTATAACTTATCAGAACAAAAAGTATGTGATCGTCAATGTGATGCAGTTGTGTACTTTTATGTTACAACCATAAAATGGACAAATGAAGAAGGCTATAATGGAGAAAATGACATTATTGAAAAACTTATGGTAAAGATATAAAGCGTGTTTCTTTTTGAACTACAACAGATGCAGGTACGCGTTAGATGTATATGTGAATACAAACTTGCCAATAGACTGGCTTCGATACTATACCCCTACCCTAATCTGTCCCGCTATCTCCAACTGTCAATTTTTAGGCAATCCCTGAAAACCTCTTTCATCAAAGAAGCCTATCCAGCCTCCACCTAACAACTGTATTTTCACTATCTCCATCAGCTCATCCCCCACAGTTATTACCTTTTCTATAATCTAACATTCCCTTTTAGGTTCTAACTGTCTATCCACATGTAAAGTGCTAAGCAAACTGTTGGTGCTATATAATTCTCATATGATAATGAAGCAGACCCCCAAAAGCAACTTCCACAAAAACCTGTGATTAAGGTAAAGGCTACAAAAATATCTATATTTTAAACTAAACTCCAGCAAGCTGCTCAATACACATTTGAAATACAAATAAACTATCTTGCCTATGAACAGTCCTGCTATGCAGAGTGATGCAGCATTCAAAATAAGACACTATTCAGTAGCTGGATTTAGTTTTTTACTGGTCCATAATGGTAGTGTTTTATATCTGAATGGAGTTCACCTTTTTTTTTTTTTACACCGTTATCCACCTTATGGTACAAAGTGCATGAAGCACTTTGTCCCATGTTGCTAGGTGCTTCCCGAGTCTGGTTATAAGGTTTGACCTACCCCATACCCATCCTTCCCCCTCACCCCTACCCTTCCCCTTCCTCTTTGACAAATTCCACAACTGCTAGGAAGGAGACAGACTCATAATAAAGACTGCTTGTCTTGGCTCTGAGCACATTCCCAAGAGGAATGCTGAGAGACTGTAGACTGACGTGTCCCCCCTCCCTCTGCATTCCTCTTATCTCAAAGTGCTCTGAGCTTAGGCAAGCTGCTCTTATGAGTCGGTGTCCTTCCTAGAGGTTTTTGGGTTTCCTGTGGGGGTCATGGGCATTTTGGACCTTTACAACTCTACTTGGAAGCACCTAGCAACATGGGACAAAATACTTTGTGTACACTAGTTCCTTTAGTCCCTGTTCACACCGGTGCGACTTGTCATGCAATCTGACGGTTTCAAATTGCATGACAAGTCTCACTCTATTGTCGGCAATGGAACTGAAGTGCCACATTGATTTGAAAAGCTCCTGCACTGTTTTTTGCGCTTTCCGGTGCGACTTGCATAGACATCTGTGCATGAAGTCGCACAGATGTCAGGCAAGTCTCACCTGAAATCGAATCGAGTGCTACTTCAATTGAAGTAGCATGATTACAAAGTCACATTTGGTGTGAATGGGGGCTAAAGAGATTACAGTCAAAACTATACCAATAAGTGATAAAGCAAATTTGTTTACTTCCTGTCTAGAAATATGATAAAAACACAGCAATTTTCCTTAAACAGCTGTTATAATATGTATTACATTTTTAAGAGATTGGCTTTGTAAATAAACCACCCTAGGAATAGCCTAACATAGACTTTTTGTTTTCACGGAAGGATATAGAAGCCTACTTTTTAGTCAGTAACAGAACCTTTGGCATGTGGCTGCTGAAGACCACCTGAGCGCTGGTAAGCCTAGGACAGATCACCTATATTGCACTAAGTGGCACATTACTTATTAATTGACATGCTACTATGAGTCTGAAAAACTACATATTATTACCGCAATGGTCTTTACGTTATGATTTACAAAAAAACTTTAACATGAAGCTGTTTTTTTTAGCTGTTCTTGAATGTGCATTCATAGCTCTATATAAGCTCACCTTAAACCATTCAAAAGGTCTATATGTCCATATGCCATCCACAAACTATATCCACATTAAAGCTACCTGCATCTAATGTATAGTAACCATGGAGAGTTCATAGGTTTGATCATTTTGGCAGTAAATTTTGATAACCGTGGAACTTGGGGACCCAATATTTGTTAAGCATGCCCATGTAACTGGGCAATATATTTTACATTTTATTCTTAGACAACAGGTGCACATTCAAATTGCAAGAACAGATCCACTGTTACTCAGCATTACAGATTGTTTTCAGTATTTGTTGCTGGAATGCCTTACGTTTTAAGCTGCATGTTTGGAAACTCTGGTCAGCTTCCACATTTCTGCTAGGGCGGGGCATTTGTACACACGGACATTAGACATCCTTTGTTTTGCCCCTTCCTTTTCTTCAGCAGTCATTCAATGACAAGCGTAAAAAGAACCTCTTTTCCCGAAAATTCCCATTCTACAAGAACAAGGACCAGAGTGAGATGGAAACCAGTGATGTTGACCGTAAGTATGTGGAATATAATGGCAAGCTCTAGAGAGGTCTGCTAGTTTGCAGTAGGGTGTTGCAAATGAGGCATTTTCAAGACCAGTAACTGGTTTTCAATTTGTATAACAGTGCATTTTACATTTGTAACAGGACTTGCAGAGAATATGAAGCTAGGGTGGTGGCTACATGACCCTTGAAAAAAACTGCATGCTGCTTTGATGAGGTCTGGATTAAGCCATACATTATTAATGACTTTTCATATTTCACATTTGATATTCTGTAGCCATGAGTATCAATATATTGGCTTAATTCCTTGTTTAGTAATGCCTCAGAATATTGTTGTATACCTCAGAGTTTGGTATGGACCTCTTCCTGTGCTTGGAAATGCCTTTTCCCGTGGCGCCGTTTTTGGATATTTTACTGACAAGTGTTTTCTGTGATTATTTCTTTGTTTTTGCTTGCTCTCTGGGACTACAGGAGATCCCTGACGACATGGGATCAAAAGGCCTGAGTAAGTGACAGAAATAACACCACCTGAATTACTCATTTATTTTGATATTTCTCTCTGCAGATGGGGTTGCCTGCTTCTGTTATGTAAAAAGTTGTTAACAGTGAATAAATATGTATTGTGTGAGTTAAAACTGCAGCTATGTTAAAAAGTAAAATATCCCTCTATGCCTTCATCAACTTAAATCACTCTATAGTTTGTGCAGTGTCCAGCCTGTGTCTGATACCTGCCAACAAAAGTCATTCAGGGACTGCAGTCTTGCTGGTTTGTTGCCCCATGTATAAATCAGCCAACTGACGGTGCATTTCTGCATAGTAAATCTGTGTTGTTTCACTGCATAAGTGCTGTTGAGGTATGCATGGCATGGTAGAAATATGGGAGCTACCAGTGCTGGCTTGTGTTTGAAGCCCCAACCTCCAGTACTGTTTGCTAAATACTCATTGCTGTCAGTGACTCACAGAATAGTAAAGTAGGATTGAGGATCACAGCAGTTTACACATTTAAAAACAAGATAAGTGATGGTTCCCATTTTTTTTATTCAGATAGGTTAGCTTTAAATTAAGGCAATCAGAACTTTAGTTATTAGTGGAAAATCAGGACATAATGTCTGCAGTAGTCTCTCCCAAACTGCATTTTTTTATCTTTATGAAACTCCACTCTGTGAAAACATTTAATTTCTCAGTGTCAGGGAAATTTATTGCAGGATGTAGAAACAGCATTCAAAGATCTGAAAACATTTTGGGTTTTGTGTGGAGTGCCTGCAGGAGCAATTATTGTTTAACGTGGCAATAAAAAGTATGTGAACCACTTTGATTTAAAGGACAAGTTCAGCTTTGGAACATGATACGTGTTCCACTAATTTTTGGGGTGCTGGGTGTGTGCCAACATCTGCAGCCTCTCATCACTGCCCTCCCTTCCCTCCCTCCCACTCCCCCCTGCTCCCACCTCTTCCCTTCACTCCCCCTACTCCCACCTCTTCTCTTCACTCCCACTCTCCCCTTCACTCCCACTTTCCCCTCTTCCCTTCACTCCCACCTCTTCCCTTCACTCCCCCTACTCCCACCTCTTCTCTTCACTCCCACTCTCCCCTTCACTCCCGCTGTCCCCTCTTCCCTTCACTCCCACCTTCCCTTCACTCCCACTCTCCCCTCTCCCCTTCATTCTCCCACTCTCCCCCTCTTCCCTTCATTCTCCCACTCTCCCCTCTTCCCTTCATTCTCCCACTCTCCCCTCTTCCCTTCATTCTCCCACTCTCCCCTCTTCCCTTCATTCTCCCACTCTCCCCTCTTCCCTTCATTCTCCCACTCTCCCCTCTTCCCTTCATTCTCCCACTCTCCCCTCTTCCCTTCATTCTCCCCTCTTCCCTTCATTCTCCCACTCTCCCCTCTTCCCTTCATTCTCCCACTCTCCCCTCTTCCCTTCATTCTCCCACTCTCCCCTCTTCCCTTCATTCTCCCACTCTCCCCTCTTCCCTTCATTCTCCCACTCTCCCCTCTTCCCTTCATTCTCCCCTCTTCCCTTCATTCTCCCACTCTCCCCTTCATTCTCCCCTCTTCCCTTCATTCTCCCCTCTTCCCTTCATTCTCCCACTCTCCCCTCTTCCCTTCATTCTCCCACTCTTCCCTCTTCCCTTCATTCTCCCACTCTCCCCTCTTCCCTTCATTCTCCCACTCTCCCCTCTTCCCTTCATTCTCCCACTCTCCCCTCTTTCCTTCATTCTCCCCTCTTTCCTTCATTCTCCCCTCTTTCCTTCATTCTCCCCACTCTCCCCTCTTCCCTTCATTCTCCCACTCTCCCCTCTTCCCTTCATTCTCCCACTCTCCCCTCTTCCCTTCATTCTCCCACTCTCCCCTCTTCCCTTCATTCTCCCACTCTCCCCTCTTCCCTTCATTCTCCCACTCTCCCCTCTTCCCTTCATTCTCCCACTCTCCCCTCTTCCCTTCATTCTCCCACTCTCCCCTCCTTCCCTTCATTCTCCCACTCTCCCCTTTTCCTTTCATTCTCCCACTCTCCCCTCTTCCCTTCATTCTCCCACTCTCCCCTCTTCCCTTCATTCTCCCACTCTCCCCTCTTCCCTTCATTCTCCCACTCTCCCTTTCATTCTCCCCTCTTCCCTTCATTCTCCCCTCTTCCCTTCATTCTCCCACTCTCCCTCTTCCCTTCATTCTCCCCTCTTCTCTTCATTCTCCCCTCTTCCCTTCATTCTCCCACTCTCCCCTCTTCCCTTCATTCTCCCACTCTCCCCTCTTTCCTTCATTCTCCCACTCTCCCCTCTTTCCTTCATTCTCCCCTCTTTCCTTCATTCTCCCACTCTCCCCTCTTCCCTTCATTCTCCCCTCTTCCCTTCATTCTCCCACTCTCCTCTCTTCCCTTCATTCTCCCACTCTCCCCTCTTCCCTTCATTCTCCCACTCTCCCCTCTTCCCTTCATTCTCCCACTCTCCCCTCTTCCCTTCATTCTCCCACTCTCCCCTCTTCCCTTCATTCTCCCCTCTTTCCTTCATTCTCCCCTCTTCCCTTCATTCTCCCCTCTTCCCTTCATTCTCCCCTCTTCCCTTCATTCTCCCCTCTTCCCTTCATTCTCCCACTCTCCCCTCTTCCCTTCATTCTCCCACTCTCCCCTCTTCCCTTCATTCTCCCCTCTTTCCTTCACTCCCATTCTCCCCTCTTTCCTTCACTCCCACTCTCCCCTCTTTCCTTCACTCCCACTCTCCCCTCTTACCTTCACTCCCACTCTCCCCTCTTCCCTTCATTCTCCCACTCTCCCCTCTTCCCTTCATTCTCCCACTCTCCCCTTTTCCCTTCACTTTTTTTTATCTCCTTTCACTCTCCCCTCTTACCTTCACTCCCACTCTCCCCTCTTCCCTTCACTTTTTTTTATCTCCTTTCACTCTCCCCTCTTACCTTCACTCCCACTCTCCCCTCTTACCTTCACTCCCACTCTCCCCTTCATTCTCCAACTCTCCCCTCTTCCCTTCATTCTCCAACTCTCCCCTCTTCCCTTCATTCTCCAACTCTCCCCTCTTCCCTTCATTCTCCAACTCTCCCCTCTTCCCTTCATTCTCCAACTCTCCCCTCTTCCCTTCACTTTTTTTAATCTCCTTTCACTCTCCCCTCTTACCTTCACTCCCACTCTCCCCTCTTCCCTTCATTCTCCAACTCTCCCCTCTTCCCTTCACTTTTTTTTATCTCCTTTCACTCTCCCCTCTTACCTTCACTCCCACTCTCCCCTCTTCCCTTCATTCTCCAACTCTCCCCTTCACTCCCCCCTCTTCCCTTCACTCCCACTCTCCCCTCTTCCCTTCACTCCCACTCTCCCCTCTTCCCTTCACTCCCACTCTCCCCTCTTCCCGTCACTCCCACTCTCCCCTCTTCCCGTCACTCCCACTCTCCCCTCTTCCCGTCACTCCCACTCTCCCCTCTTCCCGTCACTCCCACTCTCCCCGTCACTCCCACTCTCCCCTCTTCCCGTCACTCCCACTCTCCCCTCTTCCCGTCACTCCCACTCTCCCCTCTTCCCGTCACTCCCACTCTCCCCTCTTCCCGTCACTACCACTCTCCCCTCTTCCCGTCACTCCCACTCTCCCCTCTTCCCGTCACTCCCACTCTCCCCTCTTCCTTCACCCCTTCTTATGACAACGGGCTGAGGATCTTCTCCCTGCAACCGCTGTCAGTTTGAAAATAGCAGGGCTCCACCAACATGGCTGCATCATTAATTCAGTTTCCAGTGAATAAATGCCTACAAGTACCTTCAGCCATTGCAGCCAACAGCTTGTAGTTCTCAATGTGTCCTCCTAGTCAACTGATCTTCCTGCTCTCGGGTAACTGCCTGCCCATCCGAGTTGAGGGCAGACGCTATTCTGAGAGTCTGCAGGAACCTGAGATTGCACCTGCTATCTACTGATCATGGGTGCAATGCTTTGGAGGCTCCCTAGGGAGAAAAAAAATGCGCTTTTCTTTTTGCAGATTAAAAAAAAATGCACATTGTTTTTTTAGCTTTAAGTGGTATTCTGCAGTAATTTGCCATAAAATTTAATCTGATGCTCATAAACAAACAATTCTAATTTCTAGTGTCTTATTGAACACACCCATTCAAGTTCCCTGCTAAGGATAATTGCTGGGAGAAAATTGCCACCAGCGTAACTTATGTACAACACCTATTACAAAATGAAAAGGTTTCTCTTGTCAACAGTTTGACAGTATAAACTATGGGAGTAAGCATGTGTCTCCATATTGACGCTGCTCTTTGAGTAGTAAATCCTGAAAATGATGTGCACTATAAGAGACACAAGGTCAGCATCCAGGGCTCAGGCAAACGGAGTTTAATAAACATTGCTTATACAGGTTTTGAGCTTTTATTTATTTTTTTATTTTTTATTTTTTTTCTTCAGCCTGTAAAAGCACCTTTTATGTAAGTCTGTGTCCATAATCATTTATACACAATTTGGAAGAGGAGCTTTTACAGGCTGAAGTAAATCCCACCAAAGGCGCATTCTTGAGAGGAGCATTTCAGCAGGAAAAAAATCTAAATGCTATGCACGTAAAGTGTTTGCACATAAATACATTCCAGTATCCAGAATAAATTAATATTTGGGCCAAATGCGCTAAAATGCTATAAGGGCATAAACATAAACACAGAATCAGATCACATAGGTGTTCACACCCATGTGATCAAATTAATGTCCGAACTGTCAGTTCGCAGTGCGATATGCGAGCTTAAATGGGGGTGTCGTTAACATTGTATTGGCACTCCAAGCAGTTTGCATATGGCAGTGTGAACTGCCTTGTGGGTCAGGTGCAATGCAGGAACCCACAGTGGGTTCGCAGGGTTCCCACATCGCACAAGTGTGAACCGGGACTAACGCACTTTTTCAGATGTCCCGTGTGCATGAGGCCTCAAGCTCACTGTGCCTGACCATCAGGCAAGAGCTAAAAGGAAGAGGAGCCATGAGGTCTATCTCCTCTTTCAAGCATAATTTGTAGTTCAGCAAATGACTACCACTACACTGCGGTGATTTAGTGACTATAACTACACTATATCACATGATACCTGATAGTTTTCTGGTATCTGTAGTACCTCTGCAGCCTTAAAGTGGTTGCTCCAGTGATGTGCTCTTAGCCTCCCACTCATCATCTCACAAGTAGTAGTCCTACGTTTAAATGGATGAAAGATGTCATTTCCCAATGAACCTACAGGTGCATCTCATAAAATTAAAATATCATCAAAAAGTTAATTTATTTCAGTAATTCAAATCAAAAAGTGAAACTCATATATTTTATATTGATGCGTTACACACAAAGTGATATATTTCCAGCATTTCTTTCTTTTAATTCTGATGATTATTGCTTACAGCTAGTGAATACCCCAAATTTAGTATCTCAGAAAATTAGAATATTACATAAGACCAATAAAAAAAAGGATTTTTAATACAGAAACGTTGGCTTACTGAAAAGTATTTCCATGTACAGTGTACTATTCACTCAATACTTGGCCAGGGTTCCTTTTAATAACCCATTAAAAATCTTTTTTTTTTTTTTTTTTTTATTGGTCTTATGTAGTAATTTTCTGAGATGCTGAATTTTGAGTTTTCACTAGCTGTAAGCCTTAATCATCAAAATTAAAAGAAAAAAATGCTTGAAATATATCACTCTGTGTGTAACGCATCTATATAAAATGAGTTTCACTTTTTCAATTGAATTACTGAAATAAATTAACTTTTTGATGATGATCTAATTTTATGAGATGAACCTATATTAATCATTACCTGGCCCCTCCTATGGGTTTTTAAATGTATGTACAAGGAGAAAATATCCGTTACTTGTGCCCTTAATTCTTCTAGATTCACTGTACTAAAAGTGATATATTGTGCTATGCAATCCTTTATATTATTGCATCATATGGCCTTTGTATTAATTCCTGAGTCCATAATTTTTCATCTACTGTGCTATTCTCATTCATTTCCTCATCCTAAAAAAAAGTTACTTATTTTGTTTTGCATTAATATTTTACGTTTTCCTTTTGTCCCCACCTAATGTTTGTGTCCTTCATTTTTCCTCATTATGTTGCATTTCAGAACATGTAACCTCTAATGCCAGCGATAGCGAAAGTAGTTACCGTAAGTCTCTTATGCTTCTTGCTTTCTTGCCAAGACCTGATTTTTTTTTTCTCGTCACACTGTTCTATTCCATAATTTTCCCAGTCTTGTCAAATCATAACAGAACCACTGGGATGAACATACCAATGTTTGTATTCCAGTATTAATGTTGTTGAATGCTTGATATTTCTCTATAGTAAAACAATTATAAATCTTAAAATATTGTATATACGCTTCCTAATATTCCTGCGTGTAATTGTAGAATGAAAAAAAAAATTGTAGATATTGGATTCATCTTTATTTTCATTTCTTTTTTATTGCTAACTTGAAAGTAATCTTGATTACGGATGAGTATGGATGTTCACAAGGTCTATTATACTAATATTTTTCTTTTAGCTTTATACTTTGAAACCTCAAAGTGCTGTTTTTGTTAAATTTGCAGAAATGTATAGTGCCTTGGCTTTTTACCTATTTTGTTACATTACAGCCTTTAGTTCAATGTTTTTTTTTTATCCAAATTATATGTGATGGATCAGAACACAATAGTCTAAGTTGGTGAAGTAAAATTAGAAAAATATATACATAAAACTATTTTTCAGAAATAAAAAACGAATAATTGGCATGTGCGTATGTATTCACCCCCTTTGTTATGAAGCCCATAAAAAGCTCTGGTGCAACCAATTACCTTCAGAAGTCACTTAATTAGTGAAATGATGTCCACCTGTGTGCAATCTAAGTGTCACATGATCTGTCATTACATATACACACCTTTTTGAAATGCCCCAGAGGCTGCAACACCTAAGCAAGAGTCACCACTAACCAAACACTGCCATGAAGACCAAGGAACTCTCCAAACAAGTAAGGGACAATGTTGTTGAGAAGTACACGTCAGGGTTAGGTTATAAAAAAAAAAAATCCAAATATTCGATGATCCCTAGGAGCACCATCAAATATATTATAACCAAATGGAAAGAACATGGCACAGCAGCAAACCTGCCAAGAGAGGGCCGCACACCAAAATTCATGGACCGGGCAAAGAGGGCATTAATCAGAGAGGCAGCACAGAGACCTAAGGTAACCCTGGAGGAGATGCAGAGTTCCACAGCAGAGACTGGAGTATCTGTACATAGGATGACAATAAGCCGTGTGCTCCATAAAGTTGGGCTTTATGGCAGAGTGGCCAGAAGAAAGCCATTACTTTCAGCAAAAAACAAAATGGCACGTTTTGAGTTTGCGAAAAGGCATATGGGAGACTCCCAAAATGTTTGAAGAAAGGTGCTCTGGTCTTATGAGACTAAATTGAACTTTTTGGCCATCAGAGAAAATGCTATGTCTGGTGCAAACCCAACACATCATATCACCCAAAGAACACCATTCCCACAGTGAAACATGGTGGTGGCAGCATCATGCTGTGGGGATGTTTTTCAGCAGTCGGCACTGGGAAACTGGTCAAAGTTGAGGGAAAGATGGATGGTGCTAAATACAGATGTTCTTGAGAAAAACCTGTACCACTCTGTGTGTTATTTGAGGCTAGGACGGAGGTTCACCTTCCAGCAGGACAATGACCCTAAACACACTGCTAAAGCAACACTTGAGTGGTTTAACTGCTTCAGCCGCGGAAAATTTGGCTGCTGAATGATCAGGCCATTTTAGGGGGATTCGGCACTGCGTCGCTTTAACTGACAATTGCGCGGTCGTGCGACATTGTACCCAAACAAAATGTCCTTTTTTTTCCTACAAATAGAGCTTTCTTTTGGTGGTATTTGATCATCTCTGCGGTTTTTATTTTTTGCGCTATAAACAAAAAAAGAGCCGCAATTTTGAAAAAAAAAAAAAAAGCTTTTTTGTACTTTTTGCTATACAAAATATCCCTTTGCTTTTTAAAAAAAAAAAAATTGTTTCTCAGTTTAGGCTGATATATAATATTCTTCTACATATTTTTGGTAATAAAAGTCTCAATAAGCGTATATTGATTGGCTTGCGCAAAAGTTATAGCGTCTACAAAATTGGGGATAGATTTATAGCATTTTTATTATTATTTTTTTTTACTAGTAATAGCGGCGATCTGCGATTTTTATCATGACTGTGACATTATGGCGGACACATGGGACAATTTTGACACCATTGGCATTTATACAGTGATCAGTGCTATAAAACTGCATTGATTACTGTAAAAATGTCACTGGCAGTGAAGGGGTTAACAGTAGGGGACGATCAAGGGGTTAACTGTGTTCCCTGCTATGTGTTCTAACTGAAAGGCGGATGAAACTTGCTAGGGGAAGAGAGAGATCGGTGTTAATACTTTGTATGAACACATGATCTGTCTCTACTCCCCTCAGTTTACACACAGAGATCCCGATTCTCGCTGTGTCACGAGCGATCGCTCGTGAGCAGCGGACGCGCGCCCCTAGTGGCCACAAAAAGAAGCGACGTAACATGACAGCGATTCACGCAGCCGAGCCATGTTGCCGCAGTACAGCTGCGGCGACTGGCCGGCAAGCGGTTAAGGGGAAACATGTAAATGTGTTGGAATGTATGAATGTACGGTTTTCCTAGGTAAAAAATCCACCCTATACTAGGTCAACCCCCACTGCGCCTTGGATGATTAACCTTGATGATAATATACACCAGGTTAATAACACCTACCTATAGCTGCCACTTAATGTGTATAAGACAGTGTAAATTGGATTTAAATCTGTGCTACGTGATAAGTGCAAAGCACCCCACGTGACGAGATAAATCGTGGCGCTAGTTCTAAAAGATTTATTTCCCCTCCTGTGATGAAATCATAAATCTAACGAACACCCCTTTACTGGTGTATACCTACATATAGTACAAATAAACATAAAAGTGTATAAATGTGTACAATAGATATATAGTGAAAATACTCTATTGGTAAACCCACATCATAATAAAAAAATCAATAAACGCCAAAATAGCTAGTACATAACGTGACTCAGTGCCAATATTACTCAGATGCTAGGGTAATTCAGTCCCCATGCAATGATTACCCAAAGATTGTGAACACCAATTCAGTTGATGGCAATCTATAAGTGTCATAGCATGCCTCTGTACATACAATAAAAAGTGAATTGCTAGAATAGTACAGTCTCTAAATAACACACATATGTGCAACAAAAAAGTGTCCGTGATCGTGATCGAAAACAGCTTATATTGTGCAACAGCAAATCCCTCTATTTCAGGAGTGTAAATTCTTCTAATGCTTTCTTCCACCACACCTCTGTGTTCAGTGACCAATCTCCCTATGGACAGCCACTCACCAGCTCCTCATGCCTCCACTTTCGTATGAGGCTAAAAGGCATAGATGACTGCTGCTACTGGCAAGGTTTAAACCATATCCATCCGGAGGATCGTTCCATATAAAAATTAAAAAAACTCCCAATAGTGTAATAACGTAAAACACTTTAATGATTCACACTGCAAATTTACACTTTAACAGTTCCACTCACATTGTGTATAAAACCAAATAGCACAGCAAACTCCACAGCAATCTGTCCAATGTAATATTAACCAGCAGCTAAGATCAACCTCCCAGGGGGTATGCGGTCACGGCGGACCCTCTGATAGCCAGTGTTCAAGGAGTATATCTCACCCTCTCCCCGCTTGCTTCCTAGATGGGTATAACCGTCTCCCCCGCTCGGTGGACCGTGCAGCTAGCTTGTTCCTGTCACTTGTACGTGGTGTTAACCTTCACTCGGCCACGCCACCGACATGTTTCGATACGCTTGTACCTTAATCATGGGATGAATCATTAAAGTGTTTTACGTTATTACACTATTGGGAGATTTTTTAATTTTTATATGGAACGATCCTCCGGATGGATATGGTTTAACCCTTGCCAGTAGCAGCAGTCATCTATGCCTTTTAGCCTCATACGAAAGTGGAGGCATGAGGAGCTGGTGAGTGGCTGTCCATAGGGAGATTGGTCACTGAACACAGAGGTGTGGTGGAAGAAAGCATTAGAAGAATTTACACTCCTGAAATAGAGGGATTTGCTGTTGCACAATATAAGCTGTTTTCGATCACGGACACTTTTTTGTTGCACATATGTGTGTTATTTAGAGACTGTACTATTCTAGCAATTCACTTTTTATTGTATGTACAGAGGCATGCTATGACACTTATAGATTGCCATCAACTGAATTGGTGTTCACAATCTTTGGGTAATCATTGCAGGGGGACTGAATTACCCTAGCATCTGAGTAATATTGGCACTGAGTCACGTTATGTACTAGCTATTTTGGTGTTTATTGACTTTTTTATTATGATGTGGGTTTACCAATAGAGTATTTTCACTATATATCTATTGTACACATTTATACACTTTTATGTTTATGTTTATTTGTACTATATGTAGGTATACACCAGTAAAGGGGTGTTCGTTAGATTCATGATTTCACCACAGGAGGGGAAATAAATCTTTTAGAACTAGCGCCACGATTTATCTCGTCACGTCGGGTACTTTGCACTTATCACGTAGCACAGATTTAAATCCAATTTACAAATGTGTTGGAATGGCCTAGTCAAAGCCCAGACCTCAATCCAATAGAAAATCTGTGGTCATACTTGGATTGCTGTTCACAAGCGCAAACCATCCAACTTGAAGGAGCTGGAGCAGTTTTGCAAGGAGGAATGGGCAAAAATCCAACTGGTAAGATGTGGCAAGCTCATAGAGACTTATCCAAAGCGACTTGGAGCTGTGATAGCCGCAAAAGGTGGCTCTACAAAGTATTGACTTTAGGGGGGTGAATAGTTATGCACATTGACTTTTTCTGTTATTTTGTCCTATTTGTTTGCTTCACAATAAAAAATAAAAAAATATATATATATATATATCTATCTATATCTTCAAAGTTGTGGGCATGTTCTGTAAATTAAATTATGCAAATCTTCAAACAATCCATGTTAATTCCAGGTTGTGAGGCAACAAAACACGAAAAATGCCAAGGGGGGTGAATACTTTTGCAAGGCACTGTATGCTATGCTTTGCAAGTTTTAATTCCAGCAGGTTATTTTTGAAACCGTTTTTCTAATTTGGATTGCGTTTGACAGCTTGTGTTGAGGTTTGGAAAGTATAAATCTGCCTGAATGTTTATTTGCATGAGTAATTTGGCTTGCATCATTTCAAACTGCATGCATTTTGTATGGTTTATTTACTGTGTTGTATTTATTTTCATGGGAGGTAAGTAGCAATAGGACAGTCCTGAAAAATCCATGAACAATGATTTGGTATCATCTCATAGAGGAGTACTATGAGAAAATGTTTTAACTATCAAATCTTGGACTTGTTATCGGTCTGAGATGGCAGAATGATCTAGCCACAGGTTTTTTTGTTTTTTCTTAGTTTTCAAAGAACCATGCATTAACCTTTTAATGATTGAGCAGTCATGTTAATGCAGTGGGAGTAGAAGGTAGAGGATTACCTAATTTTAGGGGAGAATTGTCGTGGTAGTCAACTGGACAAGATGGAATGTTTTCTGTTCTCCATCGATCTCTTGAATAGGGCTGTTTGGATCCGATAGACATGATTGTGGCTGAGTGGAAACTGCAGCAAGCCTGATCTGGCTACAATTATTATACTTACAATGTATTATACTTAGAGCTGCGTATGTGATTCTGTTTCATCTGACAGTTTATTAGCAAATTATGGTTTTGCCTTTCTCTTTCTCATTTTCTAAAACCTTAAGCAGACCTATTCACTGTCATAATACTGGAACAACCTATACAACTGATGTCACAAATATCCTTTGCACTAAGCCATACTCCCAACATATGCTGTTTCTGTACATAATCCGATCTGTAATAAAAGATGAACAAGCACTTGGTCAATAAAGACTTTATTGAACAGGAGAGAAACAATTGAAATGTGTATAGATGAATGTTTAAAAAACATAAAACTGTTTTTTTCATTCATTGGGTTTCAGAGAAATACAAACAAGAACTACCTTAGTATAAACCCCTTCCCCCCAATTCCTAGCATGTAATATTTTTTTCTTTTCTTTTTGCTAGTGTCCTAGATGGGTTCCTTTTTTTATCCAGTGAGACAAATTGAGCGATTTTTACTTTCTCGTAAGGTTTTCAGTCAAGACCTCTCTATTCAATGTTTGATCTAATCTCTCTAGTGAGGATGTTTCCTCCTTATAAGGATTTTGTTAATGTCTGAAAATCCTCCTAAAAGCCTTCTTTATGTTTGTAGGTCCTTCTTGGCAGCCAGCTGTTGCCATTATGTCCATTTGCCAGACTTGTAGTTACCTGGATAAGGCACATGTATAAAGCCTAAGAACCTGTCTTTGAGGACCCTACTCTCTAGAACAATCCCAGCTGACGCTATCAGCTTTGTTGTTTTGTGTTGACACTACAGTGAATGTACCTCACCAGATCTCTAGAATGTCCCTCATCTCTATTCGTGTGTGCACAATTTTGTTGCTTAAAGCTTTGTTTGCAGAACTTGTTTGTAAAAAGCATCTTCTACACGTTTCTTATTTGCACATCCAAGGACACAGTTTAATGTTACTGCTTGCAGAGTTCTCTGCTGCAAAGGTTACAAGATTTGGATCAGTGTAGACGTCATAACTTTAGTTCTTTTCTGTATGTCTTTGATGTTTTGCACATAATCTGGTTTGCTCAGCAGTACCCTATGGTGAGTGAGTTCACTAACAATAGAGGAATGCCTTCAGTCCAGTAGTTAAATCTCTAAGCAGGACACTTGTCCAGTGGACGAGGTTCTGGTATTTAAAGGATGCCTTGGACAAATAAGCATCCTTTGCTCTGGTGGGGGTGGTCTTACAGTTGGTAATTGCGACTGTAAGTTGGGGCCAAAGCCTTAAGGTCTTGCTGTAAGTTGTGGTACCAAAATTATTAAACACATGGAGAATTTTCCATTGGCTCTTGGCTTCTCTGTGGATGCCTTGAAGGACTCCAATTTTCTTAGCTTAGGGGTCTTATTCATACACATGAGCATGTAAAGTGTTGGTTAGCGGAATTACGCTGCAAGAACCATGTAGAACATTTACCTTCTCAAGTGTAAACTTTGTTTGGTCTTGCTTTGGATGATTACATCCAGAAGGCGATTGTGGGTAAGAGTATGCTGTTACCTGCTTAAAAGGCTAAGTCCACAGTTCAAAAACCTGCCACTCTTTCCAAAAAGCATTCTTTTTGCCAACCAGTCCTTGAGCCTCTAAGATCAAACCCTTATTCCCTACAAAGCCATAGACTCTAAAGCCCTCACTCTGATGTGGCAAAAAAATTTTGCAGGGCAAGATTGCAAACACCTGGGTCTGCAACATGGTGACTTGCGGATGCAAGCTGGAGTTTGAACCTTCCCCTGCTTCATGCTTTCCAATGTTTCTTTGAATCTACAAAAAAGATTCTCTTTTTACAAGTTTGATCATCTTCTGTCGAGGAGTGATCATTCTGGTCCAGTGGGTGAAAGGTTTGACCATTTCTACTCTACTAAGATGACAAGTTCTGTGCTCCAAGTTCTATAATTTAGAGAAGTCAAAATTCCTATTTCCTAAACGTCTTTCAGGACAGCACCTGAAAGAGTGGCCCCACCCACTCAGAAACAGGAAACACCAGCTCCACCAAACTTTAAAAGGAGGCTTCTCCCCACAGCTCAGTTTTTGTGTTTCCTCCAGCAAGGGAACACCTAGTGGGAAGTCAAGGTCTCTCAGGAGCTGTCCTGAGAAGCCAGGCTACCTGCACCACCATACTTTTTTTTTTTTCAGAGAGCCATCCCTCCTACACCGCATCCAGAGATGGCTGGTTAAGTGGGCTCCTTCTCCCTCTTCAGCTCGGGCAGAGCTTGTACTGCTCATGGATGCCACTCCTAGGCCCGTTTGTCACCTCTACACGCCGCTGCCATCTTTTTGGTGGCAGAGTAGAACTCAGCCAGCCGGAAGTGAGGTATCCGGCAAGGGGTGGCACCCGGAAGCAGGTGTGGGGTGTCACCACCGGAAATAGCGCAGAGGAAGGAGCGGAGCTGGTGCCTATATTCCGGTTCGGCAGCGGTGCTAATGGAGTCCAGAGCCAGATACAGCGCAGCAGCACCATGATGGATTCAGTGGCAGCAGCAAGTGGGACAGGCACCAGCAAGGCCCTGGTAAGTGTTGTATGGGTGGTCTGCCCCGCATACTGTAGTGCCTTCTCCCTCTTCAGCTCGGGTAGAGCTTGTACTGTTCATGGATGCCACTCCTAGGCCCGTTTGTCACCTCTACACGCCGCTGCCATCTTTTTGGTGGCAGAGTAGAACTCTGCCAGCCGGAAGTGAGGTATCTGGCAAGGGGCGGCACCCAGAAGCAGGCGGGCGGTGTCACCGCCGGAAATAGCGCAGAGGAAGGAGCGGAGCTGGTGCCTATATTCTGGTTCGGCATCGGCGCTAATGGAGTCCAGAGCCTTATACAGCGCAGCAGCACCATGATGGATTTGACAGCAGCAGCGAGTGGGATAGGCACAGGCACCAGCAAGGCCCTGGTAAGTGTTGTATGGGTGGTCTGCCCCGCATACTGTAGTGCCCCTCTCTTTATTTGCTTTCCCCCTGGTGGCTGGGGCCTGTCTGGGCACATGGAGTTGGTTCTGTGTATGCTCCCTGTGTACCTGTGGTGAGTCTGTTAGGAGGTCAGGTTGACTTATTGGAATGTTTTTTTCTTTTTTTGTTGGCAGGCTAAGAGCTCTGACCAGCCGGTTAAAAAGAAGTGTCCTTCATGTGAGGCAAATTTACCTGAGGTAATAAGGTGCCTAAACTCGATGCAGCTTTTTCCCAAGTATCCAGATCAACTGACCTGGCGTTTGAGGACATGGTAATACTAAAAGATCCCATGGATGAATGAATCAACAGCTGAAGAGGGTCTGGCAATCCATCATGGGTAATCTCAAACCAGCAATGGCTACCACCTGCCTGTCTAGAAATATGGAGTACTAGGTAAACCAGCTAAAAGCCTACATTATAGCAGATTCACCCAAGCAAGAAATCCTTGATTCTTTTTCAACCCTGTCAGCTGCTGTAGCATATATTTCAGATGCATCGGCAAAGTTAATAAGGATGACAGCAAGATCGACAGCTTTGACTAACTCAACCAAGAGAGCTTTATGGTTAAAGACCTGGCCGGGGGATACGGCATCCAAAAGTAAACTTTGTGGTATTCTGTTTTATGGGATATTTTTATCTTTATTTGGTCCTGATCTAGATTCAGTTTTGGATAGGACAGCTGACAAGAATTAGTCTTTCCCTGTTAAAAAGAAAAAGCAACCAGTTAAATGGCTTTTTCGACCCTAAAGGGCTCAAGAGCAAGGCAGCAAGCCCCAGGAGAAAAGAAGGAATTGGTCAGAGCTAAAGGGCAAAGGCAGAGGAAATGTCCTTTTCCATCCTCTTGTGCCCACCAACAAAACACAAAGACTTTTCATTGCCGGTAGGGGGGAGGCTTCAGGGATTCATTCCTCATTGGGCAAGCATGACAGAAAATCAATATTTTCTGGGCATGCTATCCCAAGGATACAAAATTGATTTTCCGGATCCCCCTCCAAGAAAGTTTCTTTGTAACAAACCTGCCAAGGGACACAACAAAAGTGCTAGCTATGAAGAACCTGTTAAAGGATCTGATGCAACAGGGAGTTGTGATTCAAGTCTCACCAGATGAACGTCATCAGGGTTTCTATTCCCATATCTTTCTTTCAAGGAAGCCATCCGGAAGTTTCTGTTAATCCTCAATCTAAACCATTAAACAAGTCAGTCAGGACAGAAGAGTTTGCATGGATTCAATCTTCACTCAGTCAGGAATCTGTTGACCAAACAATGCTTCATGGCATCGATCGACCTAAGAGATGCGTACCTGCATGTTCCTATATCAGTTCCAGAAATTCCTCAGATGGGGAAGGAGGTGCTGCATCTACAAATCAAAGCCCTCCCTTTTTAGTCTTTCATCTGCCCCTCGAATCTTTACCAAGATAATGGCTGAAGCCCTCGCCCCTCTCCGTCTGCAGGGAATTTCAGTAATTCCATATCTGGACGACCTCCTTTTCTTTGCTCTTTCCAGGGAAAATTGCAGGCAGACCTGAGTAAGGCCCGCAGTCATTTGGAGGCCTTGGGTTGGTTCGTGAACCTACAGAAATCAAACCTCAATCCAGCTAAGCAGGTTCAATTTCTAGGCTACCAAATAGATTTGGTGGAACAAAGAAACTTTCTCCTGGAGGAGAAGAAAAACAAAGTCAGAGGTAGCAGCTATGCTACAGATGAATCAGGAAGGTTATGTCAGCCCTGGGAACCTTAACCTCAACGATGCTGGCCATTCATTGGGCAAGGCTACATTTCAGACCTCTCCAGAGTTTTATCTTAAGAGTTTGGAAACACAGTTCAGAAACCTTAGAGACAAAGGTAAAGCTCCCCACCAGGGTCAAGAGAACCCTCTGTTGGTGAAGTCAGCCAGTTTTGTCAAAAGGCTTACTATGGTCTTTCCCGACCGAAAGAAGAGTGACAAAAGATGCCAGCAGTTGGGGGTGGGGGGCCCCACTGGGACCAGAATCTAGCACAAGAAGTTTGGTCCTGAACCGAGGCAGGAAAGTCCTCAAATTGGATGGACTTAAAGGCAGTTGCCTTAGCATTGGCTGCCTTCGCTCCAAACCTCCAGGAATCCCACGTGCAGTTTCTATCACACAATGCCACTCCCATGGCATACTTTAACAAACAAGGGGGCACAAAGAGCAAGGCTCTTCTGTTGCTGTCAGCTGAAATCCTGGAGTGGACAGAGAATTTTTTACTCAACCTGTCAGCAGTGCATCTCAAAGGCACGCTAAACAAACTAGCAGACTTTTTGAGCTGATGAAAAATTCAGGAAGCGGAGTGGCGCTTGAATCCCGAAATTTTTTATTGATCTCCAGGATGTGGGGGCGTCCACAAGTGGACCCATTTGCATCAAAACACTCAGCTCTCTGCTCTTCTCTCAGCAATGAGACACTGGTTCGCTAGGAAAAGATGCCTTAGCACATCCCTGGAACTTTCAACTGGTATATGCCTCCCTCCCCCCCCCCCTCCCTTTCAGCTAATTCCATTAGTGTTAAGGAAAATACAAAAGGAAAGAGTGTCGGTAATTCTGATTACTCCGTTCTGGCCAAAAAGAGTTTGGTTCTCCACCATTCTACAAATGACAGTCAAACCTTTCTGGCGGCTTCCTCGCAGACAGAACTTACTACTTCAAGGCCCAGTATACCACCCGGATAAGCCTCACCACCTGTTATCTGAGGAGCAGCTGTTAAGGAACAAAGGATTGTTTGAACCTCTAGTATCCACTTTACTCACCAGTAGAAAGAAACTAACTATTTACGCTAAAGTTTGGAGCTTGGTGTCGTTCGTCAAACCGAACCGTAGAGGACATTGTGTCAGTTTTGGAATTTCTACAAAATGGCACAGACAAATTTCTTACGATTAGCACTCTTAAAGTGCAAGTGGCTGCCCTGGGAGTATACCTAGAAAGACCAATCTCTTCAGTTCCTTTGGTTACAAGATTCTTTAAGGCACTTACTAGTCCAGACCAACTCCTACTAAACGTTTTCCTAAATGGGACCTGCCAGTAGTTTTGTAAGCTTTCACAAAAGAACCCTTTGAACCGTTAGACAATTCCGTTAAAGAATTTAACTCTCAAAACGGTATTTTTAGTTGCAGATACGTCTGCAAGAAGAATCGGTGAACTACACGCTCTATCAGTAAAGGAACCTTTTTTGTTTACCCAGACGGGATTATACTAAAAACAGATCTGGGGTTTTTGCCAAAAGTAACGTCAGTTCATAACCGGTCGCAGGAAATCATCCTGCCAACTTTTTGTTCAGACCCTTTGGGGAAAAAAGGAGAATCTATTCCATACCTTGAATGTGAGAAGAATTCTGTTGCATTACCTGGAAGTAACAAGGGATTTTAGGTCTTCGGGCAACAAAAAGGGCCGCCAAGCATCAAAGGGGACTATTGCTAGGTGGCTAAAATCAGCCATTTCACAAGCTTGTCTCCCCCGCCAGGAATATGGGCACACTCTACTAGAGCTCTGGCCACTTCATGGACAGTAAAAGCTGGTGCCACCGCAGATCAAATTTTTAAGGCGGCCACGTGGTCAAGTTACCTAATGTTTGTTCGTCATTATAGACTGGATCTTCTGTCAGCATGTGATCAGGCATTTGGCAGAAAGGTCCTGCAGACTGTTGTCCCTCCCTAGTTGGTAAGTCTCAATTGTCCTCACAGGTGCTGTCCTGAAAGACGTTTAGGGAAAATTCAAGTTAGACTTACCGGTAACGTGTTTTCCAGGAGTCTTTCAGGACAGCAACAACCCGCCCTTGTTTATTTATGCTGTGACTAACTATATTCTGATTATGTGTACCAGCTTGGGCTGGAAGTACTCTGCTACAACTGACGGGCTGTGGGGAGAAGCCTCATTTTAAAGTTTGGTGGAGTTGGTTTTCCTAGTGGGTGGAGCCACTCTCTCAGGTGCTGTCCTGAAAGACTCCTGGAAAACAAGTTATCTGTAAGTTTAACTTTTTTGGGGCAGGGGTTGGGGGGTGCATGATAAAGTAGGTAAAGGTTAGAACAGGTTATTTATGTTTTCTGTGTTATTGTTAGGGAGATTTCCCCCTTGATAGTTGTTTTCTTGACTGGTGTCACCAGGATTGAAGGAGCAAAAAATGCAAATATCTGATTTTTCACCAGCACTGGAATAGAGTAGAGATCTTCCAGTGGGCACCCTTATTCCTTTGACAGCTAAGGGGGGACTTAAATCACTAGGGATTGTCACTTCTTGTGTTTGCAGGACAGGAATTGAATGAAAATCTCCTGAGTGGGGCACATATTAAAAAACAACACATGTAACGATTTTCTACTTTATCCAAATATTTTTTTTTTTTAATTGGCTTTAGATATACTTTAAAACATAAATCTAGCCAAGAGGTTTTAATAAACTAAAAAATTAAAAACCATTGCACTCCAAATCTAAAAACCAAATTAGCAGTACCTCTCTCACAACTGACAGCAGTGGGAGCAGGTCCGGCAGGCAGGATGGATAAGAATCCCAGAGCGGCCTATAGATGTAGAATGAGAGCAGCGAGTGATCCACAGATGCCCCGTGTATATTTGTTCAATCCCCATGTGGTATTGCCCCAATCCCTGGGATGTGGCGCACTACTAAGATGACACTAACTGTGGCGGCAATATAAACAAATAAAAGGGGGGAGCAGGGAGACTAGAATACCTGTCATGCCCTGCACAGAGACAAGTCGCACAAAGGGAATTCCCGCCGATACACTTCGCTAATGGCAAGACCCCGATTACTTCATGGTGAGATTGTTTATATGGTTGGCATGATGATCCGTTTCAGTTGTGTGTTTCCCCCTTTGTCAAGTCGTGAGTTGCACACCCAGCATTTGTAAATTTCCAACAGGTTTCGGTGTTTGATGTGTTACTTTGATACCAGGCACATTTTCAGTTCTATTAGTATTCATGCAATATTAGAATAGAAGCATGCCAATTGTGTGTTCTGTTCATTGTTTAAATGTTGTGCTTTTATATATTTGTATATAATATGGTATTGATTTTGTTAAACCTCGCTTACGAGTGACATTTTTTTTTTATCCTTGGGAAGGTCAAGATACCTTAGAGACTAGTTGACCTCTGTAGAAGAACTGCTCTTTCACTCTAGACCAGGGTCTTCAAACTTTCTAAACAAAGGGCCAAATTACTTTAGATTTTAGGAGGGCAGGACTGTGGCCATTGGGAGTTAAAAGGGTCCCAATATCAGGATGAAAGACCAAAGCCTCATCTTTGCTGACAGTGGGCGGAATTGTGCCCCATCTTTGGGAGGAATTGTGCCCTTTTTGTTGGTGTCAGTGGGGGAATCGTGCCCCTTCATTGGTTTCTGGGGGGGGGGAGCATTCAGTAAGGGAAGGGTTGCAGATTGGAGAGACCCCTGCTCTAGACCAGTGATTCTCAACCTCAGTCCTCCTGTACCCCCAACAGGCCATGTTTGCAGGTTTTCCTTTATCTTTCACAGGTGCTTTAAATCGGAGGCAATGGTTTGGTATTTTGGACAGCTATTTTATCTAAGAGAAATCCCCAAAACATGGCCTGTTGGGGGTACTTGGAGGTTGAGAACCACTGCTCTAGACCATAGGTTCAGCTGATTTAGCAGGAGAACCCCAGCTGCTGCGCATGGCTTATGAGCCTATTACCACTTCTACTGAAAAGTAGAAAACTGCCTAAAATCCTTTTTCAAATATTAGAGTGCGCTAGTGTGACAGCACTGCAATCTCTGTTTTTGTTTTATTTATATATATATATATATATATATATATATATATATATATATATATATATATAATATTCACGCACACGTTATATTACCAAAAGTATTAATACGCCTGCCTTTAAACCAGTGGTCCCCAACCTTTTTGGCACCGGGGACCGGCTGTGTGGAATAAAATTGTGCCAATGACCGGGGGGGGGGGGGTCATTGAAGCACATTATTTCTATTATTACACTGTAGTAATAAATGAAATAGTTCAACACACCATAATGTAGAATCAGTGGGAGCCCTGAGTGTGTCACTTACCACTGTCGCCTGCTACCAGGTGCAGAATGTCACTTGTCACATCACCTGCCACGCTTGCTGCCACAAGATGTGGATTGTCACTTGCCATGTTGCCTGTCACCAGATGCGGAATGTCACTTGTCACATCACCTGCCACACTGCCTGCCACAAGATGTGGATTGCCACCTGCCATGTTGCCTGTCACAGATGCGGAGTGAGTGGAGCGCCCCTTGTGGTATGTCAGGCAGACAGATGAGGGGGTGAACTACAAGTCCCAGCACACCTCACCTGTACTCCCACACACAGCTCACCTGTCACTGATGATCTCTGTGGAATCGCCCCTCTGGATGTTGCAGGGTGTCTCCGTCCTCATGCTGCTGCCAGTCTCGCCTGGCAGAGGGAGGGCCTGGGACTCCTTCGGCTGTCGCTCTCTGGCTCCACCCTTCTTCCATTCCTGATTAGCTGTCCGGGGGTGGGGGGTAGGCAATCTGCGCCGCTGAGCAAGGAATCTTAAGTTTTCACACAGCGAGGAGCCGCAGGAGAGCCGTGATGCGGGGCAGGCAGTATGAGATGTCATCTCTCTGCTCCCCCCCGCACCTCCGACAGTGAGACAGAGCACTGGCTTTGAGGGCAGAAGAGCAGTGATGCGGGGGCGGAGAGAGATGATATCATCCCTGCTTGCCCGCTCGCTTCTTCAATCCACCCAGCGATCTCATGCCGACAGCCCAGCATGTCTTTTGCCGGCCGCCCCAACCCGCGGCCCGGCTGCAGAAGGGCCGGGAACCAGGGGTTGATGACCCCTGCTTTACACGCACATGAACGTTAATGGCATTCCAGTCTGTCTGTAGGGTTTAATATTGAGTTGGCCCACCCTTTGCAGCTATAACAGCTTCAACTCTTCTGGGAAGGCTATACACAAGCGTTAGGAGTGTGTCTATGGGAATGTTTGACTATTCTTGCAGAAGTGCGTTTGTGAGGTCAGGCACTATTGTGGACATGTTCTATCAGGTTGAGGTCAGGACTCTGCAGGCCAGTCAAGTTCCTATACCCCAAACTCGCTTATCCATGTTTTTATGGACCTTGCTTTGTGCACTGGTCCAAATCGTTTGGTGGAGGGGAGATTGTGATGTGGAGTTGTTTTTCAGGGGTTGAGATTGGGCTTGGCCCCTTAGTTCCAGTAAAGGAAACTCTTAAGGCGTCAGCTTACTAAGACATTTTGGACAGTTTCATACTCCCAACCTTGTGGGAACAGTTTGGGGATGGCCCCTTCCTGTTCCAACATGACTGCACACCAGTGCACATAGGGTGGGTCAACACAATATTGAACCCTACAGATTAAGACGCAATTTAAAGTTTATGTAAAGGCAGGTGTCACAATACTTTTGGTAATCTAGTGTATATAATTTTTATTCTTATTTTTTTTATTCATCAGGGTCCTTTTCTATGCTGCATTTCTGCATCTGATTGATGTGTTAGGCCCCTTTCACACTGGGGCGGTAGGGGGCGTCGGCGGTAAAACAGCGCTATTTTAGCGCTGTTTTACCGCGGTATTCGGCCGCTAGTGGTGCGGTCTTAACCCCCCGCTGGGGCCAAAAAAGGGTTAAAACCCCTCGTATAGCGCGGCTATAGCTGCGGTATTACCGCGGTATAGCCGCGCTGTCCCATTGATTTCAATGGGCAGGAGCGGCGAATACACCGCTCCTTCACCGCGGCTTGCAGGAGATTTTTTCTTCTGCCAGCGCACCGCATCAGTGTGAAAGCCCTCGGGCTTTCACACTGAACAAACAGCGGAGGCTGTTTAGGGGCGGTTTGCAGGCGCTATTTTTAGCGCAATAACGCCTGCAAACCGCCCCAGTGTGAAAGGGGCCTTAACGTATAAAAAAAAAAATTTAATCGTCCATAAGAAGCAGATTATTTTTTTTATCCATCAGGGTCCTTTTCTATGCTGCATTTCTGCATCTGATTGATGTGTTAACGTATAAAAATAAATATATAAATAAATAAATGAAATCGTCCAAAAAAACAGAATCTGTCCACATGCCTTGCAGTACATTTGTGGGTCAATTAAATGCACAGGAAATGGGTCTCTGTCAGTTTCTCCTAAACCTGGGATTGCCTTAAACCCACAGTAATAAACCTAATACTTGAATAAATAGTTTAAACAGTGTTGCATGTTTCCAGCATACTTTTCTTTTTTTTTTCATTTTAATAAGTAGATTTTGTTTTCAGATTATTAATATATCTTTGGTTGATGATATTGAAATCTCTTGATGGGTTGGTTTAGTTTTCAATGGTCAATGATGGGCCGAATTGCTCACTGACACATTTATCTGCAACTCCATTAGAAATATCTGCCTGCCAGAGATCGAAGCTCTCTTTGCATGCAATGGAAACTGATATTCTTGCTGCATTTTTAATAATGTGAAACACATTTATATAGCTGGAAAAATAAAACATCTACTTCTGTAATTAATGTGACAAGTAGATGGAACCTAGGCTGAGATCTTGTAGCGTCTTTGCTAGACATACAGAGATAAAGGGTAATTCAGTTTGTCAGGCCTGAGTTAATTGTGGGTGAATTTACTCTTGCAGTCTGCCGACCCTTAGTATTGTAGTAATGGTAAACAGCAGGGGTTCCAACTAATTTCAAAAAGAATCCCCTGCAGTTGGGTGCAAATGGCAAAATTACTGAAAATACCTGTATATGCTTTTGGTTCAAGGCTATTGATACGTCACATTTACACATTCATAGCAGATTAAATAAATATGTAATACCCAATTAAATCAATACATATTAAATATAAAATTTGTGTGTAACGTGGGCTGAGGGTAGATAGTTACTCCCGATACTGAGAAAATGTTACTTGTAATATAGTATTCTGCTTTCCAGCCTTTTTTTTCTTACACCTTAGTTAACAAAGAAATAATTGCATGGGACTTTTCTCCTTATTTGTATGTATTTTCTTGTTAGGTGGTCAAGAAGAATATGTTTTATCGTATGAACCAGTCAGTCAACAAGAAGGTGTGCAAAATTGAATTTACTATTTTAACCATTTTGAAATGTTTAGTTGTGTTTGCTTTGGAGGGCTGTTTAAGATTATTACTTTTAATGTGATACTAAACATATACGGTTTAATTTATATTATCGCTTCTCTTTAGAAGTCATATTGTAATTGAATGTTATTTCTGTAAGTAAGTAGTTGGCTTACTGATTTTCTCAGAAGTCTGCATTAAAGTGATTGATTGTAAAGGCACAAATTAAATGTTATTAAAATAACAAACATGTTATACCTACCTGCTCTGTGCAAGGGTTTTGCACAAAGTAGCTCCAATCACTCTTCTTGGGTCCCCCACCAGCTTTCTGGGCTCCTCCACCCCATCCCCCCACCGAGTGCCCCTAAAGCAAGCTGCTATGCTATACTATGCAATATATCGAAGTATAAAGGTATCTTATTATGAATAATTAATGGGGTAAAATGTTACAAAGTAAAAAAAAAGGACATGATTCTGAAAAGCTTTCTCTCCCAAGATTCTAAACTTTTTTTTTTTTTTTTTCAGTAAATTATTCTCGACCAGTAATTATTTTAGGGCCAATGAAGGACAGAATTAATGATGATTTGATCTCTGAATTTCCTGAAAAGTTTGGGTCTTGTGTTCCCCGTAAGTATTATTTCTGCATTGAGGAACTGTATTTGGTTTTCATATCAAAAATTTGCAAAAAACAGGGTATTCAATGGTCAGCAAAGCAGTCTTTCAAAACCACTCCTCTTCTAACTGTGGATAATAGTTAAAGAATATGTTTCCCCAACATTTCATATTACTGATGTGTGTTGTACCGTGTACTTGTATTAAAAGTTTCCTGTTCTTTGTATATCTTTTTTTCCTTTTTATTGGAATTACCTGGTTATCCTGTCAGTCCCCCTGCTTCTAATGTTAAGCCCCACACACACGGGTCGAATATCGACGTACGGCCCTTGTGTACACCAGCCTATGCAACAGAATTTTGTTCTGTCGAACGGGCATGCTGGATATCCAGAATCCGATCAGCACTTGCAGTCAATGGCTGTGAGCGCTGACCGGTGTGTTCTGGTGGGTCTGTCAAAACACAATAGCTTAGCAGGTAGATCACAGTACTAACATCGGAGAGTTAGTACAGCATGCGCCTCACGAGCGTTCGGTTTTATTTTTTTTCTTTCAGCCTGCTAGATAGAACGAAAAAAAAATTAAACTTTTTACCAGGCATTAGTCATGAGAGCGCATCCTTCCCAGCATGGTCAGTTATCCGGTTGCTAGAACAGCCTGTCTGTCTTCCAATGATCAGACTTGTGCCCAAATGCCACAGGGTGGGGGAAACCTGTGTACTCTTTCTCATTCCCTACCTCTCTAAGCCCCTTATGCAGTGGAGAACAGAAATTATGTGATCATTTATAAATAGAAAAAAAAAGATATTTAAGTTTTATACACTCACCGGTACACCTTGCTAGTACGGGGTTGGACCCCCTTTGGTTTTCAGAACTGCCTTATTTCTTTGTTGCATGGATTCAACAAGGTGTTGTAAACATTCCTCTGAGATTTTGGTGGGCTATGTTGATATGATGGCATCACGCAGTTGCCATGATGGGAATCTCCTGTTCCACCACATGCCAAAGGTGGATTGAAATCTGGTGACTGTGGCGGCTATTGGAGTACAGTGAACTTATGTTCAAGAAACCAGTTTGAGATAATTGAGCTTTGTGACACGGTGCGTTATCTTGCTGGAAGTAGCCATCAGAAGATGGGTACACTATACTCATAAAGGGATGGACATGGTCAGCAACAATACTCGGGTAGGCCATGGCAATAACCACTCCCCGCCTGCCATATAGTAATATAACATGCGCAAAGTGGTTGTGATATCCTGACCGGATGTCATATGACATGATCAGGATAACAAGCCGGAGCGCGCAGTGTTCGGTGGTGCTGTGCGTCAATCTGACACACCGCAAGACTGATCTCGGTAAAGAGCCTCTGATGAAGGCTCTTCACCATGTGATCAGCTTTGTCCAATCACGGCTGATCAGGATGTAAACCGGAAAAGCCATGTATCGGCTTTTCCTCACTCGTGTCTGACAAATGCGAGTAGAAGATCGGCGGCTGTTCTGATGGGGGGGGGTTTGCGCTAATTATCAGGCCACCACTGATGACCACCAGGTATGCCACCCATGGCCACCAGAGATGCCAATCAGTGCCCACCAGCAATGTCTGCCAGTGCCTCCATATCAGTGATGCCAATCAGTGTCACCTATGAGTGCCCATCAGTGCCACCCTATCAGTGCTCATAAGTGCCACCATATCAGTGCCCATCAGTGAAAGCGAAAACTTACTTATTCACAAAATTTTATAACAAACGAAGAAACTTTTTTTTTTTCAAAATATTCAGGTTTTTTTATTTGTTTAGCAAAAAATAAAAACCCCAGAGGTGATCAAATACCACCAAAAAGCTCTATTTGTGGGAACAGTGTAGCTACAGTGTAGCATGACCGCGCAATTGTCATTTAAAAAGCGACAGTGCTGAAAGCTGAAAATTGATTTGGGCAGGAAGGGGGGAAGGTGCCCTGTATTGAAGTGGTTAAACGTTGTATGATCAATTGGTACTAAGGGGCCCCAAGTGTTCCTAGAAAATATCCCCCACACCATTACATCTCCCCAGTCTGAACTGTTGATACAAGGCTCTTGGATCCGTGTTTTTATGTTGTTTATGCCATATTCTGACCCTGCCATCTGAATGTCGCGGCTGAAATCAAGACTCCTCAGACCAGACGTTTTTCCAATCTTCTATTGTGCAATTTTGGCGAGCCTGAGCGAATTGTAGACTCAGTTTCCTGTTCTTAGCTGACAGGAGTGGCACCCAGTGTGGTCTTATGCTACTGTAGCCCATTGGCTTCAAGGTTCAATGTATTGTGCATTCAGAGATTGTATTCTGCATGCCTTGGTTGTAACGAGTAGTTATTTGAGTTACTGTTGCCTTTGTATCATCTCAAACCAGTCTGCCCATTCTCCTCTGACATCAAGGCATTTTCTCAAGTCGTCTTCCAGGGCAGCAGCTGAGAGATATGGTTCCTCCCACCTGCAAACAGGAAACACATTTGTCCACCATTAAAAAAAGAAAGTTCACTCCTACCTACATGCCTCGTTCTAGTGTTTCCTCTGAACCAAAGGGAGCAACAAGCAGTTTATTTTTTCCTAGGCTCTGTGCTAGTTGCAACCCCCCCCAGCCGCTGCTGTTTCGGGGCTTTCACACTGAAGCAGTGCGCTAGCAGGATGGGGAAAAAAAGTCCTGCTAGCAGCATGTGAAGGAGCGGTGTATACACCGCTCCTACCCATTGAAATCAATGGGACAGCACGAATATACCACCGGCAAAGCGCCTCTGCAGAGGCGCTTCTCTGTGGTTTTTAACCCTTTCTCGGCCGCTAGCAGGGGGGTAAAAAAAAACCCCCGCTAGCGGCCGAATACCGACAATAAAGCACCCCTAACAATAGCGGCGCCTTACTGCCGCCCCCGCCCCAATGTGAAAGGGGCCTTAGTGTCTCTTCGTCATTGCTGCAATACTTATTAATAATTTTTTATGTGTTTATTGTTCATATTTTTGTTTTTCTATTTTCTTATAGCTAATATATACCTCAGTGCTCCTGAAGAAGTATTTTGTGAAATATGTTGAGCTCACAGGCATTTATATAGCTTTATGCATTATTGCTGTCTATCATGTTGTGACTTCTGTATATAGATCACTGTTTGCTCAAAGGAACAAACATTGGAATTTATTTTAATTGATTTTTCTGCAATATAATAAAATATTTTTTTATATAAAAATTGTTGCCTTCCATGTGGCACCATTAAAATCCCATTCTTAAAATTCTCGATATGGGCATTGATAGGTAGCACTGATATACACAGGCAGGCTCAGATGGGGCAGGGATTGCGGCTCTCCGTGTTCGGAACCGATGTCCCTTTGACAGCATGAGGGGGGAAAAAAAGCCGATTGCCGATCTTCTGTTTACATCACGTGATCAGCTGTCATTGGTAGGGATCGGCCCCTTGACTCAAAACCGTCTCTCCTTGACTCGGTGATCAGAGCGTGCTGCGCGTGCCCCGCAGGGGGCGCCCAGACAGCGCATGCTCAGGAGAACGTACATGGACGCCCTCCTGGCAATTAGGACCGTGCTTTAGCCGTCTTTCGGTTAAAGATGGCCGCTTACCAAACGGTGTGGATCCTAAATTACAGGGATCAAATAGGCATGATATCCATTCACCAGTTGACGACACCCATATTAGAAGTGCATCTTGGAAAATTGCTCCATATAGGTTCAGCTCTCATACCATCCTTAGATCGCTCACTATTCTAAGCTACAGTATACATCTGCTTCTGATTGCTCTGGCTACATTTCCATGCAGCTTTATTTTACTAAGATCTGAACTATTTAAGACCTTAGGAACTGAGAGGCTTTGGTTATTTCTCACTTGAGTGAGATATTCAGATTTACTTCAGTGTATTTTTCAGTGTACTTTTCTCTATATGAGTGACTCATACTTGATTCCATTCCAACCAAACATTTGGCTATGGTCAGGTCTAGAAGTGGAAGCTGTACCTATTATGGGTTACCAGTGTCCACTATACACACCACTTGGTGTGCTCAGCCCTACACTTCTTTTACTCCCCCAGTACTTTCACAGGATAGATATATAATGTATTGTTAGCACAGAGCAAGTTATACCTAGGTCCTGTGACTGTCTGCTTGATGACATAATCATCGATTGCATATGTAATGTGGATCAGGGTGTATCTCTTATGAATACACCATGACTCTGACCTCATGGTTCTGCAGTATGCTAGTATATTTTTTTTCTGTATTTTGTCTATCATGAACATACACATGAAATGGATACTTTGGGGGCAGGATCTCTAGTGGGTGTAGTTGTATTAGGTTTATTTGCAAATTAATGTTTATATGTGAAATTCGCTATCTGTGCCTCTGCATGTCAAAAACGATTACTCTGATGTTTCTAATAGCCTTTTTGAAGCAGACTTCACTCCAGAATTTTCTGTATGATGGGTATACAGAACACTTTATCCTTATGTGTTCTATTATAATTATATATTGAGATGGTAGTTATACTTGGAGGGCCCAGGAGACTTAGCTGCTGAGGCTTCTCTGATGGTTCTGCAATATGCTATGTCTTAATATGATGTTTTGTCTATATTAATATTTTGTGTAGACATGCACATTAAGTAGACAAATAGGTACTGGACATCTAGTTGCAGATGTTCAACCATGTTCTGTTTGTTGCAGATCAAGGCTTTTTGTAATTTACTATCTGTGACTGTTTTATTTGATAGCTGTAATAGTCTACTTTGTGCATGAGTCTCATCTACGCAACTGCCCCATGATTTGGGAGGATTTTATTATATACTTACTGTTTTAACCACTTGCCGACTCATCACGTACATGTACATCATTTTGGGGAAGTGGTTGTACTGGGGTGATGCCACAGCTAGAGGCATCACCCAGTACTAAATTCAAAAACGTGTAGCGCTGTCAAACCATGACCTTAAAGAGGAAGTAAACACTGATAGGTTTACTTCCTCTTTATTTCCCTGCATAGGTAAAGCATAATGGGCTACTATGCATCGCATAGTAACCCATTATGTGTCACTTACCTGACACAGGAGCCTGCGATGTCACCGCTGTCCCTTCCATGAAGCGTCCATCTTCTTTCCTGTGATTGGCCCGGAGCCAGCCCAGGAAGGATGATCTGCCTGAAAGTAAGACCGATATTCCTTGAGCACTGTGTTTCGCTGTTGATGCTTTAAAGCAGGGATCTTCAAACTACGGCCCTCCAGCTGTTGCAGAACTACACATCCCATGAAGCATTGTAAAACTCTGACATTCACAGACATGACTAGGCATGATGGGAATTCTAGTTCCTGAACACCTGGAGGGCCGAGGTTGGAAGACACCTGCTTTAAAGGAATTAATACAGCAGGTTTCTCGTCTGGTTCTCTTGTCTGTACATATGCGCAGGCTTTTATGGCTTAAGAACTGGTCAGCCGAGCTTCCTTGTAAAAAAGTTTTTGGCAGGTTTCCCATTTCATGGGGAACGTTTATTCGGTGATCACTTAGACAAATATATCCAAAAGATTTCCAGAGGGAAGAGTTCTCTACTTCCTGTGAAGAAAAGCACCAAACGTCCCTCGTTTAAAAACCCAGGGACTGCTTCCTGAAATGTCTGTGTCAGGGCAATTCCACCACCAACAGGGTGCTAGGGCTAGGGGCAAGCCGCAAGACCAGGGCAAGGAAAAGCCATGGGTCCAAAATGCTTCTAAACCCAGCACCAAGCCCTCCTTTTGAGGGGACGCCCCCACTCAATCGGTTGGGGGGAAGGCTGCTGCACTTTGCGGACATTTTGGAAAACAACAATTTAGGACGAGTGGGTCACCTCAATTATATCTCGCGGTTACAAGCTGGAGTTTCGGGGGGGTGCCCCCTCAGAGGTTTCTAAGATCCAGCGTTCCCTCGGATCCTCCAAAAAGGAAACGTATTGCTTCAGGCACTACAGTATTCACTCCCTTGGCATTGTTCGTGTTTTGTTGCCTCACAACCTGGAATTAACAGGGATTGTTTGGGGATTTGCATCAATTAATTTACAGAACATGACCACAACTTTGAAGATGTTTTTATTTTATTGTGAAGCAAACAACAAATTGGACAGAAAAAGTCAGTGTGCATAACTGTTCACCCCCCCCAAGTCAATACTTGTAGAGCCACCTTTTGCGGCTATCACAGCTCCAAGTCGCTTTGGATGAGTCTCTATGAGCTTGCCACATCTTAATACTGGGATTTTTGCCCATTCCTATTGGATTGAGGTCTAGGCTTTGACTAGGCCATTCCAACACATTTACATGTTTCTCCTTAAACCACTCAAGTGTTGCTTTAGCAGTGTGTTTGGGGTCATTGTCCTGCTGGAAGGTGAACCTCTATCCTAGCCTCAAATCGCACACAGAGTGGTACAGGTTTTGCTCAAGAATATCCCTGTATTTAGCACCATCCATCTTTCCCTCAACTCTGACCAGTTTCCCAGTCCAAACTGCTGAAAAGCATCCCCACAGCATGATGCTGTCACCACCATGTTTCACTGTGGGGATGGTGTTCTTTGGGTGATGTGATGTTTTGGGTTTATACCAGACATAGTGTTTTCTTTGATGGCCAAAAAGTTCAATTTTAGTCTCATCAGACCAGAGCACCTTCTTCCATACATTTTGGGAGTCTCCCACATGCCTTTTCGCAAACTCAAAACGTGCCATTTTGTTTTTTGCTAAAGGTAATGGCTTTCTTCTGGCCACTCTGCCATAAAGCCCAACTCTATGGAGCGTACGGCTTTTTGTCGTCCTATGTACAGATACTCCAGTCTCTGCTGTGGAACTCTGCAGCTCCTCCAGGGTTACTTTAGGTCTCTGTGCTGCCGCTCTGATTAATGCCCTCCTTGCCCGGTCCATGAGTTTTGGTGTGCGGCCGTCTCTTGGCATGTTTGCTGTTGTGCCACGTTCTTTCCATTTGGTTATGATAGATTTGATGGTGCTCCTAGGCATCATCAAAGATTTGGATTTTTTTTTGTAACCTAAACCTGACTTGTATTTCTCCATAACATTGTCCCTTACTTGTTTGGGGAGTACCTTGGTCTTCATGGCAGTGTTTGGTTAGTGGTGCCTCTTGCTTAAGTGTTGCAGCCTCTGGGGCCTTTCAAAAAGGTGTGTATATGTAATGACCGATCATGTGACACTTAGATTGGTGCACATCATTTCACCAATTATGTGACTTCTGAAGGTAATTGGTTGCACCATAGCTTTTTATGGGCTTCATAACAAAGGGGGTGAATACATATGCACGTGTGAATTATCAGTTTTTTATTTCTGAAAAATAGTTTTATGGATATATTTTTCTAATTTTACTTCACCAACTTAGACTATTGTGTTCTGATCCATCACATATAATTCAGATTAAAAAAACATTGAACTAAAGGCTGTAATGTAACAAAATAGGTAAAAAGTCAAGGGGGGGGGGGGGGGTGAATACTTTTGCAAGGCACTGTACATCATCTAGTTGTATCAAGGAGTGATTGTAGAGGTTCTGGTATCCAAAAGGGGCACAGGGTTTTACTCAAACCTGTTTACGGCTCAGAAACCAAACTGGGACACAAGGCCCATTTTGGACCTAAGGTCCTTGAACAAGTATCTATTGATACAATCCTTTCGGATGGAGTCTGTCCACTCAGTAGTATCCTTACTCCAGAGGGGAGACTTTTTAGCCTCCATCGATATAAAGGATGCGTACTTACACTTGCCTATCTTTCAGCCTCATCAGAAGTTCCTATGTTTTGCAGTAGAGGAACGCCATTTTCAGTTTGTGGCACTACCGGGTTGTTCACAAAGGTCTTGGCACCAGTACTGGGTCTTTTAAGGGCCCAAGGGATCCTGGTGCTCGGGTATCTGGACAACCTCCTGCTCAGAGATTTTTCCGTACAGGCTCTAGAACAGAGCATAATATACACAGTGAGGTATTTGAAAAGCTTAGGCTGGATCATAAATACCGAAAAGTCAGCCTTGAGACCAGCTCAAAGTCTAAAATATTTAGGTCTGATTCTAAACACGGTCCAAGCAAGAGTATTCTTGCCACCCGTAAGGATCTATGCCCTGAAGGATCAGGTAAGTCACCAGTCAACCCTCCATTCTGCTCTGTATAAGTATTCTATGGAAGATGGTATCCTCCTTCGAGGCAGTGCCCAATGCCCAGTTCCACCCCAGGCCTTTACAACAAGACATCTTGTTGGCTTAGAACAGAGGAAGAAAAGCCCTGGATTATCCTATGTCCTTATCTCCTGGTGGTTGCAGGATCAGAACCTGCGAAAAGGAAAATCCTTTCTCCCGGTACACCGGAGAGTACTGACTACAGATGCCAGTCTCTCGGGCTGGGGAGCGGCCCTAGACGGGCTCACAGCCCATGGGAAATGGTCAGGGAAAGAGCAGACCCTGCCCATCAACAGCCTAGAATCACGGGCAGTACGTCTGGCCCTATGATCCTGGATGGTGGAGCTTCAGGACTGCCCCATCAGGGTTCCGTCCAACAATGCCATGGCAGTGGCCTATATAAACTACCAAGGCAGTACCAGGAGTCATTCAGCTCTGAAGGAGGTGAACTACATACTAGCCTGAGCAAAGGGACATGTGCCAATAATATCAGCAGTCCATATCCCGGGAGTAGAGAACTGGAAGGCAGATTATCTCAGCCGCCAGCAGATCTGCCCGGGGGAATGGTCTCTACACCCAGAGGTCTTCCAGGAAATTTGCCAACGTTTGGAATGGCCAGAGGTCGACCTACTGGCATCCAGGTTCAACAAGCTATAGCATTTTGTGTCTCGAACAAGAGATCCTCTGGAAATTGGAGCAGATGCTCTGATAGTTCCATGGATCCAGTACTCCCTGGTGTATTATTATTATTATTATTATTCTAATACAGGATTTATATAGTGCTAACAGTTTTACGAAGCGCTTTACAATAAAAAAAGGAGACAATACAGTTAAAATACAATAAAATACAAGAGGATTAAGAGGGCCCTGCTCAGAAGAGCTTACAATATAATAGGGTGGAGCAGCTGATACAAAAGGTTGTAACTGTGGGGAATGAGCTGATGGAAGTGGTAGAAGATTAGTTGGAGTCGTGATAGGTTTTTCTGAAGGGGTGAGTTTTCAGGGATCGCCTGAAGGTAGCAAGAGTAGGGGATAGCAGGATCGGTGAGGGTAGCGAGTTCCATAGGATGGGAGAGGCTCTGGAGAAATCCTGGAGACAAGCATGGGAGGAGGAGACGATTATGCTTTCACTCCGATCCCTCTCCTTCCACATTTGTTACACAGGATTTGGGGAGAGGGGATTCCAGTCATTCTGGTGGCACCAGCCTGGCCCAGAAGGCCCTGGTTCCCCGAGATTGTGAGACTGACAATAGACGCTTCCACGTCGCCCCTACTACTGTCTCAAGGTCCTATATTCCACCCCAATTTACAGTCTCTAAATTTGACGGCATGGCTATTGAAGCCAGGGTGTTAAAGGACCGTGGCATCTCGCAGCACTTCCGGGTCGGCGTGCGTGTCATTTCCGGCCGCAAAGCGGAGAGGGCAGGGTCACCTGGTGCCTTAATTCCGGTTCCAGGTCAGCGCAGTGGCGTTTTCTAATCTGAAACAGTTCGTTTCACCACGCATCCGCAGACAGCTATGGATAGCGATGCAGCGGATAAGGGGGCAAGGCTAAGGTAAGGGACTGTGTCCTATATTACTCTGGGTCGTTTTCTCCTGTGGGGGGTTACTCACCTCCTCCCCCCATCTCCCTGGGAATGTATGTTGCAGTGGCTAGTGTTAGATATCTGCCCAGCAACAGGGGATTTTAGGTGGTGGTGGTGGCGGCTGCGGCTTGGACAAGGTAAGTAAGCTCTTCCTGGATCCTGCGATGCGATCCCGACTCGGGGTTACCGCTTTTGGTTCTGAAATTTCACCCCGAGCCAGACTCGGGAATACCGCCAGGGAGGTTAAATCAGTGTTTCTCAACTCCAGTCCTCGAGGCGCACCAACAGGTCATGTTTTCAGGATTTCCCTCAGATGAAACAGCTGTGGTAATTACCAAGGCAGTGAAACTGATCAAATCACCTGTGCAAAATAGTGGAAATCCTGAAAACATGACCTGTTGGTGCGCCTTGAGGACTGGAGTTGAGAAACTCTGGGTTAAATGAGTGAACGTGCTGGTATTGAGGTGGTTAAAACTCAGAGCTTGCTAATAGAGCACTAGATACAGTGCAGACAGGTCATTCAGAGGGACAAAGAGGTGAAAGGGTTAATGTAGGCTGTGGAAGGCTGGAGATGACGGGGTTCTTATACATAAGAAAAGTGAAGGGTTGATATTCAGGTCCCATAATAGGCTAGAGATCAGATGTATAAGTGGGGGGGGTTAAAAAAAAATGGTGTTCTGCTGCTGATGTATACCTGCAACTAATGAATGACTCATTTGCTCCTCTTGCCTCCCCTTTCTCCATTGTTAGAGACAGGTTGGCTGGTCCATTATAAACACCACACTGTTTACATTTATGATCGCTGTGATTGAAGATCACCTGGTACATAGCCACTCGGATTAGTTTTGCACACTGTGAACTGAGCTGTCTGATGAGAACTGGCCACCTGAGGATGATTTCAGCAGTGCCATTTACAGCGATTTGCAAAAGTATTCACCTCCCCCTGCACTTCCTCCGAAGGGTGTTCAACATTGGCGAGGCTATACTTTATTATTATTATATATATATTATTATTATATCTTGCGGTTACAAGCTGGAGTTACGGGGGTGCCCCCTTGGAGGTTTGTAAGATACAGTGTTCCCTCCGATCCTCCACAAAGGAAACTTATTACTTACAGTGCCTTGCAATAGTATTCACCCCCCTTGGCATTTGTCGTGTTTTGTTGCCTCACAACCTGGAATTAACATGCATTGTTTGAGAATTTGCATCATTTAATTTACAGAACATGCCCACAATTTTGAAGATTTTTTTTTTTTTTTTTTAGTGTGAAGCAAACAACAAATAGGACAAAATAACAGAAAAAGTCAATGTGCATAACTATTCACCCCCCTAAAGTCAATACTTTGTACCCTATGCAGCTATCACAGCTCCGAGTCGTTTTGGATAAGTCTGAGCTTGCCACATCTTACTACTGGGATTTTTGCTCATTCCTCCTTGCAAAACTGCTCCAGCTCCTTCAAGTTGGATGGTTTGAGCTTGTGAGCAGCAATCTTTAAGTCTGACAACAGATTTTCTATTGAAATTAGGTCTGGGATTTGACTAGGCCATTCCAACACATTTACATGTTTCCCCTTAAACCACTCAAGTGTTGCTTTAGCAGTGTGTTTGGGGTCCTGCTGAAAGGTGAACCTCTGTCCTAGCCTCAAATCAAACACAGAGTGGTACAGGTTTTGCTCAAGAATATCCCTGTATTTAGCACCATCCATTTCCCTCAACTCTGACCAGTTTCCCAGTCTGGACTGCTGAAAAACACCCCCACAGCATGATGCTGCCACCACCATGTTTTACTGTGGGGATGGTGTTCTTTGGGTGATGTGTTGGGTTTGCCCCAGACATAGCGTTTTCTTTGGCCAAAAAGTTCAATTTTTGTCTCATCAGATCAGAGCACCTTCCTCCATACATTTTGGGAGTCTCCCACATGCCTTTTCGCAAACTCAAAACGTGCCTTTTTTTTTTTTGCTGAAAGTAATGGCTTTCTTCTGGCCACTCTGCCATAAAACCCAACTCTATGGAGTGTACGGCTTATTGTCGTCCTATGTACAGATACTCCAGTCTCTGCTGCCATCTCTGCCAGGTTTGCTATTGTGCCATGTTCTTTCCATTTAGTTATGATAGATTTGAGGGTGCTCCTAGGGATCAATAAACATTTGGATATTTTTTTTTATAACCTAACCCTGACTTGTACTTCTCAAAAACATTGTCCCTTACTTGTTTGGAGAGTTTCTTGGTCTTCATGGCAGTGTTTGGTTAGTGGTGCCTCTTGCTTAGGTGTTGCAGCCTCTGGGGCCTTTCAAAAAGGTGTGTAATGACAGATCATGTGACACTTAGATTGCACACAGGTGGGAATCATTTCACTAATTATGTGACTTCTGAAGGTAAGTTGCACCAGAGTTTGTTATGGGCTTTATAACAAAGGGGGAGAATACATACGCACGTGCCAATTATCAGTTTTTTATTTCTGAAAAATATTTTATGTATATATTTTTCTAATTTTTCTAATTTTACTTCACCAACTTGGATTATTGTGTTCTGATCCATCACATAAAATTCAGATTAAAAAAACATTGAACTAAATTAGGCAGTAATGTAACAAAATAGGTAAAAAGCCAAGGGGGGGGGGGGGGGTGAATAATTTTGCAAGGCACTGTATAAACTGCACTGCAGAAGTAAGCGTCCACCACTTTGCTGTTTTTAGATGTAAATGAGTGGTTAAGAAATATGAAAGACAAGTTCAAACCTTTCAATAGTTATGGAAAAATATAATTGACGATAATCATTATAGTTTCCCTTTATGTGAATCTGTTTATTTTACGTTAGATACAACTCGACCAAAACGAGATTATGAAGTAGATCGGAGAGATTATCACTTTGTTACTTCCCGGGAGCAGATGGAAAAGGATATTCAAGATCACAAATTTATAGAGGCAGGTCAATACAATAATCACCTGTATGGCACTAGTGTACAGTCTGTGCGAGAAGTGGCAGAAAGGGTAAGTTTTTTTTGTTTTTTTTCTTTCTTTTTTTGCTGTATTTAATGATGGGTGTGTTTATCTAGTTTTCTGTCTGAACTGACCTACTCCTTTTTTCTTTTTTTTTTCCCAGGGAAAGCACTGCATACTCGATGTTTCTGGAAATGCAATTAAAAGATTACAGTTAGCCCAATTATACCCAGTTGCTATTTTCATCAAGCCTAAATCAGTGGAAAATATAATGTAAGTATTGAGCTGACTAGCAATCAATTCCAATATTTAGCTAGTTTGCAAAATACACTATGGCTGTAGGTTGGTTGTCTATACTTTGCTAATCAAACATAACTATGTGCAGTTCTGTTGGAAGTAGTTGGCTAGGCTTAACAAGTTTAAAAAATACATAATTTCTCTATCGTAAATTGTGGGACACACAGGAACCATATTGATCTTTTAATGGTTTATGTGCCACCTATAGGTGAATGGACACTGGCAAAAAGACAGGAGTCCTCCCCTATATAACCCTCCCAAACAGGAAGTGCTTCAGTTCCTTCTCCAGTGTCTGAAGTTGATGGTCACAGGTGTGCAGCTGTCTGCGCACACACTGCGATGTGCTCAGGATTGTTCCAGTAGGGATCATGAGTTTGGTGATTTCCGGATCCATTCCTATGGCTAAAGTCCCCCTGTGGTGGAATAGGTTGACATGTGAGGATCGCTTGTAACACAGCCATTCAGTGCTGGACCCTGTGTATACAGAACCCTTCGCAGTAGTTGACTGATCAGTGTGTTTCCAGGAGGGTGCTCTACAGGTCCAGGGTAGTGTACCCCAGGAAAGGGAGATTGAGTCCCTAAAGGGCCTGAGTGACATTGCCCGTCATGGGTAAAGTTTGTTTCTCGACTTTTTAGGTCAGAACCTGCAGCGAGATTGGAAAGTCCCTGGTAGCCTTGGTCCCAGGAGTTTTTATTTTCCACCCCTGTTGTGCTGTATGCTACTGGTCCTTCCTACGTGTTCCACTAAATGTTGGTGTTTGAAGGATGGACGTTGCCTGTTCCTTCCTCAGGTGACCCTAGAGGGCAGAGCGTGCATGTCTGAGTCTGCTAGCTGTGATGATCTATGATGGGGTTTTACTTGGAGGTCTCTGGCTGCTGGAAGTATTCCTGGGCGTTCAGGCTGCTTTTCCTTTACTGTAGGATAGGTGCATAGTGCGGCCTGTGTCCAGGCTGCGGCGTGTGAGCAATAGTTAGAGTGCGTGCACATTTTTTGGGACGCAGGCGCACACAGCGCTTGTGATGTCACAGGAGGGTTATGTGCAGCAATTTTAAATTTAAGAGACAGCTAGCATTTGTTGCAGTCCTTGCTGTGGAGCACCTATCATCATGAGACATGAGGCAGTATCATACTTTTGGGTACATATAAGTAACATCTGTGGAGGAAGTATCCTGTGGTAACCTTGCACTTGCCTGTTTTTTGGCTAAGGTCCAAGGTGTATTTGTCAGCAAGCTAAAATCTTCCAAAAAGCAGGGAGGTGAGAGCACAGCTTGGAAAGGCACAAGGGCACTTTGTGAGAATCAGACACTGGACGTGAGCCGCTGATGTGACTTTATTTATTTTTTTATCCCTGAAAGGTTAGGGGTGAAGGATAGTTCAGAGCCCCTATACTTGTCTGGTTGTGTGGCTACTACAGGGATCACATTATCATCATCATCTTTGTTTATTACAAAGTATTTGTCAGCCGCCTTAGCTGATTGGTGCTGGGATGTTGACTCCATAGGGCATTGCAGTAAGAAGCGCAGGTGATCCTCTTCTCTGGTATCTTCTCCTGTTGTAGAAAAGGAATGGGTGGATGATGAAGTAAATGAGGCGCAACTTGAAGAGGGACAGACGGAAGTCTGATTCTGGGTAGGATCAGATTCCTTGTGTCTGTCAGGCTCAGAGTTGGTGAATTCTCTGTCAGAGATCGTTCACACCAAGTTAAATCTGCTACTACTTGAGACTTCCTCTCCAAAGTGTCCATCTCTGGGTTCTTGGTGACCGTTGTAAAGTTCTCGTTTTCCCCTACACCCTCATTAGTATTTGTGGAATGGGCTCACCCTGATAGGGTGGTGTTCCTCCTAAAAGGTTCATACAGCTGTATCCAATAGAGTAAAAAATCCACTAGCAGATGAAATATGCCTGGCCCACCCACCCGGGTCTCAATGTTCTATGTCGCAAATGGTGCTCGCAGCAGCTCGGCATGCACCCCACCCCCTCACTTTCTGTCCCAGGATTCTGAAGGATTCCAGTCAGCAGATCTTGTGCCTGGGACTTCGTCCATCTATATGCACAGGTTTTAATCTGCAAAGTTTCCCTGCAACAAGTTATTGGCAGGTTTTTTTCCTTTTTTCCTTTTCCGTTTTTCCTTTTTTATTATTTTTTTATTTTTTTCCTTCCTTGGGGAATTTCTGTTTGGGACAGAGTTGTATCAGTATATCCAAAAGATTTTGAGAGGTAAGAGTTCTCTTTTGCCTCTTAGGAAAAGCAGTAAGTGTTTGAGAGGGCGGTGACTGCTTCTTTTTCAGGATCTGCTCCCTGTAGACAGTTTTTTTGGTGGTCACAGGCCTCAGGAACCATTTTATAATAAGATCTGGGCCCCTAAGCCAGCAAAGCCAGATTCTAATTTCTCCACTCTATGAAGGGGTGCTCTCAATCGCTTAGGTGGGGTGACAGTTGCTGGCATTTGCATAGGTATGGCAGAAGGCAGTGGCAGATGAGGTCTTTTACACAATCTCTCAGGGCTACAGGTTGGTGTTCCAAGATTTTCCTCTGCCACTTGTTATGCATTCAAATGTTTTAGAATCTGTAAATTAGGTTTTTGCTGTTTCAGGCTCTGGAATACCTGTTTTCACAAGGACTGCTTATACCATTTCCGGAGGCCAAATGGTTTCTTGGGTTTTGCGCAAATATCTTAACTGTCCCAAAACCAAGTGGCGATGTATCGCCAATATTCAACTCAAGTTCTGTGTGTTCAGAAGTTCTAGGCAGTGGTACTGTCATTTCAGCCAGGGGATTTCCGGTGGACATAACTGATGCTTATCTGCATGTCCCAATTTTTCCCTTCATCAGCCGAGGACCTGTTTTATTTTCAGTTTGTGGCCCTGCCTTTCGGGTTGTCATGGCTCCTCGGGTGTTCATGCAGATTTCGGCCCCACTCTTGGGTCTGTTAAGATTCCAGGGGGTACCCATTCTGGGTTACCAAGATGATCTATTGCCCAGAGAGCAATTTGTTTACTTTCTGGAGCACAATATGGCTATTGCAGTTAGACTCTGGAGAGGTTCGGCTGGGTTCTCAATCTCAAACAGTAGTCATTGGTTCTAACCCAGAGACTGGAATATCTGTACTTGATCTGGAAAAGTCGAGTCAAGATTCTTTTTTAACGGCAGGGAGCTGTATGGACCTGAGAAATCTGATGTCTTCCCACAGATCTGAGGTATCCTTCTGCATGAGAATATTAGGGAAGATGGTGGCCTCATTCAAGGCCGTTCCATTGGCTCAGTTTAGTTCTAAACCTCTACAGCAGAATGTCCCGTTGGCATGGGACAGAAAAACTGTCAATGGACTCTTGCATTTTTTCTGTGGCTCAGCACGTTCAGGTCTATGGACTTGTGGATTTCTCCTCTGGGGCTGGAGATAGGGAAGCTGTTTCTCCACATTATTGGGAAGGTTCTGATGATAGATGCCAGCTTAGCCTCTACAGGAAAGTTTATTAATCTATTTTATGTACCTTTGAGCAACCACATTAGTGCCCAGCATTGGATGAAGAAGTTGAAGGACCCTTCAGGCAGAGTCCAGTCAGACAGTTCCACAGCCGTGGCATATATCAATTATTAGGGGCTCACCTCGATTTGAGTTGCTCAAAAGCAGACAGGGCTCATTCTGTCCTGTGCAGAGTACTGTGTTTCTGCTCAACTGCAGTTAACATTCCAGGAGTAGAGAACTGGCAGGTGGATTTTCTCAGTTGTCAGCAGTTGTCCTTGGAGGCACTTTGTTGATGAGGGGCCAGGCTAGATGTGGATCTGTTAGTGTCCTGGTCCAATGCAAAGCTGACAGGTTTGACTCCAGAACCAGGGATCCACAGGCTTTGGCAGTAGATGCCCTGGTGATGTCGTGAGAACAGTTTTTTGATTTGTTTTTACCTCCAAAACAGTTATTTGCGCAGGATTCCGGTGGAAGGAACATCAGTGATTTTGGTTGCAATGACATGGCCCAGGAGAATATGGTATGCCTACATGGTAAATATGGCGATAGACAGTCCATGGACGCTTTCGGCTCAACCAGACCTCTAAGGGCTTGATTATTGAAGCCAGAGTTCTGAAGGATCGAGGGGTAGCTGACGTAGTCATTCCTGCTTTAAGAGCCAGGGACATTTACCATAAGAACTGGTTGTATAGTCGCATCCTGTCTTTTCTCCACCTGGTGTGGGCTTGTGTGTGCCAACTAGGGGCAGATCTCAGGCTTGGCAATTTTTTTCCAGAGGCAGATTGTTTCTCATTCATTTTGCTGCAAGCCTTCCCTTTTCTGCTGTAGGTTCCCCTTTTTCTTTCCCAAACCTGTCGCCAAGGGACAGGGTCCTTCACACACTGGACTTTGTGTGAGCTGTAAAGATGTATTCCGAATTGACTGCTCCTGTTAGGCAAATTCCCTTTTTCTCCTTCCTGAAGGATTAAAGACAGGTCACCTGACTGCTACAGTAAGGTGGCTGCTTCCCAATGGATTTGACAGCAAACCTTCCAATCCTACGGCTTAAAGGGAAGGAATCCACCAATTCCCATGACTGCTCTTTCTACCATGAGTGTAGCTGCCTCCTGGGCTATCCATCAGGCATCAGTGGATAAGGTTTACAAGGCTGCAACCCAGTCTTCGATTCACATCCTTAGAAAGTATTGGGTGGATGCAAGTATCACTGAGGATGCTACCTTCTGGTTGTAGTTACTTGCGGACTCGTGTATAGCCTCTTTGGTGGCTGTCTCTCCCTCCCCTCATAAGCAGTGCTTTGGGACATCCCATTAAGTAAGGATTATTATTGTCATTCTGTGCCCCATGATATACGATAAAGAAAACTAAATATTTGCACGTCTAAAATCCATTTATTAAGGAACATCATGGGACACAGAAGTCCCACCCCTCTGAGGGATGTATTGTTACAAAACTGAAGCACTTCCTCCATGGCAGGGGTTATATAGGGGAGGACTTGCTGTCTTTTTTTTTTTTTATAACCTATAGTTGGTGCCATAACCCATTAAGTAAGGGTTAATATGGGCCATCTGTGTCCCGTGATGTACTTTTAAGAAATGGATTTTACAGGTAAGTACAAAAATCTAGCTCTTGTTTCTGATTCTAAATTTAACATCGTTGTAAGGTCAGTTTGTTGACTGGTCATGCAGGCAAAGGTAGGTTTTTATTTGGGCAGAACACTTCTGCACCATTTCCCTTATACAGCCTAGGATTGTAATACATGTGTTAGATTCTTATTCACTCCCTGGAAGTTATTTTTAATTGTCATGGAACATTCACTCACGTTGGAATATGTATTGTTTTTTTTTTTACTGTCATGTCCAAGTGAAAAAAATATTGGCAATGTATTGATTTCTTAGAAGCGAATTTCCATGAGGTTGATTGCTATAATTTGGGAATTTTCAACCTTTGGATTAATTTTATATGGAAGCACTACTGATATTAAATTTGTCATTTTTATATAAAGTTATATCTCTCGCCATACTATGTGGTGTTTATTAAATATACAGAAATACCTGAAGAAGCTTAAAGGAGTTGTAAAGGCAGAAGGTTATTTTTATCTTAATGCATTAAGATAAAAAAAAGTGTGTAGCAGCACCCCCCTACCTACCTACCTGAGCCTCATCTCTCTCCAGCGATGTCCACGATCCCCTCAGCCATCCAGGACACTCCTCTAGATTGGCTGAGACAGAGCAGTGGTGCCATTGGCTCCCGAGGCTGTCAATCAAAGTCAGTCAGCCAATCGGGAGAGATGGGGTGGGGCCAGGTCAGGCCTCCATGTCTGAATGGATACACGGAGCTCTGACTCGGCTTGGGTGCCCCCTGTAGCAAGCTGCTGGCTGAGGGGCACTCAAAGGAGTGAGGGGCTAGGAGCAGCAAAGAGGGACTTGAGAAAAGGAGGATCTGGGCTGCTCTGTGCAAAACCAACTGCACAGAGGTGGTAAGTATTACATGTTTGTTATTTATTTTTATTTTTTTAAACAAGCCTTTACAATCACTTTAAGTAAAGTTAATCACAATAAAAGAGTTCACTAATTCAGTGGTTTGTGTGTGTATATGAGCAGAGAGATGAATAAACGTCTAACAGAGGATCAAGCCCGGAAAACATTTGAAAGAGCTATGAAACTGGAGCAGGAGTTCACAGAGCATTTTACAGGTTTGTTATTTAGTAAGAATGTCTGTCTTCTATGGTAATTCTTTAGGATTCTTTAAAGGTTGTGTATGTTTCAGATAATTGGCTCCTGTATCCAGACCAGCAAAAACCCCATCCAGTCTGCACCTTGAGTACCCCCCTGGGGATCCTCTCACTTGGCAATGGCAGTTCATGGGTTCAAGGAAGCTGAGACAAAAGGGCCTAGTATCATGCATACAGTAAACTGAGAACACCATTCAGGGTAATGGTTGTTCCCTTGTCCCGGACTCCAGGACAAAAGTAATAGAACGGTTAAAAGGCATGGAGGAGCCTTAAGAAGAGGCAATTTAACCACTTAAGGACTAGCCTCGTTTTGGATTTTAGGTGTTTACATGTTTAAAACAGGTTTTTTTGCTAGAAAATAACTTGGAACCCCCAAACATTATATATTGTTTTTTTTTTTCTAACACCCTAGAGAATAAAATGGCGGTCATTGCAATACTTTTTTTCGCACCGTATTTGCGCAGCGGTCTTCTAAGCGCACTTTTTTGGAAAAAAATTCACTTTTTTGAATAAAAAAAATAAGACAACAGTAAAGTTAGCCTAATTTTTTTTTTTAATATTGTGAAATATAATGTTACGCCAAGTAAATTGATACCCAACATGTCACGCTTCAAAATTGCGCCCGCTCGTGGAATGGCATCAAACTTTTACCCTTAAAAATCTCCATAGACGACGTTTAAAATATTCTACAGGTTGCATGTTTTGCGTTACAGAGGAGGTCTAGGGCTAGAATTATTGCTCTCGCTCTACCGGTCGCGGCGATACCTCACATGTGTGGTTTGACCACCGTTTTTTTTCCTATTTATTTTATTTTACTTATTTTTTCACAGTTTTTAAAAAAAAATAAAAAATTGGATCACTTTTACTCCTATTACAAGGAATGTAAACTTCCCTTGTAATAGAAAAAAGTATGACAGGTCCTCTTAAATGAGATCTGGGGTCAAAAAGTCCTCAGATCTCATATTTACACTAAAATGCAAAAAAAAAAAAAAGTCGTTTAAAAAAATGACAAAAAAAAAATATGCCTTTAAGACATATGGGTGGAGCTGACGTAATGACTTCTCTTCCACCATCCTATAGTATGGAGACGGATGGGCGCCATCTTAGTCTCACTCGTCTCCATATCGAAGAACTGACAGGTCCCGATCGCCTCCGCCGCTACCGATGGCTCCGGTAAGCGGCGGAGGGTGGCACCTCTCCCGCCGCCGATAACAGTGATCTCGCGGCGAATCCGCCGCAGAGACCACCATTATCGGAAACACGACCGGCTCCTGTAAAGATGGATACCTCGGTTGTGGCAGCAGCTGCTACCGTTACCGAGATATCCCTCTTCAAAGTGCCGATGTATATGTAAAGGAGCCAGTCGATAAGTGGTTAAGGGGCAATATGATCACCATGTGAAATGTATAGGTGGTCCATATAGTGTACTTGGTGTAGAGTTATAAACTTTCAGGTCATTTGACGATAAAGGCGATGCTTTTTACATCTGGAAGAAAAGAGCTGTAAGAGCTGTGTAAACATGGAATAGACTGCCTCAAGAACTAGTCCTGGCCACCTCTGTAGATTGCTTTAACAACCTTAGTACTGCTGTTTGTATATACTCATCCTCCTATTAACCACTTCAGCCCTGGAAGGATTTACCCCCTTCCTGACCAGAGCACTTTTTACAATTTGGCACTGCGTCGCTTTAACTGCTAATTGCGCGGTCATGCAATGCTGTACCCAAACGAAATTTGCGTCCTTTTCTTCCCACAAATAGAGCTTTATTTTGATGGTATTTGATCACCTCTGCCGCTTTTATTTTTTGCGCTATAAACGGAAAAAGACCGAAAATTTTGAAAAAAAATGATATTTTCTACTTTTTGTTATAAAAAAAATCCATTAAAATCAATTTTAGTCATACATTTAGGCCAAAATGTATTCGGCCACATGTCTTTGGTAAAAAAAATGTCAAGCGTATATTTATTGGTTTGCGCAAAAGTTATAGCGCCTACAAACTAGGGTACATTTTCCGGAATTTACACAGCTTTTAGTTTATGACTGTCTATGTCATTTCATGAGGTGCTAAAATGGCAGGGCAGTACAAAACCCCCCCAAATGACCCCATTTTGGAAAGTAGACACCCCAAGGAAATTGCTGAGAGGCATTTTGAACCCATTGAATATTTTTTTTTTTTGTCCCAAGTGATTGAATAATGACCAAAAAAAAAAAAAATTACAAAAAGTTGTCACTAAATGATATATTGCTCACACAGGCCATGGGCATATGTGGAATTGCACCCCAAAATACATTCAGCTGCTTCTCCTGAGTACGGGGATACCAAATGTGTGGGACTTTTTGGGAGCCTAGCCGCGTACGGGGCCCCGAAAACCAAGCACCGCCTTCAGGATTTCAAAGGGCATACATTTTTGATTTTACTCCTCACTACCTATCACAGTTTTGAAGGCCATAAAATGCCAAGATGGCACAAACCCCCCTCCAAATGACCCCATTTTGGAAAGTAGACACCCCAAGCTATTTGCTGAGAGGCATGTCGAGTCCATGGAATATTTTATATTGTGACACAAGTTGCGGGAAAAAGACAAATTATTTATTTGTCAAACGCATTTTTTGGGGAAAAAACACACTTTTTAAACTTTTAATGCACTAAAACACACTATATTGCCCAAATGTTTGATGAAATAAAAAAGATGATCTTAGGCCGAGTACATGGATACCAAACATGACATGTTTTAAAATTGCGCACAAACGTGCAGTGGCGACAAACTAAATACATTTTTAAAAGCCTTTACAGGTTACCACTTTAGATTTACAGAGGAGGTCTACTGCTAAAATTACTGCCCTCGATCTGACCTTCGCGGTGATACCTCACATGCATGGTGCAATTGCTGTTTACATTTGACGCCAGACCAACGCTTGCGTTCGCCTTTGCGCGAGAGCAGGGGGGGACAGGGGTGCTTTTTTTTTTGTTTTGTTTTTTTATTAATTTTTTGATTTTTTATCTTATTTTGAAACTGTTCCTTTCATTTTTATTTTTTTTAAATCATTTTTATTGTTATCTCAGGGAATGTAAATATCCCCTATGATAGCAATAGGTAGTGACAGGTACTCTTTTTTGAAAAAATTGGGGTCTATTAGACCCTAGATCTCTCCTCTGCCCTCAAAGCATCTGACCACACCAAGATCGGTGTGATAAAATGCTTTCCCAATTTCCCAATGGCGCTGTTTACATCCGGCGAAATCTAAGTCATGAAATGCTCGTAGCTTCCGGATTCTTAGGCCATAGAGATGTTTGGAGCCATTCTGGTCTCTGATCAGCTCTATGGTCAGCTGGCCGAATCACCGGCTGCATTCTCAGGTTCCCTGTTGGGACAGGAGAGCCAGAGAAAAACATGGAAGACGGTGGGGGGGGGGGGGGCATTTCCTCCCACTGCTTGTAAAAGCAGTCTAGAGGCTAATTAGCCGCTAGGATTGCTTTTACATGAAAGCCGACCGCTGGCTGAAAAGAATGATACCAAGATGATACCTAAACCTGCAGGCATCATTCTGGTATAACCACTCAAAGTCCAGCAACATACCAGTACGTTGCTGGTCCTTGTTGGGCATATATTGTAAACTTTTTTTTCATGCAGCCTGTGGGCTGAACGAAAAAAAGATATTGATCGGTGGGTATGCCCACCATTAGAATACCTCCCTTCATCCACCCACTTCTAATGATGGGCATACATGCACCATTTATATATGCCGAAGCATGGGGGCATCCTCCCGCAAAAGGCAGGAGCAAATCGCTCCTCCACCCACTTCTGCCCCCACGCTTCGGCATATATGCTGAAGTATGTAACTGTGGTGGTGAAATCACCTCCGACAGCGCTGGAGTCACGGCTTTATGTATCGTGGGAGCAAATGCTGTTGCTGTCAAGATAAATAAATCCGCGCTGCAACTGAATGGCGTACCTGCTAAGCAAATGATGGTTAACAAAAAACAAAGTAACATTACAGTATAACAGTAATACTTACCATACCTGCAAAGCAAATACAAAAAAAAACCATAGTAAAATATAAAACATTTAACGCAACCTGTGCCTACCTAAAATATATATATGCCGAAGCATGGGGGCATCCTCCCGCAAAAGGCAGGAGCAAATCGCTCCTCCACCCACTTCTGCCCCCACGCTTCGGCATATATGCTGAAGTATGTAACTGTGGTGGTGAAATCACCTCCGACAGCGCTGGAGTCACGGCTTTATTTATCGTGGGAGCAAACGCTGTTGCTGTCAAGATAAATAAATCCGCGCTGCAGCTGAATGGCGTACCTGAAAACAAAAAAATGTTTAAAACACAGTAAACTATAAAAAAATTATATACCTGAAAAGCAAACATGATAAAACATAACAATAAAACATTGCAGAATAGAATACAGTAAAAAAGAGCAGAACAATAGAGAGAAAATAGAGAGAGAGAGAACAATAAAACGACAACTATTTTTGGTTTTTTTATTTTATATTTTTTTTGTGTATTTTTTTTTTTTTACTTTTTTTTTTTTTATAACTGTAACTTTTAAAACTGTAACGGTTCCAGGTTTGGGTCTCTCAAAATGCGATGGCATCTTGGGAGACCCTGTGGAAGTGTGTCCTAGTCTGTGCAGTGCTGTACCCTACGCTAATACTCAACTAGTGTATGGTAGCGTTCAAAACATTCACCAATGCAAAGACCAGGATTGCCAGGACAGGAGGGACAATAATACCGGGTATCACGCCTAAATCCGCGCTTTCTGCAGACACGACATTTTCTTTGGGGGGCTCGTTGGGTAGGGGTACTCTGGAGGACATAAGGAAAATGCCTCTCATGCAGCCGGCCTACTGCATTTGGATTGGGAAGGTGAGGTGGAGCACCGTCTGGAAACAGAAGGGCTCTGACGATCTCTTCCTGGAATTTGAGGAAGGATCCAGTCCGTCCTGAAGCTCTGTATAGCACATGAGCGTTCAGCAAAGCCAATTGAAATAAATAAACAGACACTTTTTTGTACCAGCGTCTGGCCTTACGGGCAATTAGGTACGGCGCCAACAACTGGTCGTTGAGGTCCACCCCTCCCATATTAAGGTTGTATTCGTGGACACAGAGGGGTTTCTCCACAACACCAGTCGCCGTAGTAATTTGGGTCGTCGTGTCTGCATGAAGGGAGGTGAGAACGAAAACATTCTTCTTATCCCTCCACTTCATAGCGAGCAAATTATTATACTTCAAGCAGGCTCTCTCCCCCAGCCTAAGACGGGACTCTACAAGCCGCTGGGGAAAGCCCCGGCGATTAGGTCGCACGGTGCCACATGCTCCAATCTGCTGATCAAACAAGTGACTAAAAAGTGGCACGCTCGTATAATAATTGTCCACGTACAAGTGGTACCCCTTTCCAAATAAGGGTGACACCAAGTCCCACACTATCTTGCCAGCGCTTCCTATGTAGTCAGGGCAGTTTATCGGCTCTACGTGACTATCTTTGCCCTCGTAAACCATAAATCTACATGTATAGCCTGTGGCCCTGTTACAGAGCTTATACATCTTGACCCCGTATCTGGCACGCTTGCTGGGAAGGTACTGTTTGAAGGACAAGCGGCCAGAAAACTTAATCAGGGACTCATCAACGCAGACAACTTGATGGGGGGTAAACAAGTCTGCAAAACGTTGGTTGAAGTGGTTTACGAGGTGCCGAATTTTGTAGAGCCGATCGTATGCAGGGTCTCCACGAGGACGACAGAGTTCATTGTCGTTGAAGTGCATGAACCGCAAAATCTGCTCGTATCGTGCCCTGGCCATTGAAGCAGAGAACACGGGCATATGGTGAATTGGGTCAGTGGACCAATATGACCGCAACTCACTCTTTTTGGTTATGCCCATGTTGAGGGAAAGGCCCAGAAAGATCTTAAATTCGGAGACCGTAATTGGTCTCCAATCTCTGGCAAGGGAGGACTGGGGATTAGCAGCGATGTGTTGACCAGCGTACAAATTGCTTTGGTCCACAATAGATCTATAGAGATCTTCGGTGAAAAACAGTGAATAAAAATCCAGTGGCATAAAGTCAACTGTTTCCACCTGAATTCCGGGTTGGCCAGTGAAAGGGGGAAGTACGGGTGCTGCAGAAGTGGTGGGTACCCAATTCGGATTGGCGAATGCAGCAGGAAGGGCACTATGGGCACGACGGGCCTGTCTTTGTCTTCTTGGTGGCAGCGGGACACTAGTTGTGCTTGCCACCTCGCCAGCTTGAACTGCACTTATGGGACTCGCCACGTCACCACGTGATACTGCAGTGCTGGATGTACGACCAGGGTGTACTAGGCCGCTGGTGCTTGCCAGTTCACCAGAAGGAGTAGCGGCACTAGTACCTCTCTGCTCCATACGAGAGCCCTGCGGTTCTTGCACTTCAAGGACAGAAGAAGAAGATCGGGGTCTGGTACGCCTGACCCTAGCAGGGACCACAACTCCGTCGTCAGAGCTATCTGTCATGGAGCCGCTGTCCTCTACAGGTTCGTATTCTGAGCTTGAACTTGACAGATGAGTGACTTCCTCTTCACTATCTGTCATGCTCAGAAACGTGTAGGCCTCTTCACTAGTGTACCTTCTATTTGCCATTTTGGGCTCTAAATTTAGGGGTACACTAGTGAGACTCACAGGCAAAAAAGCTCCTGTCAGCGACTGATTCAAAGCGCTACCAAAAAACTGTTAGCGATCGCAGGGATCAGGCCTGACTCTGCGAACGCTACAGTTATGTGTGCTTAGTGTTTTGTGACAGTTATCGATCGATACTGCACTTGGGTGGGCTGGGCTGGGCCGGGCCGAGGAGCAAAACGCAGGTGCTAGCAGGTATCTGGGCTGATCCCGCTAACACTGCGTTTTTTGGGGGGACCCTAAACTGCTGGGGAGTATAGATCTGATCGGATCAGATATCGATCCGTTCAGATACTATAGCACTAAGGGAGGTGTATGCTGCGTGCGTGGGTGTTAGCAGTACTGGCGCTAACCTGACGCTGCCTGGGGCGACGCAGACCTTATCTGATCCTAAAAACTTAACTTCTATCACCGCCGGGCAATTAGGGGGTTAAACCTTTATAGGGTAATAAACGGCGGGTGCCCTAAAACTGTAATAAACTACAATAAACTACAAAAAACAAACCAACTAACCAGCGTCACCTGTAACAATTATATGGTGATCGCTGGTGAAAGGGTTAACTAGGGGGCAATCAAGGGGTTAAAACCTTTAGTAGGTAGTATATGGGGGTCCCTGTCGCTATAAAACACTGACAGCAAACCTATATACTTACCTCCCTAACTAGCGTCACCTGTGTCACTAATACAGCGATCAGAAAAACGATCGCTTAGTGACACTGGCGACGGGGGGTGATCACGGGGTTAAAACTTTATTAGGGGGGTTAGGGGGGTACCCTGGACCTAAAGGGGGGTACCCTAGACCTAAAGGGGGCTAACCTAACTGCCCTAACACTTGTAACTGACACCAATGCAATAAATCAGAAAAAAAAAACCTGCTATTGGTGTCAGAGTGACAGGGGGTACAGGGGGTGACAGGGGGGTGACAAGTGTGCCTGCGTGTTCTACTGTTAGTGTAGTGTTGGTGCACTTACTTGGATGTCTTCTCTCCTCGGCGCCGGACGAAAAGACCGGCTCGAGGAGAGATGACATCACTTCCTCCGCTTCTGTTTACATTCACAGAAGCCGAGGAAGCTTGTCATTGGCCAGGAGCGATCGCGAGGGGGAGGCCACGAATGAGTGGCCTCACCTTTGATCGACCCTGACCTCGATCCGACCGCCGCTGGCACCGGGGGGGGGGGGGTCCGATCGGACCCCCCACCGGCGGGCAGGCAAGGACGTACAGGTAAGCCCTTTTGCCTGCCCGTGCCGCTCTGTCGACGTACATCGTCGTGCAGCGGTCGGCAACTGGTTAAGGTGGTTATACCGAGATCATAGTTAAGGCTACAGCCATGATTCCACCATTTTTTTTCCAGTAAGTGATTCCCAACAAAGTTATCTGAATGGCTCTACAACCACTGGATCACTTTTACAGGCAGTGGAGGGGGGCTAATGTTCATCCCAGGTTTCTTTTCCACAATTTCTGAACTCTTTTGATATAAAAAAAATAAAGGCCTCCAGAGCTTCTTCTCTTGTTGCAATCTCCTAGACACCAAAGTCCACCAAGCCTGCCCAGAAGCCTATCATCCAGAGGATGATTAATTTCTTTTTAACTTTCAGCTGGATAATTTGCCCTCCGGTCCTTACATTGGAGTACTTGGATAATCTTGGACACAGCCCAAGTCACAGTGTTGCCAACCTAACAGATTGAAATTTACTGACACAACACCCAAAATTTACTGGCACCGCCACGTTTTTACTGGCATTTCCAAAAGTTACTAAATTACAGCTTAAAGTACAAATTTCACTATTTAGGCTACAAACAAGTACAATATGTGATTAGAAGTGTGATTTAAGGTAGATAATAAGGCAAAAAACATGTTTATTTTATTTTCGATATAGTAAGTAAGTAGCTCAGGGACAGAACTCAGGAGGGCAAGAAATTAGAATGGGCGGCACACACATTAAATTGACTCTCACAGTGATACTGACAGCAGTGTGCAGCACTACAGATTACCGACAGGACACGCCCCCTCCTAAGTCACAGTTACAGTCTCTCTTCAAGCCAGGTGGTCCCTCCAGTCCAAACAGCACTGATGGTCCCGCTCCTGGCCTGCCTTGCTCCCATTGCGCAGACCCACACACAAGGCTCTGGCCGCTCTGCTTGGCTCCCTTGCACCATGACATCCCAAGACATGCTCAGGCACCACCTCCACCAGAGCCGCCCGAACACACTGTAACAGGCACTCGTATGGTCTTGGCTGGCTCCAGGCTGAGCATCACAGCCATACTTTTTACTGGCAACTTTTTAATTTTACTGGCATTTACTGGCAGGAGCAAATTGTCTGTTTTTTACTGGCTGCTAGTAAAAATACTGATGGTTGGCAACACTGCCAAGTTAGAATTTTCCTTCCTCAGGACGGTTGCCTCTCTGTCTCATACACAGACCCTCAGATCCAAACAGCACACCTCAGTGCATTTCTGCTTGAGGGTTTTGGGCCTAATGGTAGCCTCTTAACCCTTTCATGACTAAGCCTATTTTTGAAATTTGGTGTTTACAAGTTAAAATCCATATTTTTTGCTAGAAAATTACTTAGAGTTCCCAAACATTATATATATTTTTTTAGCAGAGAATCTAGAGAATTAAATTGGCGATTGTTGCAATATTTTTTCTCACACGGTATTTGTGCAGCTGTGTTTTAAACGCAAATTTTTGGAAAAGGGACACTTTCATAAATTTTAAAAATTCCAAACAGTAAAGTTACCCCAATTTTTTTGTATAATGTGAAAGATGATGTTACACCAAGTAAATAGATACCAAACATGTCACCCTTTATAATTGCACGCACTCGTGGAATGGCGACAAACTACGGTACCTATGAATTTCCATAGGCGACGATTTAAAATTTTTTTACGGTTACCAGGTTTGAGTTACAGAGGAGGTCTAGGGCTAGAATTATTGCTCTCGCTCTGACGATCGCGGCGATACCTCACATGTGTGGTTTGAACACCGTTTACATATGCGGGCGCGACTTCCGTATGCATTTTCTTTGCTGCGCGAGCTCGCGGGGACAGGGGCACTTTAAAAAAATTTTCTTTTTTTTATTTATTTTATTTATTTTTTTACTTTATAAATTGTGTTTTAAAAATTTTTTTTTTTTTTTTTTTACTTTTATTGCTGTCACAAGGAATGTAAACATCCCATGTGACAGTAATAGGTGGTGACAGGTACTCTTTATGGAGGGATGGGGGGTCTAAAAGACCCCCCATCCCTCCTTTACACTTCAAAGTATTCAGATCGCCGAAAACGGCGATTCTGGATACTGTGTACTTTTTTAAATTCGGCGCCATTGGCAGCCGAGTAAACGGGAAGTGACGTCATGACGTCGCTTCTGCGTTTACAACGAGAAGGCTGGAACGAAGCCGCTCACAGCTTCATTCCAGCCCGCCCCCAGCCGCCGAAGGTACCCGATTGGACACCGGGCTTCCCGATCGCACGGGAGGCCCTGTAACAGCGGCGGGAGGGGGGGGATGTCCCCTCCCGCTCCTCCGGTATAACAACCGAGCGGCTTTTAGCCGCATCGGTTGTTATACTCGGGTAGCCGATCGCCCGCTGTAAACAACGGTACCGGGATGATGCCTGCAGCTGCGGGCATCATCCCGGTATAACCCCGGAAAGCCGAGTACGCATATCTGCATACGGTCGGCGGGAAGGGGTTAATCATGCAGAGTCTATTTCTGCACTGTATGTTGGGGCCGAAGCCTCAACTTCCTAGCTGCTGTTGCCCAAATACTGGATCATTCTATCTGTCTGGTTCTAAGCACTCTGGCAATATCCTGGACATAGTATGATTATGATTCTCCTGTGACTGTGTGTCAAACATGGTTTACAGCTCCTATTTTTATTTATGATTGAGATTCAGAGTTCATAGCATTGTGGGATTTAACCTGCTTTTAAAAGCCTTGGGTTATTTAGCGCTCCAGTGGCTACAAAGGTTTTTCCTTAGAGAAAATCTTTCCACTGCTAGATTAGGTCCCTACGTTATGGAGTAGTTGGAACAGATCTGAAGAGCTTTGTTCTTTAGCTGTGATGGTCAATTATAAGCTTCTGAACTTGTGCCCTGCATAGGCTGATGTGGGAAGCTGAGGCGTACAAGAAACAACAAATGCTCCTACCAGAGCACAGGAGATCTGTGCAAAGGTCAGAGGAGTCCCATCACGCTACTGCTTCTTCCCTAGCAGTGCATACTCGCAGATGCTTGGAGTCTAACACTCACTCAGATCATACGTCCAGAAGCTGGAGATCAGTTATTGCCCCTAGCAAGCCTTTGGCATGAAGGTGTACCTTCACTTCTAAAATTTCAGAACGGTTTTCAGAATTGGATGGGTTCCCTGGGCTGTGCTTCCTTGGATTTTGAATGCTTATAATATACCCTTTTGACTTATTGTTTGAAGAAGGTATCTACTACACACAGCTGTTCTCACTTGGTTCCCTGAGTTTTAGGGCACCCTATTTCTGTCTTAGGAACCTGCCCATAAGAGTTATTCCCTACAAGGGTAATCGCTCTCCTCAGGGAAACTCTCTATCCTTGGATAATGCTAATTCTTATTATGCCCTCATTTCAGACGTATTTACTGAGTTAGTTGGAACCAGTTTCCACTGCTCCCTCCCCTAGCAGGGTCCTGCTCCCTTGGTGTCCTTTAAGGGTACTGGTACTTGTTGATTGCATTGAACCTTATGTCCACCATTTTGTGTTCTTCTTTCCTTGATGTTCCCATTCATGGGACTCCCATGAAAGTGGTCAGATTAACTGAATCAGATAGCCAGAATTCTCTTGGAAGGGCCCAACTCCTGCAAGTTTTATGTTAGGGCTTTACAGTGCTGGTAGCTATTGGTCACCAATGAGCAAGGCTGACCAGATCCTAGTTTAAGCATTCTGCACCCTTCGGGTTAGTAGAATCCTGTCCAACCGTCACAAAGTCCCACCTCCTTCACATTTAGGGGCTAGTGGAGGATACTTCTTTAATCTCCCCTTTTGGTATTTGGGAGTCTGGACTTGAGGCAAGACCTGCAAGCAGTTCCTATGGATCTAATGGTCCATCATATGTACCCTTGGTTTATGAGGTGGTCCATTGTGACCCTCCCCCAAATCCACTTGCAGGCTAAGGTTCCTCCCATTCATTCTACAGCTGTGGATGCTTTACTGGATTGTGGCAAATCAGAGGACATATATTCCCATGCCCTGGATCAGGTACACAGGCTCTGCTTGTGTTTTTCCTGTCAGCTTCTAGTGAAAATGACAGTTTTTCTTTGTGTACAGGTCTGCTCATCTTACTGTTTTCTGGTGTTGCTGCACCAGTATGGGTGTTTGTCTTCCCACTTCTATTTTCTATGGGGGTTACTTTTTGCACCCTTTCCCTCTTTGTCAGTCTCTCTGCCTTCAGGTGTTTTCGTAAGGAGATTATTTCCAATTTCCGAGGTCCTTGACCAGTACTCTTGGGGAATTGTTCTATTTTGTCATATGAGATTGGACGGTTGTATAAGACTTCCCTACTCATTGGAGCCTTTCTTCCCTGATATCTAGGATCAGAAGTTTAAAGCTTGGAGATGGTCTTCCTTAGGCTGCCCGATCTTAACCTTGTGGAACTATAGTCCAATTTTTTCTTAGTGTTGTTTTGAGTCTGGGTAACCTGCCAGTGTTCCCTTTTGTTAATCATTCTTTTTGTTTTTCTGTTCTCCCCATTCAAGTAGTTATGTTACTCCACCTTTTGGTGGTTGTAACTGGTGGTCGACTCTCAGCCTCTGCTTGTGCTGATTCAGTGTCCTGGTAAAGTAGTTATGCCTGTTGTCTGTGATTCTTGTCTTTGGCTGCACATCAGTTTGATCCTATTTTAGGCATTCTGCACCCTCTTAGTGGAGGTAGTGGAATCTTTCCCAGAAATCAAAGTAACACCTCCATCCCACAATGGACCATGACTCCTGTGATGGTCCAGATGAGAGTAACGACTAGGCCTCACTTAGCTACGTACTGGGAGTATTCCAGTCAGGCTTCAGGAGGCACGTAAATAGCCTACACCTATAGCAAGGGCATTTTTCAACTTTAGTCAGAGCTGCACAGTTTCTTTTTAAATTTACAGGTGCCCCTTATCTGCATAGGTGAATTTTTGGTACAGGTGAACTAACCTTTTAAGATTTGCATTGGGAGTAAGTAACCCCTTTTTTTTTTCTTTTTTTTTTTTTTTTTTTTTTTTTGCTGGTATGGTAATCTTTCGTTTGTGGTAAATGTAACGTGATAAATGTTGTATGGTATAAAAACCAAATGCCGCCTCAAAAATAATTGTGTTGCCACTTTTTATTTTTTGTAGCAATTGTGCAGGGCGACACTTTGGAGGAAATTTACAATCATGTGAAACAGATCATAGAAGAACAGTCTGGCTCCTACATCTGGATACCTGCAAAAGAGAAGTTATGAAACCAGAAGAAAACTCTGGAGGCCCTATCACTGCCCATTCACAGCATCCTGTACCTTCTCCCATAGGAGCAAGCCCCGTTTGTATGGGACTGTTCTTGCCACTTATTTGCTGCCCTTCCATCCACCTTTCACACAGTTATATTTTATTTAATTTTTAATAATGTCAAATTTGATTTCTTAATGTTTTCTTTTGTTTTTAAAGAAGGTGGAAAAACTAGAGCAGTTATTTAAGGTTAGAAAATAAGTGGCAAAAATTCCTTAATGTTTAAGGGAAAGTTGCAAATACATTTTAAAGAAAAAAAAAAAAAAAGCTTTATAGACAATTTTCAAAAATGAAAAACATTACATGAAATAAAGTGGTCTTAATATTGTGAGCATCTTTGCACAATTTGCATTTAACAGCATGGTTTGGCCTATGTATTTAATTCTCTATTATTTTGACTTGATCCGGTTCTCTACATAGGCAGAGGTTCTCTTAGCATTCTGTTGCCTGGTTGCTGCTGCATTGCATAACATTTTGGTTCTGCAATCTGCTTTAAAGCACCTTCTGGCGGTGGAAAGGTTATCTTCAATCATTTGTCATAAGATCTATTTTGGTTTTGTCTTGTTGAACTGTATGTACTCCAGCGTTCTTTATATGAATGACTTTTAAACTTGATTAATCATATGCATATAACACAATTTAAAATGACAAATTTTTGATATGGATCACCTTTGTGAAAAGACAGTTGAATTTTTCAGGTCATTAACATAGCCTCTCTAATGTAAATAAACACTACAGGAGATCACATCCCTACATCTCATTTGGAGAATTGGATTCATAGACTTAATGCTGTATGTGTATTCTTAGTAGACAGATTTTAATATTTTACCCACAATAACTGCCTATTTTGTTATAATAAAATATATATTAAACTTTCTTTAAATTCTAACTATGGGAGTACTTTTCTTGCACATGTGCATATATAAATATAAAAATATATTTTTTTTCTCTTATCACCATTTTTTTTTTTTTTTTCTGGAAGACGAATGGAATTTATTAGATCTTCCTTTCATGTGAAATATGAACAAGACATCAGTGGCTGTGTTAATTGATGCTGGAATAAGGAAGGTTAGCCGCTTAATTAAATCTAGGCGTGTTCTCCTCTCTTCTGAAGAGTCCTCTTTGTTTTATTTTTTATGCGATGTGCATGTTTTTACGCTGTGTGATATGTCAGCTACAGTAGTCCTAAGTTTTTTGGGGTTTTTTTTTTTTGTGCATTTTCACAAGGCTTCACCAGGCTTGCATGTATCATGTCCATAACAACCAGTCTTTAGCCACAACAATTTAAAGGGAGCCTTTGGAGGGGGGGGGGATAAAAATTAAACAAAAATTTATTGGTGCTTATCGGTTGTTTGATTTTTGAAATTGTTAATAAAAACATATATCCTCCTTACAGCCTCATTGAACCTCTACCAAATAAGCATTAGTTTGTGATGAGCAAGCAGCATTATTCATTCCATTTGTCAGAAAGAGGAGAACAGCAAATAAAATTTTATGGAACAATATGCATGTGTGGAGTGTGTCCTAATTTACCCTAAATATTTAATGTTCATGTGTTTAAGTAATGTTACTATGTAGGTAAAACTTTTTCTCACCAGTTCTGTTTTCTCCAGCCTCACTGTCTAATCATTTTTGATTGTGTGTGTTGAGGGGCCAATCTCAAGGCAGAGATTTCTGTCTAAACCTTCCCCAAAACAGCCTGATTTTTCCAGCTTTGGTGAAAAATAAAACAATCCCATGTTCAATATTATGTTAATAATATTTTAAGAGTTTGGGCATTTTAACAGCCTATAAACTCCCCTCCAGTGGCGTCGGAAGGGGGGCTGATGGGGGCTGGAGCCCCGAGTGTGCCCCCAAATAGCCCCGGGTCTCGATATTGCTAAATTCATTATTAGCCACGAGATGTTTACACAGGCAACAGGGAACGATCTCCCGCACAGCCGAGTGACGTACAAAAAGTCCGGCACCTATGATGGACTTCCCACTGGTCCAATGCCGAGAACGCGGGACGTGTGACGTCCATCAGGAGAAGGTGAAAATGACACTGCGGCCGCGCTGGGCACTGAGATCCCTGCTCGCTCTGTGTAAATGGGCGGGCAGCGGAGCGGCTCTCTCTCCCTGGTGCGTGCAGCAGAGTGGCTCTCCCATCCTTGCGCTCTCTCCCTGGTGCGTGTAGCCTGCTATTTCAAAGTGGTCATGGATGAGATAGGCTACACTACACAGGTAAGGCTGAGCTGCAAGAGTGTCAAGAGGTCACCTGTCACAGGGGGGATCAGTATAATGGTTAGGTAGGTCAGTTTAGTAGTCAGCATGGATGGGCACAGGTGAGCCAGGCAGCAACCAGCAAGTAAGCCTGTCAACCCTCCACCACTGCCAGGCTTGGACTTCGGGCTGAAGCCCCTGGTCTTTTTCCCACCTAGCAATGCCCCTGCTCCCCTCTGTTATCCTATGTGTCCATGCACACATGAATGTTTTTGGACATTTATCAGCAGGGAAGTTTATGAGCTGTTGTCTGAATGCCCTAAAAATCGCATTCAAGAGCAGTCCTAAACACTAGATGCTGTTAACCATTTCAGCCCCGGAAGGATTTACCCCCTTTCTGACCAGAGCACTTTTTACAATTTGGCACTGCGTCGCTTTAACTACTAATTACGCGGTCATGCAATGCTGTACCCAAACGAAATTTGCGTCCTTTTTTTCCCACAAATAGAGCTTTCTTTTGATGGTATTTGATCACCTCTGCAGTTTTTTTATTTTTTGCGCTGTAAATGGAAAAAGACCAAAAATTTTTTAAAAAAATGATATTTTCTACTTTTTGTTATAAATAAATCCAATAAACTCAATTTTAGTCATACATTTAGGCCAAAATGTATTCGGCCACATGTCTTTGGTTAAAAAAAATGTCAATAAGCGTATATTTATTGGTTTGCACAAAAGTTATAGCGTCTACAAACTAGGGTATATTTTCTGGAATTTACACAGCTTTTAGTTTGGATGTCATTCCTTGAGGTGCTAAAATGGCAGGGCAGTACAACCCCCCCCCCATTTTGGAAAGTAGACACCCCAAGGAAATTGCTGAGAGGCATGTTGAGCCCATTAAATATTAAATTTTTTTGTCCCAAGTGATTGAATAATAAAAAATAAAAAAATTACAAAAAGTTGTCACTGATATATTGCTCACACATGCCATGGTTATATGTGAGATTGCGCCCCAAAATACATTTAGCTGCTTCTCCTGATTATGGGGATACCACATGTGTGGGACTTTTTGGGAGCCTAGCCGGGTACGGGTCCCCGAAAACTAAGCACCGTCTGCAGGATTTCTAAGGGCGTAAATTTTTGATTTCACTCCTTACTACCTATCACAGTTTTGAAGGCCATAAAATGCCAAGATGGCACAACCCCCCCAAATGACCCCATTTTGGAAAGTAGACGCCCCAAGCTATTTGCTGAGAGGCATGTTGAGTCCATGGAATATTTTATATTTTGCCACAAGTTGCAGGAAAATTACAAACTTTTTTTTTGCACAAAGTTGTCACTAAATGATATTGCTCAAACATGCCATGGGCATATGGAATTACACCCCAAAATACATTCTGCTGCTTCTCCTGAGTACGGGGATACCACATGTGTGGGACTTTTTGGGAGCCTAGCTACATACGTGGCCCAGAAAACCAATCACCGCCTTCAGGATTTCTAAGGGCGTAAATTTTTGCTTTCACTCCTCACTATCTATCACAGTTTCGAAGACCATAAAATGCCAAGATAGCACAATACCCCCACAAATGACCCCATTTTGGTAAGTAGACACTCCAAGCTATTTGCTGAGAGGCATGGTGAGTATTTTGCAACTCATTTGTTTTTGAAAATGAAGAAATACAAGAAAAATGTTTTTTGTTTTTTTTTCTTTTTTCAATTTTCAAAACTTTGTGACAAAAAGTGAGGTCTGCAAAATGCTCACTATACCTCTCAGCAAATAGCTTGGGGTGTCTACTTTCCAAAAACGGGGTCATTTGGGGGGGGGGAGGGGGTTTGTGCCACCTGGTCATTCCATGGCCTCCGAAACTGTGATAGGCAGTGAAGAGTGAAATCAAAAATTTACACCCTTAGAAAGCCTGAAGGCGGTGATTGGTTTTCAGGTTCCCGTACGCGGCTAGGCTCCCAAAAAGTCTCACTCATGTGGTATCCCCATACTCAGGAGAAGCAACGGAATGTATTTTGGGGTGTAATTTCACATATTCCCATGGCATGTTTGAGCACTATATCATTTAGTAACAATTTTGTGCAAAAAAAAAAAGTGTCTTTTTCCCGCAACTTGTGTCACAATATAAAATATTCCATGGACTCGACATGCCTCTCAGCAAATAGCTCGGGGTGTCTACTTTCCAAAATGGGGTCATTGGGGGGGGGGGTTGAACTGTCCTGACATTTTATGAACAACATTTAGAAGCTTTCACTTTTTTTGTTTTTTGTTTTCAAGAAAATTACTTTGAACCCCCAAACATATTTTTTTAAAGTAAAGGCCCTACAGATTAAAATGGTGGGTGTTTAATTTTTTTTTTTCACACAGTATTTGCGCAGCGATTTTTCAAATGCATTTTTTTGGGAAAAAACACACTTTTTAAATTTTAAAAACACTATATTGCCCAAATATTTAACCACTTTAAGACCAGCCTCGTTTTGGATTTTAGATGTTTACAAGTTTAAAACAGGTTTTTTTGCTAGAAAATTACTTAGAACCCCCAAACATTATATATTGTTTTTTTCTAACATCCTAGAGAATACAATAGCGGTCATTGCAATACTTTTTTTTGCACCGTATTTGCGCAGCGGTCTTCTAAGCGCACTTTTTTTGGAAAAAAATCACTTTTTTGAAAAAAAAAATAAGACAACAGTAAAGTTAGCCCAATTTTTTTTATATTGTGAAATATAATGTTACGCCAAGTAAATTGATACCCATCATGTCACGCTTCAAAATTGCGCCCGCTCGTGGAATAGCGTCAAACTTTTACCCTTAAAAATCTCCATAGGCGACGTTTAAAAAATTCTACAGATTGCATGTTTTGCGTTACAGTTACAGAGGAGGTCTAGGGCTAGAATTATTGCTCTCACTCTACCGGTCGCGGCGATACCTCACATGTGTGGTTTGACCACCGTTTTCATATGCGGGCGCTACTCACGTATGCGTTCGCTTCTGCGCGCGAGCTCGTCGGGACAGGGCGCTTTTAAAAAAATTTTTTTTTTTTATTATTTATTTTATTTTTTCACTGTTTTTAAAAAAAAAAAAAAATTTGGATCACTTTTATTCCTATTACAAGGAATGTAGACATCCCTTGTAATAGAAAAAAGCATGACAGGTCCTCTTAAATATGAGATCTGGGGTCAAAAAGTCCTCAGATCTCATATTTAGACTAAAATGCAAAAAAAAAAAAGTCGTTTAAAAAAATGACACAAAAAAAATTGTGCCTTTAAGAGAAGTGGGCGGAGCCGTCGTAATGACGTCGCTCCGGCCGTCACATGGTATAGAGATGGGTGGGCGCCATCTTGGCCTCACTCGTCTCCATACCTAAGCAGGGAAAGGACCCGATCGCCTCCGCCGCTACCGACGGCTCCGGTAAGCGGCGGAGGGTGCGGGAGAGCGGCGGGAGGGGGGGGTGGCAACTCTCCCGCCGCCGATAACGGTGATCTCGCGGCGAACCCACCACAGAGACCACCGTTATCGTGTACGGAACCGCCCGCTGAAAAGATGGATACCTCGGTTGTGGCAGCAGCTGCTGCCGTTACCGAGATATCCATCTTCAAAAAAATGACGTATATATACAGTGGGCGGTCCGGAAGTGGTTAATGAGATAAAAAAGATGATCTTAGGCCGAGGACATGGATACCAAACACGACATGCTTTAAAACAAACGTGCAGTGGCGACAAACTATATACATTTTTAAAAGCCTTTACAGGTTACCACTTTAGATTTACAGAGGAGGTCTACTGCTAAAATTACTGCCCTCGATCTGACCTTTACAGTGATACCTCACATGCATGGTGCAATTGCTGTTTACATTTGACGCCAGACCTACGCTTACGTTCGCCTTTGCGCGAGAGCAGGGGGGGACAGGGGTGCTTTCTTCCTGTACTCCTCCTGTACCTTTTTGTATTGTACTGTAATTGTGTTGTCCCCCTTATACATTGTAAAGCCCTGCGTAAACTGTTGGCGCTATATAAATCTCGTATAATATCCCCTATGATAGCAATATGTAGTGACAGGTACTCTTTTTTTAAAAAAAAATTGGGGTCTATTAGACCCTAGATCTCTCCTCTGCCCTCAAAGCATCTGACCACACAAAGATCGGTGTGATAAAATGCTTTCCCATTTTGCCAATGGCGCTGTTTACATCCGGCAAAATCGAAGTCATAAAATTCTTGTAGCTTCCGGTTTCTTAGGCCATAGAGATGATTGGAGCCATTCTGGTCTCTCATCAGCTATATGGTCAGCTGGCTGCATTCACCGGCTGCATTCTCAGGTTCCCTGTTGGGACAGGAGAGCCAGAGAAAAAACATGGAAGACGGGGGGGGGGGGGGGGCATTCCCTCCCACTGCTTGTAAAAGCAGTCTAGAGGCTAATTAGCCACTAGGATTGCTTTTATATGAAAGCCGACCGCTGGCTGAAAAGAATGATACCAAGATGATACCTAAACCTGCAGGCATCATTCTGGTATAACCACTCAAAGTCCAGCAACATACAAGTAGGTTGCTGGTCCTTGTTGGGCATATATTGTAAACTTTTTTTTCATGCAGCCTGTGGGCTGAACGAAAAAAAGAGATTGATCGGTGGGTATGCCCACCATTAGAATACCTCCCTTCATCCACCCACTTCTAATGATGGGCATACATGCACCGTTTATATGTGCTGAAGCATGGGGGCATCCGCCCCAAAAGGTAGGAGCATATATGCTCTTTTTTTAACTGGTGGTGAAATCACCTCCTACAGGGCTGGAGTCACGGCTTTATGTATCGTGGGAGTAACCACTGTTGCTGGCAAGATAAATAAATCCGCGCTGCAACTGAATGGTGTACCAGCTAAGCAAATGATGGTTAACAATAAAACAAAGTAACATTACAGTAAGACTTACCATACCTTCAAAGCAAATACAAAAAAAAAAAAATAGTAAAAAATAGAACATTTTTTTAACACAACCCGTGCCTAAAATATATATATGCCGAAGCATAGGGGTATCCACGCGCAAAAGGTAGGAGCAAATCGCTCCTCCGCCCCTGCTGCCCCCATGCTTTGGCATATATGCTCTTTTTTTTAACTGTGGTGGTGAAATCACCTCCGACAGCGCTGGAGATCACGGCTTTATGTATGGTGTTGCTGTCAAGATTAATTAAATCCGCTTTGCAGCTGAATGGCGTACCTGAAAACAAAAAAATGGTTAACAATAAAACACAGTAAACAGTAAAGTATAAAAAAATTGCATACCTATAAAGCAAACATGATAAAACATAACAAACCATTGCAGAATAGAATATTGTAAAAAAGAGCAAAACAATAGAGAGAGAACAATAAAACGACAACTATTTTTGTTTTTTTTATTTTATATATTTTTGTGGGGTTTTTTTTACACTTTTTTTTTGTAACTAACTTTTGTAACTGTAACCGGTTCCAGGTTCGGGTGTCCCAAAATGCGATGGCATCTTGGGAGACCCTGTGAAAGTGTCCCTAGTCTGTGCAGTGCTGTGCCCTACACTAATACTCAACTAGTGTATGGTAGCGTTCAAAACATTCACCAGTGCAAAGACCAGGATTGTCAGGACAGGAGGGACAATAATAGCGGGTGTCACGCCTATATCCGCACTTGCTGCAGACACAACATCTTTTTTGGGGGGCTCGTTGGTTAGGGGTACTCGGGAAGACATAAAGAAAATGCCTCTCATGTAGCCGGCTTACTGCATTTGGTTGGGGAAGGTGAGGTGGAGCACCGTTTGGAAACAGAAGGGCTCTGACAATCTCTACCTGGAATTTAAGGAAGGATCCAGTCCGTCCTGAAGCTCTGTATAGCATATGAGCGTTCAGCAAAGCTAATTGAAATAAACAAACACTTTCTTGTACCAGCGTCTGGCCTTAAGGCAATTAGGTACGGCGCCAACAACTGGTCGTTGAGCTCCACCCCTCTTATATTTTGGTTATATTCGTGGACACAGCAGTTTCTCCACAACACCAGTCACTGTAGTAATTTGGACCGTCGTGTCTGCATGAAGGGAGGTAAGAAGGAAAACATTCTTATTATCCCTCCACTTCATAGCAAGCAAGTTATTACACTTGAAGCAGGCTCTCTCCCCCAGCCTAAGACGGGAATCTACAAGCCGCTGGGGAAAGCCCCGGTGATTAGGTCGCACGGTGACACATGCTCCAATCTGCTGATCAAACAAGTGACTAAAAAGTGGCACGCTCGTGTAATAATTGTCCACATATAAGTGGTACCCCTTTCCAAATAAGGGTGACACCAAGTCCCACACAATCTTGCCAGCGCTTCCTATGTAGTCAGGGCAGTTTGTCGGCGCTACGTGGCTATCTTTTCCCTTGTAAACCATAAAACTACATGTATAGCCTGTGCCCTGTCACAGAGCTTATACATCTTGACCCTGTATCTGGCACGCTTGCTGGGAAGGTCCTGTTTGAATGACAAGCGGACAGAAAACTTAATCAGGGACTCATCAATGCAGACAACTTGATGGGGAGTAAACAAGTCTGCAAAACGTTGATTGAAGTTGTTTACGAGGGGCCGAATTTTGTAGAGCCGATCATATCCAGGGTCTCCACGAGGACGGCAGAGTTCATTGTCATTGAAGTGCATAAACCGCAAGATCTGCTCGTATCGTGCCCTGGTCATGGAGGCAGAGAACAAGGGCATATGGTGAATTGGGTCAGTGGACCAATATGACCGAAACTTACTCTTTTTAGTTATGCCCATGTTGAGGGCAAGGCCTAGAAAGACCTTAAATTCGGAAACCGTAATTGGTCTCCAATCTCTGGCAAGGGAGGACTGGGGAATAGTGGCGATGTGTTGACCATTCAGAAAAAATGGAACCGCGCTAGGGAAAGAATTAGTGTCCATACAAATAACATTCTGTCCATCATTTAAGTGAAAAACTAGATAAAGTGTATCTAAAACAAATCTATTGTACAAATCACCAAATGGTAAATTAATAAATGAACCAACAAAGGTGCATACTTCGTGTATAACCGTGAAAAAAATGAAACATATAAAAATTATAATTGAAAAAATAAGTCCATGTAAAAGTGACAAGCTGAATCACCCAGGTGTTAATTGGAATGTGATTAAAGTCCTGCTGGATACAGACAAAGTGTTTGATCCACCACCACAAATGAAGAGACTGGCCGCTTACCAGAGACTCATGACCCCCCACTACAGAGGGTCAGAGTAAGATGTTAAAACTGATTGCTCCGGATCGCCACCAAAGGACCAAATATTAGCACTGCGATGGAACATCAGGGGCCATGGTGTAGGATGGGTTGATTCACAGTAGCGGAACGTCAAACTCTCAGCAAAGTGGTAAACTTTCTCTTTGAAGACTTTACTGTTTGTCTCACCTTTCTTCTCACACCGATTTCTCAAAGGGAAGGTCTCTACTCATCACTATGATCCGTGTGAGAAGAAAGGTGAGACAAACAGTAAAGTCTTCAAAGAGAAAGTTTACCACTTTGCTGAGAGTTTGATGTTCCGCTACTGTGAATCAACCCATCCTAAACCATGGCCCCTGATGTTCCATCGCAGTGCTAATATTTGGTCCTTTGGTGGCGGTCCGGAGCAATCAGTTTTAACAGCTTACTCTGACCCTCTGTAGTGGGGGGTCATGAGTCTCTGGTAAGCGGCCAGTCTCTTCATTTGTGGTGGTGGATCAAACACTTTGTCCGTATCCAGCAGGACTTTAATCACATTCCAATTAACACCTGGGTGATTCAGCTTGTCACTTTTACATGGACTTATTTTTTCAATTATAATTTTTATGTTTCATTTTTTTCACGGTTATACACGAAGTATGTACCTTTGTTGGTTCATTTATTATTATTAATTTACCATTTGGTGATTCGTACAATATATTTGTTTTACACACTTAAATGATGGACAAATTGTTATTTTTATGGACACTAATTCTCTCACTAGCGCGGTTCTGAATCGTTTATCTTGTGTTTGTGTTGCATACAGGAATTTGCAGCTTTGTATAATCTTTTTTTGTCCACATATTTTCACCTATGCACATTTTCAACCCCCCTTTTTTTCCGGTGTGTTGACCAGCATACAAATTTCTTTGGTCCACAATAGATCTATAGAGATCTTCGGTGAAAAACAGCGAATAAAAATAAAGTGACGTAAAATCAACTGTTTCCACCTGAATGCCGGGTTGGCCAGTGAATGGGGGAAGTACGGGTGCTGCAGAAGTGGTGGGTTCCTAATTAGGATTGGCAAATGCAGCAAGAAGGGCACGACGGGCCTGTGTTCATCTTCTTGGTGGCAGCGGGACACTACTTGTGCTTGCCACCTCACCAGCTTGAACTGCCCTTATGGGACTCGCCACGTCACCACGTGATACTGCAGCGTTGGATTGACTACGACCAGGGTGTACTAGGCCGCTGGTGCTTGCCAGTTCACCAGAAGGAATAGCGGCGCTAGTACTGCTCTGCTCCATACGAGGGACCTGCGGTTCTTTCACATCATCGACAGAAGAAGTAGTTTGGGGTCTGCTATGCCTGACTTTGGCAGGCACCACAAATCCGTCATCAGAGCTATCTGTCATGGAGCTGCTGTCTTCTACAGGATCGTATTCTGAGCCTGAATCTGACAGATGAGTGACTTCCTCTTCACTATCTGTCATGCTCAGAAACGTGTAGGCCTCTTCACTAGTGTACCTTCGATTTGCCATTTTGGGCTCTAAATTTAGTGGTAAACCAGTGAGACTCACAGGTAAAAAAAAAAAAAAGCTCCTGACTGTTAGTGACTGTATCAAAACACTACCAAAAAAACTGTTAGCAATCGTAGGGATCAGGTCTGACTCTGCAAACGCTGCAGTTAACTGTGTTTAGTGTTTTGTAAGTGACAGTGATCGATCGATACTGCACTTGGGTGGGCTGGGCGGAGGGGCAAAACGCAGATGCTAGCAGGTACCTGTGCTGATCCCGCTAACACTGCGTTTTTGGGAACCCTAAACTGCTGGGGACGCTAGTATAGATCTGATCAGATATTGATCCGTTCAGATACTATACAACTAAGGGAGGTGTATGCTGTGTGCGTGGGTGTTAGCGGTACTGCCACTAACCTAAAGCTGCCTGGGGCGACGCAGACCCTATCTGACCCTAAAACCTAACTTGTATCACCCGCCCGGTGATCAGGGGGTTAAACCTTTATTAGGTAATAAATGGCGGGTGCCCTGACACTATAAAAAATAAACTAACTAACCAGCGTCACCCGTAACAGTTATACGGTGATCACTGGTGAAAGGGTTAACTAGGGGCCAATCAGGGGGTTAAACATTTACGAGGTAGTATATGGGGGTCCCTGACACTATAAAACGCTGACGGCGAACCTAAATACTTACATCCCTAACTAGCATCACCTGTGACACTAATACCTAATACAGCAATCAGAAAAAAGATCACTTAGTGACACTGGCGACGGGGGGTGGTCATGGGGTTAAACCTTTTTTAGGGGGGTACCCTAGACCTAAAGGGGCCTACCACTAACTGCCCTACCGCTTATAACGGTCACAAATGACACCAATGCAGTAATCAGTAAAAAAAAAAAAACTATTGGTGTCACTGTGACAGGGGGTGCAGGGGGGTGATTGGGGGTTGGAAAGTGTGCCTAGAGTGTTCTACTGTTAGTGCACTTACTTGGATGTTTTCTCTCCTCAGTGACATCACTTCCTCTGCCGCTGCTTACATTACAGCAGCAGCGGAAGATTTTCATTCGTTGGGAGCGATCACAAGGGGGTGGCCACGAATAAGTGGCCTCCCCCTCAACACGGATCGCTCCCATAACAATGCTGACCGCCTCGGGCACCGGGGGGCTCTATGCAACCCCCGACCGTGGGAGGCAAATCACGTATCAGATTTTGCCTGCCCGTGCCATTCTGCCGCAGTATATCTGGGTTAGGCGGTCGGCAAGTGGTTAAATGTGTTTAACGCTGTAAATAGAACGCTCCCTATGGGAGCCCATTGATTTGAATAGAAGTCGCACCAGAGGTCATGATGATCCAACTTGTGTGCTGAGGATGAAGGGGAACCCTCACCAAAATGAAAAAATATTCACGTGGGGTTCCCCCTTGGACGATACCAGGCCACATGCCCTTAACATGGGGGGGTGGGTGCTTTGGGGCAGGGAGGCCTTGCGCCCCCCTCCCCAAAGCACCTTGTTCCCATGTTGATGAGGACAAGGGCCTTTTCCCAACAACCCTGGCCAGTAGTCTGCGGGCGAGGGCTTATCGGAATCTGGAAGCCCCCTTTAATAAGGCGGCCCCCCACCCTATGTGAATGAGTATGGGGTACATTGCACCCCTACCCATTCACCTAAAAAAAAAAAAAAAAAAAAGCGTAAAAAATAAATGCTGTACACAGGTTTTCAAAGAATTTCATTAAGGCAGCTCCGGCGTCTTTCCGATTTCTTCTCCCCTCTACGACTCTTCTCCCTCCTCCGCTAATGTCTTCTGCCTCTGCCGGTTCTTCTGCCATCTCCGCCGATGTCTTCTAGCCCTCTCCAGTTCTTCTCCCTCTGTCCACTGTCTTTTGCCTCTGCCGGGTCTTCTCCGCTGTCTCCTCGCTCTTTTGCCGGGTCTTCGCCGCTGTCTTCTCCCTCTGTTGTTCTTCCGATGTTGACTCAACACTCTCCTGGTGTAATGCTGGGTCCGCCGTGTGCAATGACTTACATTGGCATGAGGCGGGGCCACCCGCTGACGTCAGAGAGAGCACTGTCAACATCGGAAGAACAGAGGGAGAAGACTCAGCAGAGACAGCAGACAGAGGGAGAAGAACCAGAGAGAGCTAGAAGACATTGGCGGAGAGGGGAGAAGAACCGGCAGAGGCAGAAGACATTAGCGGAGGACGGAGAAGAGCCGGCGAGAGGAGAAAACATATGAAAGAGACTTCGGAGCTGCATTAATAAAATAAATAAATAGAAGAAGCAGCGCTGTAAACCAAAATGTGATAAATAAATGTCACAATAGTGATAAATAATGCATAAAGTCCATAATCTGATCAAGTGAATCAGTACAGTTCTAACAGTGACAATCTTCAAAGGTGAAACGGATGAGGAACCCCAGCATGGGTCTCTTCCAGAAATGATTACCGAATAAGACTGGATAACCTTCACCGCACCACTGTGATGTGAGTAAAATACGCGCTTACCAACTGGCAAGCTTAAGAAAGCTTGTGACCTTAACCCGGTCGGGGCCTTTCTTGAGATGGAGACACCACTAAACCGCTCCTTAGACCGTGACTGGACCACTAGCCTCCATAAGAAGGGAACCTGGATGCGGGAGATGCTAAACTCCTATCTAGAAGTTGTTCTCACAGACAATGCCCCAAAAAGAAAGGAAGAGCAACATAGCGTAATCCTGGATGGATATTTATTTAAAAAATTTTAAATTACACTTACAATGTGTTGAGTATAAATAGGCATAAGAAGCCGGCTGGCTACACACGAACACCCCTCCTACAGACGGTGAGTACGGCACGTCAGCACGCCCGACGTACGTTTCGTCACACTTCTGACGTCGTCTGGAGCACGGGCGACGCACTGACGTGTCGCTCATATATAACAAACAAACATAACCAGACCTCGAACTGAAAACAAAGCCGGAAATCACCCTGCGCTCCACCAAGCAAGGGCGGATGGTGTAAAACCGCCATCTTAACTAAGGGATATTAAGTAGGCGTTATAAATAAAGGAAAAGGAGGAAAAAGGAATAGGGAAAGGGGGAGGAACCACAATAATCTCACTCCTATCAAGTGTGAGAAAGGGATACGGAGTTTAAATTAATTAATTAATAAACTGGTTATTCAAGCCTTATAAGGGGCATAACTTCCCAATGGTAAAGGGCACACCTTAGCCCTATATTAACTTATAAATCGAAAAGGAATATTGACATACTAAATCACAAGAGAACCTTAACCTGAGCGACATTGCTACAGAGAAGAAGGTGATTTCAACGGCCTCAAGTAATCTAACAGTTCAAATTATGAGTCATACCAAACAATAAATGCAATATTTAAATAAATAAATATGTGAAAAATAGGTGATAAGGTTGGCCTCAAAACCTCCATTACATTAAGGGAAGCGTGGAATTAAGGTTAATAAAATACTTTAAAACCTGTGTACAGTGTTTATTTCTGACCTTTTTTTTTTTTTAGATGAGTTGGACCCCATACTCATTCACATAGGGTGGGGGGCCGGGATTTGGGGGGCCCCCCCTTAAAGGGGGCTTCCAGATTCCGTTAAGCCCCCGCCCGCAGTCCCTGACAACCACCGGCCAGGGTTGTCGGGAAGAGGCCCTTGTCCTCAACATGGGGCCAAGATGCTTTGGGGTGGGGGGTACAGGGCCCTCCTGCCCCAAAGCACCCACCCCATGTTGAGGGCATGTGATATGGTCCAGGAGGGGGGGCGCATGCTCACCCCCCCCCCCCCCCCGCATCCTAACCTGCTGGGCTGTGTGCTTGGATAATGGTTTGGTATGGATTTTGGGGGAGACCCCACATAATTTTTTTTGGCATGGGGGGTTCCCCTTAAATCATCATGATCCGACTATTGGTGTGACTTCTATTCAAATAAATGGGCTCCCATAGGGAACCATTGATTTTGAATGGAGGCAGAGAAATGCGTATTAACGCTAACACAAAACGCTGATAAAATCACGTTTTTAAAGCTGCGTTTTCCTGCCAGCAATTCGAATTCCAGAACGACTTTTTTGAGCGTCCTGTGTGCATGGACCCTTAACCACTTGCTGACCGCCCGTTGTCGCTGTTTAAAGAGGAATATTGTTGTTATGGCAGCAGCTAGCAACCATAACCCCGGTATCCTCTTCTTCAGCGTGCGGTTGGCTTTCAGATAAAAGTAGTGGAGGCGATTAGATCCTTCTCAGTCTGTGGTATGGCGCTGACTGAGAGGAAGATGGCACCCGCTCGGCTCCATACCATTGTAGGGCGGAAGCGAAGCAAAATGTCACTTCCGCACATTTTTTTTTTTTAAAGAACAGTGTTAAAATAAATAAAAAAAAAAAAAAAATTTACATGCCCCATCCCACCGAGATTGCGTGCAGAAGCGAACATATATGTGAGCAACGCCCGCATATAAAAAAAAACTGTGTTCAAACCACACATGTGAGGTATTGCTGCGATTGTTATGCTCTGTACACATGGTCGGATTTTCCGATGGAAAATGTGTGATAGGATCTTGTTGACGGAAATTCTGACCGTGTGTGGGCTCCATCACACATTTTCCATCGGATTTTCCGACACACAAAGTTTGAGAGCAGGATATAAAATTTTCCGACAACAAAATCCGTTGTCAGAAATTCCGATCGTGTGTACACAAATCCGACGGACAAAGTGCCACGCATGCTCAGAATAAATAAAGAGATGAAAGCTATTGGCTACTGCCCCGTTTATAGTCCCAACGTACGTGTTTTACGTCACCGCGTTTAGAACGATCAGATTTTCCAACAACTTTGTGTGACCGTGTGTATGCAAGATAAGTTTGAGCCAACATCCGTCGGAAAAAATCCTAGGATTCCGTTGTCGGAATGTCCGAACAAAGTCCGACCATGTGTACGGGGCATTAGAGCGAGAGCAATAATTCTAGTCCTAGAACACCTCCTTAATTCAAAACATGTAACCTATAGAATTTTTTAAACATCGCCTATGGAGATTTTTAAGGGTAAAAGTTTGTCGCCATTGCACGAGCAGACGCAATTTTGAAGTTCTGTAAAGAAAAAATTGATATGTTTTTTCCCAACTATATTTTCAACATGGCATTACAATTTTTAAATATAACCTTTTGTTTTCTTTACATGACTTATTTTAGACCCAATGCTTTACTACGCAATGCGGGCAAGTGGCGAGCGGGGCCAGCAGGGTGCAATACATAGCTATGGGAGCTTATATATATATATATATATATATATATATATATATATATAATATTTTTTTATTTTTTTTTATTTTTTAATTACATTAGGAAGGTCTAAGGAAAGTAGATCCCTAAGAGGTAAACAAAATAAGCAGGTTCTAACCTTTCCTTTCTCTTTTTTTAGGTTTTTAATGGAGTTGGGCTTTAAAGTACCTGTTTCTGTAAATGTGTTAATTGAGATTCATATAGAAAAAGAAAATTACACATTGCAAAGACTAGCTATTCAAGAGTCCTATCTTTCTTTGTTCTGAAGAAATGGATGTTTTCCTCAATTGCCTTTTCTTAAACTAATGGGATTACTGAAAGGGTCACCAGAGCACCATCTGCATGCTTTCAGCCATAGTGTTCCCCCTGTAAAAAGCTGTTTTTGCAGGGCTGCCTCCAAAGTTAATGCAGAGAACTGATCATGAAATTATAAGGCAAAAAACCTGAGTGTGTATTATCTTAATTGTACAAAACAGAGGCTGAGCGTTGATAGACCTTGGGTTATAGGCTGGTACCTTCAGGTGATTGGACAATGGCAAAGATTTTGAGGACATGTCCCCCACTATAAGCCTACTGCAGTTGGGTTTTTACTATTGTCCTGTTCCTGTACACCCCCCCCCCCCTACAGATAAATCACTCCTAGCTTAAAGGGAACTCCACTTTCTTGCAAATAAAAAAAAATGCATATACAGTTGTGACTTAAGTCAGATTATTAAAAATCTCCTTTCCAATCTGCAGTTCTATAATTTTCTGCAAAATGCAATGCAATGCAATAGGGCAACCTGGAGGCGTTCTGTATACAGATGATGTACAGAGAGCCCCCTGAAAATTGAATTTCCTGCTTGAGTGATTGGCTTACTGATTTTCCCAGAAGTCTGTACTAAAATACAAGTCAGATTTTTGGCATCACCTGCAACAAAAATCTCATTTTTGGTTAGATACTCACAAAGGAAAATGACATCTAAAGGGATGTAAACTTTCCCAATCGCCTCATTAGAGCCCTGCGGGTGCAACAGCTGGTTAATAATTATAAAGTCACTCCCATACAGATTCACTTTGCACATGGACACAAACTGTTTTTTCTTCAGAATAACAAAAGGTAGGAATCTGCAATAAAGTTTGTTAAAATCCTCACAATGTACATAATCACCCAGAGGGGAATGGTTTTTTTTTCCTCAACAAAAGTGGAGTTACTCTCTAACTTGTTTTTATCTTTGGATTCTTCAACTCTTTTTAGTGTTTTCTACTACAATAATAGATGTACATACAGATCCTTGCAACCTCCTTAAACCCTTGCGAGCTGTACCTGGGGGCAGCCTGTAATATTTCTTCAGGCCCTGGATCCTGCATGAGTCCTGCATGAGTTCTCACCTAAGCACTTGGTGCAACACGTGTAGTTAACTGCAGGGTTCTTTACAGAGCCATGGCCCCATCCCTATTGAACCTACACAACCCTGAAGACCCCCTCAGGGCTATGCCCACCATGTTAGTACGAAGCCTGGGCTCTATATAGGGACCAGCAAAATGAACAGATAAGACGAGGTCACCCGGTATCCTTTGACCGACCATTAGACCCCTTACACTGAAGGCACTTTACAAGCGTTTTAGCGCTAAAAATAGAGCCTGTAAACTGCCTCCCTTGTCTCCCCAGTGTGAAAGCCCAAGTACTTTCACACTGGAGTGGTGCGCTTGCAGGATGGAAAAAAAAGTCCTGCAAGCAGCATCTTTGGGGCGGTGTATACACTGCTCCTAAATCGCCCCTGTCATTGAAATCGCTTCAGCAACGGCGCTTTTCGTGCGTTTTTAACCCCTTCTTTGGGATTAAAAGCTTCTGCCCGCATAGTGCTGGTAAAGTGCCGCTAAAAAGAGCGGCACTTTACCGCTAACATGGCCCGCGCCCCAGTGTGAAAGGGCTCATACTGTAGAGCCAGAGTAAGTATGAAACAAAATTGTGTTTGAAACCTATTAACTTGCCTACTGGGCACTTAAACCCCCCTCCTGCCCATACCAATTTTCAGCTTTCAGCGCTGTCACTCTTTGAATGACAATTACTCAGTCATGTAATACTGTATCCAAATTAATTGTTTGTCCTTTTTTTCATACAAATAGAGCTTTATTTTGGTGGTATTTGATCACCTCTGGGGTTTTTATTTTTTGCGCTATAAATGAAAAAATACAGAAAATTTTGAAAAATGCATTTTTCTTAGTTTGTGATAAAATTATTAATTTTTCTTCATACATTTTGGCCACAATTTATACTGCTACATATCTTTGGTAAAAATAACCCAAATTAGTGGATATTATTTGGTCTGTGTGAAAGTTTGAGAGTGTACAAACTGTGGTGCAAATCATAAAAAATTGATCACACCTGATGTACTGGTGGCCTATCTCATTTCTTGCGACCCGAACAAGCCAGGAATGTACAAATACCCCCCAAATGACCCCTTTTTTGAAAGTAGACATTCCAAGGTATTTAGTAAGATGCATGATGAGGTTTTTGATGTTGTCATTTTTTCCCACAATTCTTTGCAAAATGAAGATTTTTTTTTTTCTTCCACAAAATTGTCAATGCAATAGGTTATTTCTCTCACATGGCATATGTATACCACAAATGATGCCCCAAAATACATTCTTCTACTCCTCCTGGGTATGGCGATACCACATGGGTAGGACTTTTTCACAGCCTGGCCACATACAGAGACCCAATATGCAGGGAGCACCATCAGGCGTTCTGGGAGCATAAATTACACATCTCATTTCTCAACCACCTATTACACTTTTGAAGACCCTGGAGCACCAGGACAATGGAAACTCCCACAAAGTGACCCCATTTTGGAAAGCTAACACCCCAACGTATAATCTATGAGCCATGATGAGTCTTTTGAATGGTTAAATTTTTTCCAGAAGTTTTTGGAAAATGTGGAAAAAAATGAAAACGCAAAGTTGTCCGTTTATAAGATATTTCCAACATATAGCATGTACATAGCAAAAATGACACCCCAAAATACTTCTGCTACTCCTGAGTATGGCGATATCAAATATGTGAGACTTTTACACAGCCTGGCCATGTACAGAGGCCCAATATTGAAATAGCACCATCAGGCGTTCTAGACGCATAAATTACACATCTCATTTCTCTAGCACCTATTACTTTTTTGAAGGCCCTGGAGCACCAGGACAATGCAAACGCCCACAAAGTGACCCCATTTTGGAAAGCTAACACCCTAACGCATAATGAGTCTTCGGTTAATTTTTTTTCCAGAAGTTTTTGGAAAATGTGGAAAAAAAATGAAAACGCATTTTTTTACGCAAAGTTGTCCATTTATAAGATATTTCCAACACAGAGGCCCAACATGCAAGGAACACCATCAGGTGTTCTAGGGACACATAGCATGCACATACCAAGAATTACACCCAAAATACATTCTGCTGAGCAAAGAGTAAACAAAAGATTACCTGTGGTTTTAGTAGCGCAGTTGTCCACAGGAGGATAGCACTGGTCCAGGCAGCAGGCAGGGACATCTGCACATTTCAGACATTGGAGACAGATGTCTGAAATGTGCAGATGCTCCTTGTCAAAAGAGCTGCCCAACCAACCTGGATATCAAGTCATTCATCACAAGCATTGCAAATACGAATTACTATGGAGCTGCCAGGACTATCCTTTCTGATAACCCACTCGGCTTGACATGTGGAATGGTATGCCCAACGTCAGACCTTTGTGTAGGTGGATGCAATTTATATGCAACAGAGGAAGGTCCAATTAACATTGGTGGACTTCAGCAGTTTGCAACTGAGTGTGAAGGCGATACCATCATTACTTGGATTTATCCACCCAGTGTATGCTGTTCATGCTGTGTGACCTGTTTCAGGTCGAGTATCTAAGGTGAGGGGCCATCCATGTCCGGTCGAGGGATCATAGTCACCAATCAGTTTTGTTACCCTGAGTGCCCACTGGTGGTTCCTGTCTTCCTTTTTACTCATTACATCTGATTTATGATGTTTAAGGACTTTTATATTTGCGCAGCACTACTTTCCAGTTTTTATGTCATTGAGGTGTTGTTGAATTAGCCTTAGTGTCTGCTTGCATTTATTCTTTTGTGTCCGTCGATCAGTCAGCGCTGAATTTTATATATTTTTTCTGACAAGGTAAGTATACCACACCAGAATCCTGCAATGCAATCCCGAGTGTGGCTCGGGGTTACCGCTAATGGTGCTGAAATTTAACCCCAAGCCACACTCGGGAATACCGTCAGGGAGGTTAATGATGCTTAAAGTGAAAAAAAAAGTGAAATGTTACTTTAAATATCATACCTGGGGGGTGTCTATAATATGCCTGTAAAGTGGCGCGTGTTTCCCGCGCTTAGAACAGTCCCTGCACAAAATGACATTTTTAAAGCAATAAAAGTCATTTAAAACTGCTTCCGGATTTAATGTAATGTCGGGTCCTGGCAATATGGATGAAAATCAGTGAGACAAACGGCATGGGTACCCCCCCCCCAGTCCATTACCAGGCCCTTTGGGTCTTGTATGGCTATTAAGGGGAACCCCGCACCCAAATTTAAAAAAAGGAAAGGCGTGGGGCCCCCAGGCCCTATATACTCTGAACAGCAGTATACAGGCGGTGCAAACAAGACAGGGACTGTAGGTTTGTTGTTAAGTAGAATCTGTTTGTAATTTTGAACTGGTACATTTTTAAAGTGTAGCTCCAGCCAAAAAAATCTATTTTTAAGATTTTTGGAAAACATGGGGAAGGGTTATCACCCCTGTAACATTTGTTTTGCTGTCTGTGAACCTCTTCAGAAGATTTCACCTCACTTTCTGTCCCAATGACAAATGTTTTTTGAAAATTTTGGGTTTTTAGTGAAACAAGGATTGGTGATAAAGCATCAGTGGAGAGGAGACACATTTTTCCCATATTAACTCACTCAGTTAACTCATTAACTAACTTACAATAGAGAAATTCCCTTCCTAGGGGTAGATTTAATCTCACTTACTGTTGTCTCCTTCCGTTTGTAAGTAGGAGTCGTTTGTAAGTTGAATGTTTGAAAGTAGGGGCCTGCCCTATATACTCTGCAGAAATTGGGGCCTTAGGTGTTAGTGTTGCCACAACACTGTAAGCCCTCACAGTTACTCTTCGTGGGTGCAGGAACGGGCCCTGCTGTGAAATATTAGATCAAGAATTGTAATTACATGCCATTGTTGAACAGGGGCAGAAAAATTGGGCCTTTGGTGGTGGTGGTGTTGCCACAACACTGTAAGCCCTCACAGTTATGCTTGGTGGGCGCAGGAATGGGCCCTGCTGTGAAATATTAGATCAATAATTGTAATTACATGTCCCTGTTGAACAGGGGCAGAAAAATTGGGCCTTGGGCACTGGTGCTGGTGCCACAACACTGCAACCCCTCACAGATACTCTAGTTGGAGCGCAGGAATGAGCCCTGCTGCAAAGTATTGCATCAAAAATTGTAATTACACGCCCCTGTTAAACGGGCTGAAAAATTGAGCCTTAGGCACTGGTGCTGGTGCCACAATACTGCAACCCCTCACAGATACTCTAGTTGAGCGCAGCAACGAACCCTCCTGCAAAATATTGCATCAAAAATTGTAATTACACGCCCCTGTTAAACAGGGGCTGAAAAATGTTGCCTTAGCCAATGGTGGCGACGCACAGAACCAAAAATGTTCTTACAAGCTATCAGCATGATCATTGAGGAGGAAGAGGATAATCACTCAGCATAACAGTATAGTCACTCAGTATCAGCATAGGCATTCTTGAAGGGATCTGACATTTTAAAAAAATTATTCGGTGACATCAGCATCAGGTGCCTGATAGCTGGTGGTGATCCAAGACTGATTCATTTTTATGAAGGTCAGTCGATCGACCTAATCGATGGACAGGCGCACCCTGTGATCTGTTACAAAGCATCCAGCAGCACTGAATGTGCGTTTCGAAAGAACGCTGGGTGCAGGACAGGCCAGTAGCTCAGTTGCATACTGTGCAAGCTCTGGCCAGTGATCCATCCTCAAGACCCAGTAACCCAGAGGATTTTTGTTGGGAAAGGTGTCCAAGTCAGATCTTGCCCCTAGGTATTCCTGCACCATGTAAAACAGACGCTGGCGATGGTTGCTGGAACCGATCATACCTTGGGGCTGCGGACTAAAAAATTGTCTGAACGCATCGGTCAGACAGCCACCTTCCCCACCGCTCCTTCTTTGACTGACCGAAGCCTCAGCAACACGTTGTCCAGGAACAGGAGTTTGTAACCTCCCAGTCTCTGGGAACGCGTTGCACAGACCTTTCTGCAAGGCCCCCCGAAGATGTTTCATCCTCTGCTCCCTCTGCAACGGCACGATAAGGTCTGCAACCTTTCCCTTGTAACGTGGATCAAGGAGGGTTGCCAGCCAGTATTGATCCCTCTCCTTGATACCACGAATACGAGGATCCTTCCACAGGCTTTGCAGGATCAAGGAGGCCATGTAGCGTAGGTTTGCTGAGGCATTTGGTCCGGAGTCCTCTGGGTCACTAAAGACGACATGATCTGCAGCCACCTTCTCCCAGCCATGTACAAGTCCATGGGTTTCTTGGGACTGTAAATGATCCCTTGAAGACTGATGCTGAGTGCCAGTCTCCACCTCCATGCTGACACAATCCTCCTCCTTCTCGTCCTCTTCCTGTGTGATCGGCGGGCACGCAGGAACACTGTCTGAATAAAGGGGGCCTTGAGAGGTAAGGAAGTCCTCCTCTTCCTCCCTCTGTTCTGCCTCAAGTGCCCTGTCCATTATTCCATGCAGCGTGTGCTCCAACAGGTGGACAAGAGGTACAGTGTCACTGATGCATGCACTGTCACTGCTCACCATCCTCGTGGCCTCCTCAAATGGTGACAGGACAGTGCATTCATTCTTGATCATAGCCCACTGGCGTGGGGAAAAAAAACCAAGGTCCCCTAACCCTGTCCTGGTGCCATAGTCACATAGGTACTCATTGATGGCCCGCCGCTGCGTGTGCAGCCGCTGCAGCATGGCCAATGTTGAGTTCCACCTGGTGGGCATGTCACAGATAAGGCGGTTCTTGGGCAGGTTAAATTTCTTTTGGAGGTCAGCCAGCTGAGCACTGGCATTATATGACCTGCGGAAATGCACACAGAATTTCCTGGCCTGCCTCAGGACATCCTGTAAGCCTGGGTACCTGCCCAAGAACCACTGCACCACCAAGTTAAGGACCTGAGCCAAACAGGGCACATGGGTCAGTTGTCCCTTATTTGAGGCGGAGAGGAGGTTGGTGCCATTGTCCCAAACCACCATACCTGCCTTAAGCTGGTGTGGCGTCAACCACCTTTGAACCTGCCCCTGCAGAGCTGACAGAATCTCTGCCCCAGTGTGGCTCCTGTCCCCCAAGCACACCAGTTCAAGCACTGCATGGCATCTTTTTGCCTGCGTGCTTACGTAGCATCTTGGTTCCCGAGGACAAATCAGCACAGGAAGAGGCCATGGAGGAAGAAGAAGAGGAGGGTGTGGAGGAGAGAGGTGTGGCAGAATCACCACTAGTAGAATTTTGGAGGCGTGGTGGCAGAACAACCTCCAGCACTACTGTACCCTGTCCTGCATCCTTCCCAGCTGCCAGAAGAGTCACCCAGTGCGCGGTGAAAGATAGGTAATGTCCCTGTCCATGCCTACTGGACCACGAGTCAGCGGTAATATGCACCTTACGGCTGACTGCCCTGTCCAGCGAGGCCAAAGACATTGCCTTCCACATGCCGGTAGAGAGCCGGCATCACCTTCCATGAGAAAAAGTGGCGTTTGGGAACCTGCCACTGAGGAACCGCACATTCCACAAACTCACAGAAGGGGGCAGAGTCTACCAACTGAAAAGACAGCAGTTGAAGTGATAGCAATTTAGCCAAGCTAGCATTCAATCGCTGGGCATGTGGATGGCTGGGAGCGAACTTCTTTCGGCGGTGCAGAAGCTGGGGCAGGGAAATTTGCCTGGTACAATCTGACGTCGGCATACCGATAGCAGATTGCCCCCAAGTACTTGGCTGTGACACACCTAATTCAACACCTTCATTCCTCTCAGTGCAGGTCTCAGAGAGGACTGAAGGTATAGTGGGGTTGGAGATCCCAGCTGATGAGGAGCAAGGAGAGGTCCTCTTTGTTCTTTGGTGTGGGCCTTTAGGTACAATTGCCAACGAACTGCATGGCAGGTCGACATATGTCTGGTCAAGCATGTGGTGCCCAAGCGGGTGATGTTTTGGCCACGCGAGATACGCTTGAGACATATGTTGCAAATGGCAGCGGTGGGATCTGATGCACTCGTCTTAAAAAAGGCCCACGCCAAAGAACTTTTGGAATAACGTGCAGAGACCGCAGGGCCCTGCACATGCGGAGCTCTGCAGTGTGATGCAGTCAGTGTGCTGCCCTTAAGTTGGCCCCTGGAGGGCATCCTCCCCCGGTGATGTGCCTCCTCCTCCTCTCTCCTATCAGGCACCCACGTTGAGTCAGTGACCTCATCATCCCCTCCCTCCTCATCACTGGAGCAAACCTGGCAGTATGCTACAGCTGGGGGAACATGACTGCCAGATTACTGTCCTTCTTGGGCACCCCCTCTCTGGGCTCACGTTACTGCCTTCCTCTAGCTGGGTACCATCATCAGAGCCTTCAAAACGCTGGGCATCCACCTGGAGCATGTACCCAACACTGTGGTCAAACAGTTCGGGGGACTCCTCAGGAGGACATGGTGGGCCTAGAGAAGGAGTGACTGATGCCATCGAGCTGAGGGAAGAGGCCGCGTTGGCAGCTGCTTTGCCAGACAAAGTGCCCTGAGCCTGGGTGAGAGAGGATGAGGACGGCTTGGTCATCCACTCTACCAAGTCTTCCGCGTGTTGCGGCTCAACACGGCCAGCTGCCGAAAAAAAGGACAAGCGTGTCCCACAGCCACGTGCTGATGAGGATGCACCGTCTCCATGACCAGCACTGTTGCCTGTAGACACAGAGCCTGCTTGCCCTCTTTTATTGGCTTGTGACTGTCTGCCTCTCCTTGTTGGCCTTCCAGACATACTAATGGCCTGCAGTGAGATGTAGCTGCAGAAAGCTGGGATGTATATATATACTGATACTGCAGCTAGCAGAATCAACTGCCTGTCTGTAGTATTAGTATGAGAACACCAGCAATTGTCTTCAGGTAGCTTTAGGTGCACACTGTGCAGAGGACACAGTACACTAATGCCGCGTACACACGGTCGGACTTTGCAGCTACAAAAGTCGGACAGCCTGTCCGACATACTTCCGGCGTACCTTCGGCGGACTTGGGGCAGACTTTCTTACGAACGGACTTGCACACACACGACCACACAAAAGTACGCCAGCTTAGTACGCTGTGACGTACACCAAGTCCGACGAGACTATAAAACGGAAGTTCAATAGCCCGTACGACACCCTTTGGGCTCCTTCTGCTAATCTCGTGTTTATCTCGTGTTAGTAGAAGTTTGGTGAGAGACGATTCGCGCTTGTGAGACTCGTATTTTTCAGTTCGTTTTAACTGTTGTTCAGTCTGTGCTTGTGAGGTTTGTATCTGCTTTTCAGTGCGTTTGGTCAGTTGGCATTGAGAAATCTTTGTTTTATTGGCCGCTCGTTCCTGATTTTCAGGTCGTTCTTCACAGGCCTTGCTGTTCTTCAGTGCGTTCTGTTTAGTGCGTTCTGACCAGCCGACCGTTTTGAAGCCATGTTACCTGTACGTACTCGTCGTAGAGCTCGTGCATTGTATGTGCTTGGTGCTGTAGTTTATTCTTCAGCCCAAGACCAGTCCATGAACAGGGCGAGGAGGAGTTCATGGACCAAGAATTGGTTGCTTCAGCGTGACCAGTTCTGTCACATGCCTTTGCTCCGTGAGATCCGTGAGAATAATCCTGAGGATTTCAGGAACTTTCTCCGGATGACGGACCCCGTTTTTGATCGTTTGGTGGCTTTGCTGACCCCCTATATCAGCAGGCAGGATACCTGCATGAGGCAAGCCATCACTCCGGAGCAGAGGCTGGTCGCTACCTTGCGGTATTTGGCCACAGGGAGAAGCCTGCAGGACCTTAAGTTCTCGACAGGCATCTCCCCCCAGGCTCTGGGGATCATTATCCCAGAGACCTGTTCTGCCATCATACAGGTCCTGCAGAAGGACTATATTAAGGTAAGATATTTTTATTTTATTAGCATCACATGTTCTTTTATGTAATCTTTGATAATGTAATGTATTTCTTGCTTCAAACACTACTTCCCATCATTGCAATATAGTGTGAATGTCCCCTTTTTATCCTCACACATGCTGGGATTTTTTCCTGTTATTTTTTGTCATGCATGTATAGTTTCCTTCAATAACCTTCCCAGCATGAAGTGATGGGAACATATCCACCTAGTCTACTCATTTTGAATGTATTTTGTTGGAGTGTATTTAGTGTGCTTATAATTAGCAATTAGCTAGATTTCACAACCCCCCCCCCACCTGAACTCACTCCAAATAGTGTGCTGCTAATTAGCAATTAGCTAGATTTCACAACCCCCCCCCCACCTGAACTCACTCCAAATAGTGTGCTGCTAATTAGCAATTAGCTAGATTTCACAACCCCCCCCCCACCTGAACTCACTCCAAATAGTGTGCTGCTAATTAGCAATTAGCTAGATTTCACAACCCCCCCCCCCACCTGAACTCACTCCAAATAGTGTGCTGCTAATTAGCAATTAGCTAGATTTCACAACCCCCCCACCCCCACCCTCATTAAAATTTGCTTGAATGTTCTGTGGTGTTGATTTGTCTAAAGCAAATCTATGTTGCACTTTGCAAAATGCATGTGCACTCTA
>JBBGZY010000528.1:0-307500 GCA_037952925.1 Lithobates clamitans
GTTACCACTGACTCAATATCGGAAAGTAACCCTTCTCATTTGTGTGTGTGTTCGGGCAGTATACAGGTTATGGTCGGTATTTTTACAAATTACACTCTTATGCCCCGTACCACACGGTCGGACTTTGTTCTGACATTCCAACAACAAAATCCTCGGATTTTTTCAGACGGATGTTGGCTCAAACTTGTTTTGCCTACACACGGTCGCACAAAGTTGTCGGAATTTCCGATCGCCAAGAACGCGGTGACGTCAAGCACGTACGACGAGACTAGAAAAGGCCAGTTCAGAACCAAGCGAGGCACCCTTTGGTCTCCTTTTGCTAATCTCGTGTTAGTAAAAGTTTGGTGAGAGACGATTCGCGCTTTTTCAGACTCGTGGCTTTCAGATCGTTTTCTGCCGTTCAGTTTGTGCTTGTGGGTTTGTATCTGCTCTTCAGTGCGTGCAGTCAGTTCGTATTGGAGTTTCCTGTGCGATCTTGTCCACTCGTTGCTGTTTTTCAGGTTGCTCTTCACAGGCCTTGCTGTTCTTCAGTGCGTTCTGTTACTTCGTTCTGAGCAGCCGAACGTTTTCTAGCCATGTTGCGTATGCGTACTCCTCGTAGAGTTCGTGCTGTGCGGGGGCTTGGTGTTGGGGTCCTGACCTTGACACAAGTCCAGTCCATGAACAGGGTGGGGAAGAGTTCATGGACCAAGAATTGGTTGCTTCAGCGTGACCAGTTCTGTCATATGCCTTTGCTCCGTGAGATCCGTGAGAATAATCCTGATGATTTCAGGAACTTTCTCAGGATGACGGACCCCGTATTTCACCGTTTGTTGGCTTCGCTGACCCCCTATATCAGCAGGCAGGATACCTGCATGAGGCAAGCCATCACTCCGGAACAGAGGGTTTTTAATTACCGGCTGGCCAGAGCCCGAAGAGTGGTGGAGAACACATTTGGAATCCTGGCCAGCCGGTTCCGATTATTTATGACACCCATCCATATGGCGGAGTATAAACTGAACCATATAATACTTGCCTGCTGTGTTCTCCATAATTTTCTACGAAAACATTCAGCCAACTATGCTGGCTCAGTTGGGCCTGAGGCCGGAATCCCAAATACATCAACAATGACGGCACTTGAAAGTGGCCGTCCTGGCTTGCCCTCCCTGAGTGCCCGTGATGTCCGGTTACGATACCTGGAGTTCTTTGCGGGTAGGGGGGCTATCAATATGCCAGACAATATGTGACACCTTTTTCAAATAAAAAGCAACCAAAAGAAATTCTTGGTGGACATTTACTGCTTGTGTTTGTTTTAGCTGACCCTGACAGAAATGTGTTGAGTGCAGAAAATGTCGTGATTGGGTAACCTTATAAAAAACAGTGTTGGCTGGTACTTCCTAAATGCAAAAACACATTTCACTACAAGTGCACTTGCAACTGCACTGAACCTGCACTTGTAGTGCAAAGAGGATTTGCCCTTAGGAAATAACCCCCATTTGTGCATAAAACAACAATTACATCACCCCAAAAGTGTTGTAGTGTTGAGACAATAATCCACACATTCTTGAGTAAGGCACTTTTTTATACCTGCACAATCACATGCGCATTTACCAAAGGTTTTTAAAACAAACCAACATGTTTGTTGTATAACAATGTTTGCAGTAGCATTATGAAAAATCAAAATATCCATTTCAGATAAAACAGGCCTGTGTAAAACCAACATGAAAGCCAAAAAACTTGAACTTACAAAGTTCACATTAGGTAAAACCTGAAGGCTATATCAGACATCAGTATTTAGGAACTGGGTTTGATATAGCGTTCAGATGGGGGGAAATCACCCCTGGAAAAGCCAAATTTGGAAAATGCACACCAATTTACGAATGTCAACATGTGCTATCTGCCATCATGGGGGATCAAGGGACGTGTTTGGGGGGAGCAAGCCCTTCCTCAACGCTACTTTATAATTGAGGAAGGGGTTGTCTCCCCAAAACGCGACCATTGATCTCCCGTGATGGCAGATAGCACATGTTGACACACTGTGTGCATCCTCCAAATTTGGCTTTTCTAAACATTGGAAAAAGTTTGGTACGATAAAACAGGTGATTTTGTGGGGTTTAAATTCGCCCCAAAACATCAATGATGTTATTATTTTTTTTAATAACATCAGTGATTTGTTGCTGGATGTTTTGCAATTGGAGATTACACCCCATGATCTCCCCTATCAGTATCTGGGCACTTTCAGATTGGCCCCCTAATAAAAATGGTGTTCTTGTGTCCCACACTAGTGCTCCAGTGTCCAGATGTGAAAACAGCTGCTCAGTGTCCTCTCCTTACACACAATCTAGTTTGCATTTCATTCTAGTAACAAACCCATCTACACAAACAAATATTTGGCATCCAAGTAGGCCCCCAAAAATGTGTGAAAATGCATATGGCCTAAACAATGGTGTTCTAGGGGCCGAAAGAAAAATGTTTGATACGAACGAATAATGGGCCATGAACATTAAAGTTGACCTTTTTAAATGTTACAATTACTAAAAGCATATGGAGCAGAACGAACGGAATAAAGACAGAAAGAATAGGAACACAGCACAACTACTTACTTTTTTGCAGCACTCTCCGGATCTTTCGGTACTGCTCTGGCTCTCTCAACTTCAGATCCGACCACCGCTTCCTCAGCTGATCTTTTGATCTTCGTACCCCGAAATTCTTCTCCAGACTCCGGACCACTTTACCAATGATTTTGGCCTTTCTGATGTTGGGGTGGGGGTAAGGCCCATATTTTCCGTCATAGTCGGACTTCTTCATGATGTCGACCATCTCCAACATCTCCCCGAACGACATATTTGTGGCCTTAAAACGTCTCCTTCTGGATCGGGACGTGCCTGGATCCGCCCTTTCCTCCTCCTCCTCCTCCTCCTCCTCGCTACAATTAGCCCGCACCTGCTGTATGTCCGCCATCATGCTCTTCCCCCACTGCGCCAAACGAAAAGGGGCGGGGAATACACTAGAAAGAACGTCAGGGGCGGGCGGAGTTACACGCATGCGCAGTGTATATAAAGCGTAACACGCGTGCGTATTACGTTTGATCTGTGAGCGGAGGAAGGAGCATTGAATGCGGCGATCGTAAGAACGAAGGTAAGCGACAAACTTGGGCCTATACTGCTTCTATAGATTGAGGCCTATATTGTAACAAGATTAGGAGAGTTTGGTGTGACATTAGGCTTTGTCTTGTGTTGTGTCTTGCAGTGAACATGGATATGGTACTGGAAGATCAGGACTTCATTTCAGTCTTCATAGAGATGCTAAGGGAGCTGCCCTGTCTGTGGGAGATTAAACACCCCCATTACAAGAACCAAGCAAAGAGGAAGGCAGCACTGGAGCAATTGTGTGAAATTGTGAAGCAGGTGATCCCCACGGCAGACATCACTTTTTTAAAGATTTTCATTGGTGGCCTGAGGAGCACATATCTGAGGGAGCGCAATAAAGTCCTGGATTCACAGAGATCCGGAGCAGCAGATGACATCTATGTCCCCAGGATGTTGTACTACGACAGGCTGCACTTTCTGGCAGGCCAGACTGAACCCAGGCCATCCCTCTCCAGTCTTCCTTCCACGCTTCCTTCCCCCCCGGCTGAGGCTTCTGACGCCCAACCTGGGCCTTCCAGGCCACATGTGGAGGAGCCCAGATTGAGCCAGGTATAGCATTCCTCTAAATATTTCTGCTTGTCCAATCAATGATGTTAACTAGATGTTAGTTGGGAGTACTAATTTATGATTGTGATTGATGATGCAAAAACTAAAATCATGTCCCTTTTTCATACACAGGTAAGTCTCAGCCAGGAGGTGGCTGATCTGCAGGTCCCTCCACCCCCCCTGGAAACAGAAAGTGGCAGTAGGAGGAGTACCCTAGAGGAGGCTGCTATCAGATTTTTTTGTAGGGCTACAGAGGTCCTGGGAGCACCACACACCAGGCAGGAGAACCTTGCTGCATTCATAGCCTATAAAATGCAGAGGATGGAGGAGGGCAAAAAAGCCATGTGTGAGGCCCTCATATCAGAGGCTCTGGCGAAAGGTGTGAGGGGCCAAATTACACCTCACACACAGCTTTGGGATGGTCCTCCTCCTCCTCCTGCAGGTCCTACTCCTCCTCCAGGTCCTACTCCTCCTCCTGCCACATCTCCAACTGCACAGCCACAGCCCGGAAGGAAGTGTGAAAGGAAGACCAGACAGTGAGGACCCTGGATCCAGTCTGGTCGGCCAAAAGATGCAGCCTCTTGTGGTACCACAGCCTGGGGACACTGATGTCATCTGCTGCTATCCGGATCTCTGTGAATCCCGGACCAGACTGCCCTCCCTTACATATGGACTCCTCAGGCCACCAATTTTGAGGTTTAAGAATTGATGTCTGCCGTGGGGGTCCCAGGCTTCACTAATTTCTCCTGTTGATCCAGTGTTGCCTTCCTCTTTGTTTGGTTCTGATCCCTTAATAAAGGATTTTTGTTTTGAATTATACTCTCCTATGTGTTTTACTTCAAAAATGATGGTTTGTTTGTGAGGATTCAGGTACATTTCTAATATACAATGTGAAATGAACAAGGGACACCAACAACAAAAAATCTCATGGAGATTAAATAATAAAAGATATCAATGGTGTTGGGGTAACTTGCCACACAAAACACACACAAAAATATTCTGGAGTAAAAATAAAAATAACATTGAACAAAGATCAGCCTTGGAAAAAATCCAAACATTAAAGAAAAAAAAAGGCTTAAAAACAAACAAAAAAAACCATAAAAAATATAAAACTGTCAGATGTGACAACTAATAACAATATATTGAGGGAATCCCACTATAAAAACACAAATAAAACTTTGTGAGAAGTGTGTGTGAATATGAGCATCAAAACGACTTAATTCTTGTCACATTATAAAGAAGAAGAGAGTGCGCTGTATTAAACCATTTTGAACATTGCAGCGTGACGAAAGTGCTTTATCCATTACGAACGCTAAGTTTACCAGAACGAGCTGTCCCGTGTCGGAATTTCTTCTGAGCATGCGTGGCACTTTGTGCATCGGAACAGGCCACACACGGTCGGAATTGACGCGATCGGATTTTGTTGTCGGAAAATTTTATCTCCTGCTGTCCAACTTTGTGTGTCGAAAAATCCGATGGAAAATGTCCGATGGCGCCCACACACGGTCGGAATTTCCGACAACACGCTCCGATCGGACATTGTCCATCGGAAAATCCGACCGTGTGTACGGGGCCTTAGTTGAGTTGGGAAGTAGGCCTCTCTAATCTTAATATGAATTTAATATCTCAGAGGATACAGGTGAGACCGCCTGCTCCCTCTGAGATGGTGTTAGATAGGTAATCAGAACATGTGTGATTCGTTTTGGAGATATTCCCTTTGGTTGGATATCTAGGATTTAAGGATACCGCCTAACAAGAGAGCATGGACTTTCTAACATACTGTAATTTTTAAACATACATATAACTTCTTACCCACGTAAGGTGCCAGGAGGAAGGGTGAGGCCTCCACAGATGCCACATTTCGGAGGTTAATTAGAGTGACTAATGCTCTTGACTACTCTAGGGACGGTTGAAGATTTAGATTCGCCTCATTATAGGAGAGGTGAAAGATAGCAAAGCGGAATAAGTCCGTTGCTTGACATAGAAGGGAGCTTGGCATCTGTGTGGCGTCACCCCCCATAAGTCACCCGAACAGAGTGTATGAAACTACATTCATAAAAATTATTGAGCTTTGGAACCAGAAATTATTGCAAGCAGAGCGGACTAGGATGCTCACATGTAGCATACCTTCTAGGGCAAATGGGATTGGGGGAGGGTGGCGAGGAAAGGGGGGGAATTGGGTAGGGAAAGGGGTATAGGAGGGTGAGGGAAGGGCATAGGGAGAGGAGCTGGACGGTATTTTAAGTGAAAGTCTCATTTGTAAGGCATAGAGACCACCAGAGCTTCTAGAAGGGTCAGACATTGTGCAAGGGTTTCCCAAGGGGAAGGTCCGACTCACAGTTTCGCTGGGGGTGGTTCCACTTGCTCGGGGACCAGTTTTTCACGGTGGGCTCTCAGGAGCAATGCAGGATAATTGTTACTGAAAGGGAAAAAGAAAAGTTATCTGTGAGGAAACCGTTTTCGGGAGGCGCTTGCCGTCCTGGGTGTTATTGATGGGTGTTGCGGGCAGGTTCCTATCTTGAGAAGACGTATTCAGTCTTGAGAGATACAGGATGGAAGGGTTGAGGTTGTTCAGTTGGATCTGTCATGGGGGGGCTCTTCTGTGGGCCGGGGAGGCCGTAGGGCTGTTGGGTGGAGCGTTCCGGGTATCTGACATGGTAGATTCCCTCGATGGGGTGTGTCTGCGGCGTCTTATGTGGAAGTCATCACGGACTGGAATGGCATCAGTAGAGGCTGACCTTCTCATGCGCGGTGGGCGAAGAGTGGTGTACCAATCCGGGATGTCAATGCGTGGAAGATTTAGTGCTTCACAAAAACCTGGCAGATCTTCTGGTAGGCGTAGGTTTGCAGTGCGACCTTGGAATGAGGCAGAGAGGCAGAAGGGAAATTTCCACCGGTATTGAATGCCTTTGGTGCTCAGTAGGTCAAGAAGAGGGCGTAAGTCTCTCCTATTTTGAAGGGTAATGGGCGAGAGGTCTTGGAACAGCTTTATATCGGCTCCTTGGTAGAGTAAGGAGTGGCGATCCCTGGCCCTATGAAGAATTTCCTCCTTCAGTTGAAAGTTGATGAGACAACATATCACGTCCCTGGGAGGGTCAGATTCTCTGCCTCTGGGCCTCAAGGCTCTATGCAAACGTTCAAACTCAATGGGTGTTTCAGGAGGTCTGCCCAAGAGGTCGTTAAATATGGCGATAGTAGCTTTCGTGATTTGCGCATTTTCAACGGATTCAGGGATACCTCTTACCCGTATGTTGTGGTGACGGCCACGGTTGTCTAAATCTTCCATATGCCTCTGGATATCTCTGAGCTGTGAAGATTGTGCCTGAGAGGAGGTCTGTAAATGTTGAATGGAGGTGTCATGGCGGTTGGTTGTTTCCTCCAAATCATCCAGGCGTATTTTCATTACCTGGACATCTCTCCTGAGATCCGTGATGGCTGCAGAGAGTGTGGCTTTAATATCTTCTGCCACAGATCGCAGATCTTGCATGGAAAGGGGCTGTGGGGTAGATGCTGCTTCAGCTGGGTTTGTGTGTGGCTTCTCCCTGAGGGGCTGAGGCTGGAGGAGCGTGCAGCGTTCGAGTAGGCCCGATTTGAAGCCGGGGCCTCGCGTGCCTGGGTCCGGAAGATATCTGGGATATTGCGGCCGATTTGTGAGCCGGACCACCTGGGGGAGCGGGACCTGGCTGTGGATGGTTCCCTGGACGTTTTCCCCATGGTAGGGCTAGGATGGCTCTGCTGTGCTTATTAAGTTAGCCTCCGTGGACGGGAGCTCGGGATCTAGGCGGCCATTCAGCTCCGGCTCCAAGCCACGCCCCCCCCCCTGTTTTTTACCGACCCCAGCATATATCTTGTTCCCTTGGGGATATCGTTTTGACAGCAAATGATGCACTACTGGAAACAACTAATCTGAATGCCTCATTTGAGATCTATCCTGCATACCAGACTCCCTGGACATTGATCAAAGTGTCCGTTGGACTACCATCAGTTTGTTTTTACAGCATTTGTAACATTGCATAACAAACTGGAAACCTACAGAAAAATCACAGATGAGGAACCATGTGCTGAGGAATTCTATGTATCGTACATACACTTACAGATTGATCTTCACACAAGATTAGTGGAGACCTCTGCGTTACCAGCTGGATCCGTGAGTAACCACTACAGATTGAAAAAATTGTATCATTATATCGACTGTCTATGGGAATTTACCTGCATGTTGGGGGAAACCTAACATGTGGTTACATTGAAAATACCTGTGAATATATCTGTGGCTTTGAGATAGCATCACTTGGAGTTGCAGTGTCTAGGGACTTATACTATCTTTCTGGTATGTATATATATATATATATATATATATATATATATATATATATATATATATATATATATATATATATATATATCTCTCTATCTCTATCTCTATCTATCTGTCTCCACTATTGCACTTTATTATTATTATTATTATTCAGGATTTATATAGCGCCAACAGTTTACGCAGCGCTTTACAATATAAAAGGGAGACAATACAGTTATAATACAATACAATACAATAGGATTAAGGGGGCCCTGCTCAGAAGAGCTTACAATCTAATAGGGTGGGGCAGGTGGTACAAAAGGTTGTAACTGTGGGGAATGAGCTGGTGGAAGTGGTAGGAGATTAGTTGGAGACGTGATAGGCTTTCCTGAAGAGATGAGTTTTCAGGGATTGTCTGAAGGTAGCAAGAGTAGGGGATAGCCGGATAGATGGAGGTAGCGAGTTCCAGAGGATGGGAGAGGCTCTGGAGAAATACTGGAGATGAGCATGGGAGGAGGAGATGAGAGAGCTTGAAAGCAGGAGGTCTTGAGAAGAGCAGAGAGGTCGATTTGGGTGATATTTGGAGACAAGATTAGTGATGTAGCTTGGGGCAGAGTTGTGAATGGCTTTGTATGTTGTGGTTAGAATTTTGAATTTAATTCGCTGGGTGATTGGGAGCCAGTGTAGGGATTGAAGTAGAGGGTTGGCAGACACTGAGCGGTTGGTAAGGTGGATAAGTCTGGCAGCAGCATTCATGATAGACTGAAGAGGGGATAGCCTATGGAGAGGTAAGCCAATGAGAAGGGAGTTGCAATAGTCAAGGCGAGAGATAACAAGGGAGTGAATGAGGAGCTTGGTGGTTTCATTTGTTAAAAAGGGCGAATTTTAGAGATGTTACGGAGGTGAATTCTACAAACTTTTGACAGCGATTGGATTTGAGGCTGAAATGACAAGTCAGAGTCTAGGATTACACCTAGTACCCTGGCGTGAAGGGAGGGACTGATGGTTGCATTGTTGATTTTGATGGAAAAGTCATGGAGGGGGGCACGGGCGGGGGGGAATATTAATAGCTCAGTTTTAGAGAGATTTAGTTTAAGGAAGTGGTGCGGCATCCATGCTGATATGTCAATTGGTAAGTTAGTAATGCGAGAGGAGACTGAAGGAGTGAGGTGAGGAGTAGACAGATAGATTTGGTTGTCATCAACGTATAAGTGGTATTGGGAGCCGTGGGCAGTTATTAAGTGACCAAGGGAGGAGGTGTAGATAGAGAAGAGAAGGGGTCCAAGAACCGAGCCTTGGGGGACCCCCACAGAAAGGGGCAATGGAGAGGAGAAGACAGAGTTGTAGGTGACACTGAAGGAGCGCTGTGATGAATAGGCAGAGAACCAGGATAGAGCAGAATCTCAGAGGCCAAGGGAATGTAGTTTATTGAGAAGGAGCGGGTGGTCAACAGTATCAAAGGCCGCAGAGAGGTCAAGTAGTAGGAGTATGGAGTACTGGCTGTTGGTTTTAGCAGTTAGTAAATCGTTAGTGAGTTTTAGTAAGGTAGTTTCCGTGGAGTGCTGCGAGCGAAAGCCAGACTGTAAGGGGTCAAGAAGGTTATTTTCATTGAGGTAGGAGCTAAGACGGTTGTAGACTAAGCGTTCTAGAAGTTTAGAGCTGAATGGGAGCAATGAGATGGGTCTTAAGTTGTTCAGGTCGGTAGGGTCCAGTGAGGGCTTTTTAAGAATGGGAGTGATCTGCGCATGTTTTAGAGGGGAGGGGAAAATGCAACTAGAGAGGGAGAGATTGAAGATGTGGGTGAGGGAGCATAGGATAGAAGAAGAGGGTGACCGTAGTAGTTGTGAGGGAACAGGATCCAAGGGACAATTGGTTAGGTGGGCATCCGAGAAAATTTTTGTAACCTCTTCCGTAGTAGCCAATTCAAAAGAGGAGAGTGTTGAATGTGCTTCTAGGCAAGGTATAATGGGTGGGGAAGACGTACGCACAGTGGAGATGTCCTCACAAATTGCATCGATCTTGTCTTTGAAGTGATTGGCAATCTCTTGGGCAGTGAGTGAGTTAGTGGGTAGAGGGGGTGGTGGACGGAGCAGAGAGTTAAAGGTTGAGAAGAGCCGACGGGGACTGGATGAAACGGAATTAATAAGAGAGACAAAAAAGTCTTGTTTGGCAGCATGGAGGCATGAATTGTATTTTAGAAGGGCAGATTTATATAGGGTGAAGTCTTGCAGGCATTTGGTTTTACGCCACAGTCGTTCAAGAGCACGGCAATGTCTCTTGAGATTTCTAGTGTTGTCAGTTTTCCAGGGTTGTAACGGTCGGGGCCTGATTCTGCGTGTGGTTAGAGGAGCAAGTGCATCTAGTGATGATGAGAGTGAACTGTTGTAGACAGAAGTGGCCAGGTCAGGACAGGACAGGGGAGAGATTATGTCATATAGGTGGTCAGTAGCGGAATAGAGAAGGGAAGGGTTAAAGTGGCGAAGGTTTCTACAAGTAATTGTTTGCTGCTTGGAGGGATGGGTGGTTGGAGGCAAGGATACAGTGAAAGTAATGAGGTTGTGATCAGATAGAGGAAAGGGGGTGTTGGTGAGGTTGCCAGGGTTGCAGAGATGGGAGAATACAAGGTCAAGGGTATTACCATTGGAGTGAGTGGAAGTATGTGTCCATTGGGTTAGGTCAAAAGTTGAGGTTAAGTCGAGAAGTTTAGCTGTAGTTGGGCTGTTAACATTGACAGGAATGTTAAAGTCACCAAGAATAATGGTGGGTATTTCAGAGGAGAGAAAGTAGGGTATCCAGGCAGCAAAGTCATCAAGAAAGCGCGATACCGGTCCTGGAGGCCTATAAATTGCTGCAATCCTCAGAGAAATGGGAGAGAACAGACGAATACAGTGCATCTCGAAAGAAGAGAGGGATAGAGAGGAAGGGACAGGAAGGACTTGGAAGGTGCTTTGTGGGGACAGAAGGAAGCCAATTCCACCTCCTTTCTGTCTGTTGGGTCTGGAGGAGTGAGTCCAATGGAGACCACCATGGGAGAGGGCAGCAGGAGAAGCTGAGTAAAAATTTTGAAGCCAGGTTTCTGTTATGGCGAGTATGTTCAAGCCATGAGAGATGAAGAGGTCATGTACAGATGTTAGCTTGTTACAGATGGAGCGGGCGTTTCAAAGGGCACATGAAATTGGTGGGCTGCTTTGAGGAAGCAGGGGGATAGAAATTAAACTGAGTGGATTGTGGTGGTTGCCAGAGGGGGAGGGGTATTGGATATGTGGCTTGCATTTGGAAAATGGCGGACCAGGATTAGGAGAAATGTCACCTGAGACTAGAAGAAGGAGGAGGGTGAGGAAGGTGGGAGTGGGATGTGCATGAACGCACGTGTCTAGTGGCCCTGGTGTTTATGTCAGCATGTGGGTGCAGCAACTGCAGGAGATGATGGGTGCCATAGTAGGGAGAGGGTAGGAGTGAGGGTGATATGTGCATGCTGCAGGGAAGAGAGGAGTGGTAGAGTAAAGATAATTTGAGGATAGAAGACACCAATGTGAGAAGGAAGAGAATAAGGAGCATGTTAGTGGATAGAGAGTGGGAAACTAACCTAATATAAAATAAATGTCAAAGCTGGTTTGCTTGTCGTCTTGCAGAGTGGAGCAGAGTTCCTGTTGTTCATGCAGCTTTAGTTATCCTGCTTTCGTTAAACTTTAAAGATCAGGACGAGAGTAACAGGAACAGATTAATATTGAAGAATTAACCTTCTGTTAAAAAAAATATTGAAGAATTAATAAACCTGTCCATGAGCGAGTCTTTCGACCATGCCTTGGATAAACTTTTATTGTGACCAATAAACTTGTGTTTTTACATAGCCCCATTGACTGACTGACCGGTGATACCAATAATTAATATGGGTGCATCAGAATAGTATGGATTGTGCATCATTCCATCTTGGAACAGTGTGACTACTATCTGTGCTTACAAAGGGAGATGCTGCTCCTAGAACCGTCACACATGAATGAAAGCTCCCGTCCTACTCAGAATCACAGGTGCTGGCTCTGCACAATCAGGTGAGGAAAAGATAGTCCTGGATGGCTGCACTCAGTGAAAAGTAGAACATCTTTATTGTAACAAAAAATATACAAATCCAAAAATGGGTCACATCAGAGGTGGATGGTACAGGCACAACGACTAATGCGTTTCACATCTACTGATGCTTACTCATTGCTTACTACTATCTGTGCTTCACGGGATCACACTGGTCCTTTTAGGAATCATATGCTGGTCATTCGTATATGGGTGGCTTGGGGGATTTTTACAGGTATTATAGGGGGTGCTTTTTATCTAGGGGAGGGAGGGGCCTGTGGACTGCTGTACTCACCCAATTTTTTCTCCCTAGTGGGAGATAGCTGTATATTCACACTAGTTTATCTGTTCTTATTTGATGTGGGGAAGCATAGAACACTAGGGAATTTGTTTATAATTCCTTTCTGTCCTATATACAGGGGATAAGCGGGATTTTTGGCTTACTGTGCATTTTTGTATCTTGCTCCTTTAAGCAATAAATTAAATTATAGTTAACTCTTTAGGGTGTGTATATATCTTTTTATTTTTTATTTTTGACATAATGCTATCATTGATTACACCCTCCAATATCTAATCGGTGAGTACTACTAGTATATGAACTTTGGCGGGAATTTCCTCTCAAGGCCAGCTTTATCCAGACACCATTCTTGTGCCACCACAAGACACACAAGAGGAGAGGGAGGAGGATTCTGGCAGTTTTGGAGGCATTGAAGCAGAAGAAGACATATGTCAAACCTTAAGAGATGATTTTCCATCCCCAGAACCCTTGGAAGTAGTATGTGGCTGGGAGGAGGCAGTTTCAGATACTGTAATCCTCAGTGACCACGAGGACTCTGCTTCTCATGCTTCGGCAAACTTGAGGTGCATGGCCTACCTCATTTTTCAAAGCCTTTGAAAGGACCCTAGAATATGTGGCATCATTAAGAAGATTCACTATTGGTTGGTAACCCTCCTTGACCACAAATACAAGGAGAAAGTCTCAGAACTCATCCCATCCCCACAGAGGAAGCAGAGGATGAAATATCTTGAGGACACCTTAAAGAGGTGACTATGTAATGCCTTTACAGACTCTGGTAGGTTACAGTCTCAAGGAAAAGCTAGTTTTGAGTCTTCTGTTAGTCAAGAGAGAAGCAGTGGAGAAAGGGGCCGCCTCAGTGATGCATTTCAAATTTTTTTTGGTCCTCGGCACCCAGGGCTGTCAGCTTCCACATCCCATCGTCAGCATTTGCATCATATGGGGGAAGATTATCTAGGGGTGAAAACAGACATGGAGGGCTTTCCAGTTGACGATCCACTGGGTTACTGGGTCATGAGAATAGAATGTGCATCCCTCTACGTTGGAGAGACAAACCCCCCACTATAGCTGAATGGCTCCAACGTGTTAGGAAAACGGCTGCAATCGAAGATTTGATTCACCAAGCTAGAGAGACCCCTGACAATTTTTTGAAAATATGGGCCTGTTGGCTAAACTTTGCAGAATCAATGGAATCCTCCAGGTTACTAAATGGCCAAAATGATACTGGACAATGAGAGCTTGACCCTGTGAAAGAAGGGTGGAGTAAGGGGAAAGCAAAAATTGAAAAACATACAGTAAGAGAAAAAGAGAATAGGAATTGTTACTGGAAGAGGGGAAAATAGAAAGGTATATAACCCCTTTTATCCAATTTCCTGATCCAACATCAGTCACTTTCCCACCTCCCTCACCAAATACTAGCTTTACCGTGACCGGCCTTTTATGGCATACACTTTATCTTGGAATTTGCGAGGCTCTGAAAGCCACCCATTGGGCCCTCTTATCGTCCCCCCCCAAGACTCACTCTCATACCGATCCTCCCTCCCCCAAACCACTCTTTCATAAAAGTATGAAAAAAAATGCGGTAAACTTATGCCAACTTATATGGATGTTTTGTTTTCTCTGCTTACTCATTAAACTGTGTTAAGGTGCAACATTCTATGGGCTCGAAGACATACGTTTTGCAACATCCTTGTTTAGCTTAGCTGCTTAACTTGTTTGATATTTCTACATTATATGTTATGACCAAGTCGATCTAAGATTTGATGGTATTGACTGATGCGCATTTGATTACTGCGGTGTACTGCCTCTGATTGTTATAATCAAACCTTAATAAAAATTATTTGAAATATAAATTGTGGCCTCACCATACAAGCCATTGTTTATAAAATAAATAAAGCTTTTAGGAATTTTTATTTATTTTTTTCTTTATAAATGTTGTTTTTCCTGCAGCAGGCAGACTAAGGGGACCCCCTCAGACACTATATTGAAAGGACATTTTCATTTATATTATTTCACTTTAAGCATCAGTAAATCACTGCTCATTTAAAAAAGATATTTTTTACAAACTTTATTTCATTTATACATGTCTCTCAGTGCAGTACCTGGACCCCCATGCCCTTTGTATGCCCAATAACTTGCATATAAGCCTTCAAAATGGGGACTTTTGATTTTTCAGTTTGGGTCCCATGAACTTCAATGGGGTTGTTCAGCTTTTGCGAAGTTTGAAAGTTCTGGTGCAAACCAAACAGGGGGGCGATCGGCCCATCTCTAGTCATAAGTGGTTGGTAAAAAGTGGTTTCCTGATTATAGAAATTATTTTGAAAATGTCTACATCTCAGGCCACTGAAATGTAAAAAAAAGCAGTGAGGGCTCCTGGGAGACAGCATTGACCAAATATGCACCTTGCAAGGTCCCCTCATGTTGAAAGGCACATTGCCTGGTATGGTACAAAGATAGGGGTACGTGATTCCTACTGTGAAGCATAGCACAGGACCCCCTCCCCACTGCTATCTCATATCCACCTGGGAAAGTGCTTCTTCCTGTTCAAAAACACACACGGATTATGGAAGGTTTCATGAGGATGTATGTACAAGAGAGGAGTACCAAGGACATAAAAGTGGGCACTATGTGCAGGAGAAGCCTGCTGAGGGTTTGACAATGGGTAAGATGTACAGTAGAGGAGTGCGATCAATATGATAGTGGACAGTATATACAGATAAGGAATGTGAAGCATATGAAGGGGGCAGTATGTGCAGGAGAGGAGTGCCCAGCATATTACAAAAGGCAGTATGTGCAGGAGAGGAATGTGGAGATTATAAAGGGGGTAGTATGCGCAGGAGAGGAATGTGGAGATTATAAAGGGGGCAGTATGTGCAGGAGAGGAGTGTGGAGGGTATTATTGGGCGGTATGTGCAGGAGAGGAAGGTAGAGGGTATTTTGGGGATAGTATGTGCAGGAGTGGAGTGCCCAGGATATTACAAAAGGCAGTATGTGCAGGAGAGGAATATGGAGATTATAAAGGGGCGGTATGTGCAGGAGAGATATGTGAAGATTATAAAGGGGCGGTATGTGCAGGAGAGGAATGTGGAGGGTATGATGGGGCGGTATCTGCAGGAGAGGAATGTGGAGGGTATGATTTGGACAGTATGAGCAGGAGAGGAGTTGAGCAGGCTGACAAGCAGCTCCATGCCTCTCAATGTGTCCAAGCGATGTGCAGGAAGAGGGTGAGGTGGATAGCCTGCTATACTGCTATGTGGTGCCTGGCATCTCCACCTCCACTCAGCAGTTCACCCTGTACAGTGGAGGGGGAGGGGTTTCTGACCCAGGCACACAAGTGGGTGAGCTACCGATCAGAAGTGCAGAGTTTTGTGTGTGTGGGAAGGGAGTGGGTACAGAGATGTGCTAGAGGTGCAGAGGTGTAAAGAGGGGGGGGTGGAGAGATATACAAGTGAGTACCAAGGGGTGTTTGTGGTTTAAGAGATTTGTAGTAGATCACATAGATGTGCTGGGGGGTTCAGACACTTGCTAGGGAATGCAGAGGTGTGTGGAGAGATGCAGAGGTGTTCTAGGGATACAGCAAAATGCCCCTTCACCTGTGTAGGCAAAAATCCTGGCACCGGCCCTGACTCCTGGTACCGTTATTGGGTCACCAGCTTTAAGTCTCTGCTTCTCTGGACACTCCGCCTCTTTAGCCCCACCCCTCCCTCTACAGAGGGGATAATCTGGGGGGGAGTTCTGAGAGAAACTGGGGGTAGGGGAGACCAGGGATACCTGATTGCATGCAATGTGGGCAGTTCAATATGTAACCCACAAAAGGATTAGATTAGGCTCATGTATGCTATCCTGCAGATACTGCCAGCTGTCATATCCTCTACACTCCTCTCTTGTATATACTACTCACTGCTATATCCTCTGCACTCAGGGGTGAACTGACAACTCATGGGACCCCCGGGTAGTGGGAGATCATAGGGCCACCTGTGTCACCGCCCACACTGAAATCACACCCACACAAAGCCCCACCTTCATATTGAACTGAAGAGAGAATAAGAGGGGATCCCCAATGCCGCAATTCCAAGCATATAGTGAAGTAATAAAAGAAAAAAACCTCAGCCTGGGGTCCCGACAGGCCATGCCCCCAACGTGTTTTGCTCTGCCCCCGGAGCTTAATCATGGAGTTCAGCCCCATAATTAAGCTCTGAGGGGGGAGCGAAACTGATCTCCCACTGCCCAGGGGCCCCATGAGTTGTCAGTTTCCCCCTTGAGTGCAGAAGATATGGCAGTGAGTGGTATATACTGTACAAGAGAGAAATGTTGAGGATATGACCGCTGGCAGTATGTGCAGGATGGCATACATGATATGATATGGTGGGGGGAGGGGGGTGATATATTTGCTGTAGGTGTTGTTAAAAACTTGCAATAGGTATAGAACAAAATTTGGCTTTTTTCAAGGTCATTGTTCTTACGTGTCTGTTTTTTCAAACAAATAAAAAAAAGATGTTTGCATACCTGATACATGAACCTGTTCTCCAACTTACAGTAAATCCTCTATTTGGGTTGTTTTCTTTAAAGACAGGTTGGAACTCTTCGTACATTTCCTGTAGTCCCTCTGAGAACATTACAAGAACTATTCATCATCTTTACCATGCTATCCACCTGTAATAATAAGATGTCTTCACTAGGGATGAGCTTCGAGTTTGTGTCAAACCCATGTTCGACTTGAACATCGCATGTTCGACGAATTATGAACGATATGGGCCGTTTGTGCCAAATTCGAGTGACGCGTCATGGCCCATAATTCACTGCGGCATCGCAGTCCATTGCTGGCTGATGATTGGCCAAGCATGCACTATGACCCGCATGCTTGGCCAAGCACAGCGCCGCCTGTACAGAGAGCCGTAATTGGCCAAAGCCAGGGTGGCTTTGGCCAATTATGGCTCAGAGGGTTTAGTACACGCCCCACACTATATGAGGCCACCTGCATGTTGGCCTTGTGTAGTGTGTTCCGGCATTGAGAGAGCGAGAGAGAGACAGTGTAATTTGATTTAAGTTAGATAGAGTAGGCAGGCGAGTCAGTTAGCTGAACTTACAGTGTATTGTGTATATATATATATGCATCCTAGGTGTTGTATATATAGATATACACTGTATTCAGTTTAGCTAGATCCGTTCCTGTTAATCTCTTTCTACTGACTAGGGATGAGCCGAACACCCCCCGGTTCGGTTCGCACCAGAAACTGCGAACGGACCGAAAATTTTGCACGATTGTTAGAACCCCATTGACGTCTATGGGACTCGAACGTTCAAAATCAAAAGTGTTCATTTTAAAGGCTAATTTGCATGGTATTGTCCTAAAAAGGGTTTGGGGACCCGGGTCCTGCCCTAGGGGACATGTATCAATGCAAAAAAAACTTTTAAAAACGGCCGTTATTTCAGGAGCAGTGATTTTAATGATGCTTAAAGTAAAAAAAAAAAAAGTGAAATATTCCTTTAAATCTCGTACCTGGGGGGTGTCTATAGTATGCCTGTAAAGTGGTGCATGTTTCCCGTGCTTAGAACAGTCCCTGCACAAAATGTCATTTTTAAAGGAAAAAAAGTCATTTAAAACTGCTTGCGGCTTTAATGCAGGGCTGGACTGGGACAAAAACTTGGCCCTGGACTTCACCCAGAGCGGCCCACTTTAATTTTGCAAACATGCACAAAAACAGTATATAAAACTATACGCAGTTGCACAATATGGATACTTATTGAGTTTGGGATGGATCTGAGGGAGGCGGTGCGGCCATTGTATGGGCCATCAGAGCGACCCGGGGGAAAATTGACATCTTGCCCCTTAGTAGGGTGACCACATTTCCAGACTGCCATTCAGGAACAATTTTGCCAAGGACCAGGGGGGGAAAGTAGTCTCAGGGTTGACGGGGAATTCAGCGGTGGGGATGATTTGTCGGGTGAATGGCTGGTGCTAGCAGTGAAAACATCCTGACACCATGCTTAATATGGTGTCAGGATGATCAAATCACATTATTTCTATTACTACATTGTAATACATAATGAAATAATTCAACTCACCAGAATGCAGGATCAGTCGGAACCATTGCTTGTTACCAGATGAAGCATGTCATTTGCCACCGCCACCGCCACCTGCCACCAGATGCAGCGTGTCACTTTCCACCATCGCCTGCCACCAGATGCTGCATATTACTTGCCACCATATGCAGTGTGTCACATGCCACGTCGTCTGCTGCCAGAGAGAGGGCAGGGAGAGAGGGAGCAGAGAGAAAGAGAAAGAGAGAGAGGGGGGACACAGGGAGAGAGAGTGGGGACAAGGAGAGAGAGTGGGGACAAGGAGAGAGAGAAAGGGAGAGAGAGAGAAAGGGAGAGAGAGAGAAAGGGAGAGAGAGGGAGAGAGAGAGAGAGAGAGAGAGAGAGAGAGAGAGAGAGAGAGAGAGGAAGGGGCAGAGAGAGAAAGTGGAGGGGGCAGAGAGGGGGGAGGGAGACAGGCAGAGAGAGAGGGGGACAGAGAGAGAGAGAGAGAGGGGGGGGACGGGGAGAGAGAGAGGGGGGGACAGAGAGAGAGAGAGAGAGAGAGAGAGAGAGAGAGAGAGGGAGAGAGGGAGGGGGGACAGGGAGAGAGAGAGAGGGGGACAGGGAGAGAGAGGGAGGGGGGACAGAGAGAGAGAGAGAGATAGGGGGGCAGGGGGAGAGAGAGATGGACAGGGAGAGAGAGGGAGGGGGACAGAGAGAGAGAGTGGGAACAGGGAGAGAGGGAGGGAGACAGAGAGAGAGAGGGGGAACAGGGAGAGAGAGAGGGGGACAGGGAGAGAGAGAGAGAGAGAGGGAGGGGGGCAGGGAGAGAGAGAGATAGGGGGGACAGGGAGAGAGAGAGATAGGGGGGACAGGGAGAGAGAGAGGGGGGCAGGGAGAGAGAGGGAGGGGGACAGAGAGAGAGAGTGGGAACAGGGAGAGAGAGGGGGACAGGGAGAGAGAGAGAGGGGGGGACAGGAAGAGAGAGAGGGGAGGGGGAAGAGAGAGTGGTCCGGGTCTGGTCAGTGACAGTGCTCAGCTCACACACTTGAATGGTGCAGGAGGGGCTTTAATGTAGCTGTCGACTACTTGCTTAATCTTCCCGCTCCTCTTGCTCTTCATCGATCTAACGCACAGGCAGTGAGAGAGGGGCGGTAAGCGGTGTGTCACAAGCTGGCTCATTTACAGCTGAACATAGCAGTGTGCGAACCCCCTCTTCTAGGGCAGCTGTACCAAGCCACTGCCCACACACTGACACCAGGGATGTTCTGGAGGATGCAGCGGCCGTCGGAGGACTTCTGTCCCCGCCGACCAGCGTGAACTTTCAGACGCCTATTGCACCAGCAGAGCCCTCGGCTCTGTGCAACAGGTGGTGGGCGGGCTGGAAACAGAAGCAGCGATACACTGAAGCACCATCCCGACCCAGTCCACTCCTGAATTGCCTCCTCGGTCCCATGGTAGGGCCGGCCCTAGGCAGTGCAGCAGTGCTCAAAATAATGGCTGCGCGGGCCGCGCATTCCATTATTGACAGGCTGTCACTGATACTGGCCCACTGAGCCATCGGCCCACCGGGAAACTCTCGGTAGTCCCGATGGCCAGTACAGGTCTGCTTTAATGTAATGTCGGGTCCTGGCAATATGGATGAAAATCAGTGAGACAAACGGTATGGGCACCCCCCAGTCCATTACCAGGCCCTTTGGGTCTTGTATGGATATTAAGGGGAACCCCGCACCCAAATTAAAAAAGGAAACAGCAGTATACAGGTTCTGTACTCTGAACAGCAGTATACAGGCGGTGCAAACAAGACAGGGACTGTAGGCTTGTTGTTAAGTAGAGTCTGTTTGTAATTTTGAACTGGTACATTTTTAACGTGTTTAGCTAAAGCCAAAAAATCAATTTTAAGCTTTTTGGAAAACATAGGGAAGGGTTATCACCCCTGTGACATTTGTTTTGCTGTCTGTGCTCCTCTTCAGAAGATTTCACCTCACTTTTTGTCCCAATTACAAATGTTTTTTGAAAATTTGGGTTTTTTTGTGAAACAGGGATTGGTGATAAAGCATCAGTGGAAAGGAGAAATGTTTTTCCCATATTAACTCTTACAGGAGAGAATTTCCCTTCCTAGGGCTAGATTTAATCTCACTTCCTGTTGTCTAATTCCGTTTGCAAGTAGGAGTCGCTTGTAAGTTGGATGTTTGAAAGTAGGGGCCTGCCCTATATACTATTATACAGAAATTTGGGCCTTAGGTGCTATTGTGGCCACAACACTGTAAGCCCTCACAGGGCCCTGCTGTGAAATATTAGATCAAGAATTGTAATTACATGCCCCTGTTGAACAGGGGCAGAAAAATTGGGCCTTTGGTGGTGGTGGTGTTAGTGCCACAACACTGTAAGTCCTTACTCGCTCTTGGTGGGTGCAGAAACGGGCCCTGCTGTGAAATATTAGATCAAGAATTGTAATTACATGCCCCTGTTGAACAGGGGCTGAAAAATTGGGCCTTGGGCACTGGTGCTGGTGCCACAACACTGCAACCCCTCACAGATACTCTAGTTGGAACGCAGAAACGAGCCCTGCTGCAAAGTATTGCATCAAAAATTGTAATTACACGCCCCTGTTAAACAGGGGCTGAAAAATTAGGCCTTAGGCACTGGTGCTGGTGCCGCAACACTGCAACCCCTCACAGATACTCTAGTTGGAAAGCAGAAACGAGCCCTGCTGCAAAGTATTGCATCAAAAATTGTAATTACACGCCCCTGTTAAACAGGGGCTGAAAAATTGGGCCTTAGGCACTGGTGGTGGCGCCCAGAACCAAAAATGTTCTTACAAGCCATCAGCGTGATCATTGAGGAGGAAGAGGATAATTACTCAGGATAGTCACTCAGCATCAGCATAGGCAGTCTTTGAAGGGATCTAAGATTTAAAAAAAAAATATTCGGTTACATCAGCATCAGGTGCTTGGTAGCTGGTGGTGATCCAAGACTGATTCATTTTTATGAAGGTCAGTCGATCGATCAAGTCGGTGGACAGATGCACCCTGTGATCGGTTACAAAGCCTCCAGCAGCACTGAATGTGCGTTCCGAAAGAACGCTGGATGCAGGACAGGCCAGTAGCTCAATTGGATACTGTGCAAGCTCTGGCCAGTGATCCATCCTCAAGACCCAGTAACCCAGAGGATTTTCGGTGGGAAAGGTGTCCAAGTCAGATCTTGCCCCTAGGTATTCCTGCACCATGTAAAACAGATGCTGGCGATGGTTGCTGGAACCGATCATACCTTGGGGCTGCGGACCAAAAAATTGTCTGAACGCATCGGTCAGATGACCACCTTCTCCAACGCTCCTTCTTTGACTGACCGAAGCCTCAGCAACACATTGTCCAGAAACAGGAGTTTGTAACCTCCCAGTCTCTGGGAACGCGTTGCACAGACCTTTCTGCAAGGCCTCCTGAAGATGTTTCATCCTCTGCTCCCTCTGCGATGGCAATATAAGGTCCGCAACCTTACCCTTGTAACGTTGATCAAGGAGGGTTGCCAGCCAGTATTGGTCCTTCTCCTTGATACCACGAATACGAGGATCCTTCCGCAGGCTTTGCAGGATCAGGGAGGCCATGCAGCATAGGTTTGCTGAGGCATTCGGTCCGGAGTCCTCTGGGTCACTAAGGACGACATGGTCCGCAGCCACCTCCTCCCAGTCACGTACAAGTCCATGGGTTTCTTGGGACTGATCCCTTAAAGACTGCTGCTGATGCTGAGTGCCAGGCTCCACCTCCATACTGACACAATCCTCCTCTTCGTCCTCTTCCTGTGTGATCGGCGGGCATGCAGGAACACTGTCTGGATAAAGGGGGCCTTGAGAGCTAAGGAAGTCCTTCTCTTCCTGCCTCTGTTCTGCCTCAAGTGCCCTGTCCATTATTCCACGCAGCGTGTGCTCCAACAGGTGGACAAGGGGGACAGTGTCACTGATGCATTCACTGTCACTGCTCACCATCCTCGTGGCCTCCTCAAATGTTGACAGGACAGTGCATGCATTCCTGATCATGGCCCACTGGCGTGGGGAAAAAAAACAAGCTCCCCTGACCCTGTCCTGGTGCCATAGTCGCACAGGTACTCATTGATGGCCCTCTGCTGCCTGTGCAGCCGCTGCAGCATGGCCAACGTTGAGTTCCACCTGGTGGGCATGTCACAGATTAGGCGGTTCTTGGGCAGGTTAAACTCCTTTTGGAGGTCTGCCAGCCGAGCACTGGCATTATATGACCGGCGGAAATGCACACAGACTTTCCTGGCCTGCCTCAGGACATCCTGTAAGCCCTGGGTACAGTAGGTGACTGCGATATTGTGTCAATCTCGGCGAGATTTGACACCTGCGAGCCCCATCGCGGGAGCCGGCGCCGAGATTGCTCACTCATCGGGAAAGGAAAACTTTTTTTCCTTTCGCAATGAGCGACAGGCAGTGCTGACCAGGCCCCCTGCTGGCAAAAGATCTGGAAGAATATAGCGGAGGGGCCTGGGAGAAGAAGCGACGAGACAGCGGCGACAAGACAGTGGCAGCAGACCGGGCCCCCTGCTGGCAAAAGAGCTGGAAGAAGATAGCGAAGGGGCCCGGGAGAAGAGGCCGAACACCGGGAGAAGTCAGAAGGAGACCCCTGGAGTCGGAAGAAGACCCTGGAGCTGCCTAATAAATTACTCTTAAAATCTGTGTAATGTGTTTTTTTTATTGACACTTTTTTCCCTATGTGAATGGGTAAGGTAACCATGTACCCCATACTCATTCACATAGGGTGGGGGGCCGGGATCTGGGGGCCACCTTATTAAAGGGGGCTCCCGGATTCTGATAAGCCCCTCCGCCCGCAGACCCCGACAACCAACGGCCAGGGTTGTGGGGAAGAGGCCCTTGTCCTCATCAACATGGTGACAAGGTGCTTTGGGGTGGGGCGGCCGAAGGGCGCCCCCCTCCCCCAAAGCACCCACCCCACCATGTTGAGGGCATGCGGCCTGGTACGGCTCAGGGGGGGCGCTCGCTTGTCCCCACCCCCTTTCCTGGCCGGCCAGGCTGCGTGCTCGGATAAGGGTCTGATATGGATTTTGGGGGGACCCCCACGACAATTTTTTGGCATAGGGGGTTCCCCTTGCAATTCATACCAGACCTAAGGGCCTGGTATGCCCCTGGGGGGAACCCACACCGTTTATTTAAAATTTGGCGCGGTGTTCCCCCTCAGGATTCATATCAGACAGCTGTCAGCACTGCGTGTCACTCATCGCGAAAGGAAAAAAAGTTTTCCTTTCGCCATGAGCGAGCCAGCGCGACATGCACAGCAGCCTGTCGCCGAGAACCAGCGCGATGGTATCGCGCTGGAAACACAATCTCACGGTCAGGTACTGTACCTGCCCAAGAACCGCTGCACCACCAAATTAAGGACGTGAGCCAAACAGGGCACATGGGTCATTTGTCCCTGTTGGAGGACAGAGAGGAGGTTGGTGCCATTGTCTCAAACCACTATTCCTGCCTTAAGTTGGCGTGGCGTCAACCACCTCTGAACCTGCCCTGCAGAGCTGACAGAACCTCTGCCCCAGTGTGGCTCCTGTCCCCCAAGCACACCAGCTCAAGCACCGCATGGCATCTTTTAGCCTGCATACTTGCGTAGCCCCTTGAACGCCTACGTAGCACCGCTGGTTTCGAGGACAAAGCACAGGAAGAGGCCATGGAGGAAGAAGAAGAGGAGGGGGTGGAGGAGAGAGGTGTGTCACAATCATTAGTAGTGGCATTTTGGAGGCGTGGTGGCGGAACAACTCCAACACTACTGCACCGTGTCCTGCATCCTTCCCAGCTGCCAGCAGAGTCACTCAATGCGCCGTGAAACTTAGGTAACATCCCTGTCCATGCCTGCTGGACCATGAGTCAGCGGCAATATGCACCTTACCACTGACCGCCCTGTCCAGCGAGGCATGGACATTGCCTTTCACACACCGGTAGAGAGCCTGGAATCGCATTCCGTGAGAAAAAGTGGCGTTTGGGTACCTGCCACTGAGGAACCGAACATTCCACAAACTCACGGAAGGGGGCAGAGTCTACGAACTGAAAAGGCAGCAGTTGAAGTGCTAGCAATTTTGCCAAGCTAGCATTCAACCGCTGGGCATGTGGATGGCTGGGAGCGAACTTCTTTCGGCGGTGCAGCAGCTGGGGCAGGGAAATTTGGTACAATCTGACGTTGGTGTACCGAAAGCAGATTGCCAACAAGTGCTTGGCTGTGACACACCTAATTCTACACCTTCATTCCTCTCAGTGCAGGTCTCAGAGAGGACTGAAGGTATAGTGGGGTTGGAGATCTCAGCTGATGAGGAGCAAGGAGAGGTCCTCTTTGTTCTTTGGTGTGGGTCTTTTAGATACGCTTGCCAACTGCAAGGCAGGTCAACATATGTCTGGTCAAGCATGTGGTGCCCAAGCGGGAAATATTTTGGCCAAACAAGATGCCCAAACAAGATGCGCTTGAGACATATGTTGCAAATACACGGTTCTGATGCCGTCTCAAAAAAGGCCCACACCAAAGAACTTTTGGAATAACGCACAGAGACAGCAGTGCCCTGCACATGTGGAGCTTTGCAGTGTGATGTAGTCAGTGTGCTGCCCTTAGGGCTGGCCCCTGGAGGGCATCCTGCCTCGTTGGTGATGTGCCTCCTCCTCCTCTCTCCTTTCAGGCACCCACATTGAGTCAGTGACCTCATCATCCCCTCCCTCCTCATCACTGGAGCAAACCTGGCAGTATGCTGCAGCAGGGGGAGCATGACTGCCAGATTGCTGTCCTTCTTGGGCACCCCCTCTGTCCGTGCTCACGTTACTGTCTTCATCTAGCTCAGTATCATCATCAGAGCCTTCTAAACGCTGGGCATCCTCCTGGAGCATGTACCCAACACTGTGGTCAAATAGTTGGAGGGACTCCTCGGGAGAACATGGTGGGGCTAGGGAAGGAGTCACTGATGCCATTGAGCCGAGGGAAGAGGCCACATTAGCAGCTGCTTTGCCAGACAAAGTACCCTGAGCATGGGTGAGAGAGGATGAGGAGGATGAGGACGGCTTGGTCATCCACTCGACCAAGTCTTCCACATGTTGCAGCTCAACACGGCCAGCTGCCGAAAAAAAGGCCAAGCGTGTCCCACGGCCACGTGCTGATGAGGATGCACCGTCTCCACAACCAGCACTGTTGCCTCTAGACACAGAGCCTGCTTGCCCTCTTTTATTGGCTTGTGACTGTCTGCCTCTCCTTGTTGGCCTTCTAGACATACTAATGGCCTGTAGCTGCACTAAGCTGGGATAGATATATATATATATATATATATATATATATATATATATATATATATATATATATATATATATATATATACTGATACTGCAGCTAGCAAAATCATCTGCCTGCCTGTAGTATGAGTACACCACCAACCTTCTACAGGTAGCTTTAGCTGAACACTGCGCAGAGCTTGCAAAAAACTAACTTGTAGCTTATTTAGCTGCCTACAGTAGTGATAGGATCAGGAAAACACCACCAACCTTCTACAGGTAACTTTAGCTGAACACTGTGCAGAGCTCGCAAAAAACTAACTTGTAGCTTATTTAGCTGCCTGCGGTAGTGATAGGATCAGGAAAACACCAACAACCTTCGACAGGTAGCTTTAGCTGAACACTGTGCAGAGCTCGCACTACACTAACTTGTAGTTTTAGCTGAACACTGTGAGGAGGGCGCACTACACTAACTTGTAGCTTTAGCTGAACACTGTGCAGAGGTCTCACTACACTAACTTGTAGTTTTAGCTGAACACTGTTCAGAGGACGCACTACGCTAACTTGTAGCTTTAGCTGAACACTGTGCAGAGGTCGCACTACACTAACTTGTAGTTTTAGCTGAACACTGTTCAGAGGACGCACTACACTAACTTGTAGCTTTAGCTGAACACTGTGCAGTGGTCGCACTACACTAACTTGTAGTTTTAGCTGAACACTGTTCAGAGGAGGCACTACACTAACTTGTAGCTTTAGCTGAACACTGTGCAGAGGTCGCACTACACTAACTTGTAGTTTAAGCTGAACGCTGTGAGGAGGACGCACTACACTAACTTGTTGTTTTAGCTGAACACTGTTCAGAGGACGCACTACACTAACTTGTAGCTTTAGCTGAACACTGTGCAGAGGCCACACTACACTAACTTGTAGTTTTAGCTGAACACTGTGAGGAGGACGCACTACACCAACTTGTAGCTTTAGCTGAACACTGAGGAGGATGCACTACCCTAACTTGTAGCTTTAGCTGAACACTGTGCAGAGGTCACACTAAACTAACTTGTAGCTTTAGCTGAACACTGTGAGGAGGACGCACTACACTAACTTGTAGTTTTAGCTGAACACTGTGAGCAGGACGCACTGCACTAACTGTAAATAGTCTAGCAGCCTGACTGTGGTACTAGTAGGATCAAAAGAACACCAGCAATTTTCTTCAGGTAGCTGTAAATACTGTAACAAGACAAGCCTGCCTGTCAGCAGGAAGATAACAGGAACGGATCTAGCTAAACTGAATACAGTGTATATATATATATATATATATATATATATACACACACACACAACACCTGGGATGCATATATATATACACAATACACTGTAACTGCAGCTAACTCACTGACTGTCCTGCCTAATTTAGCTAACTCAAATGAATTGACACTGTCTCTCTGTCTATCTAAGCATGCTGGAACACACTACATAGGGCTGCCGTGCAGGCGACCTTATATAGTGTGGGGCGTGTTCTAAACCCCCTGAGCCATAATTGGCCAAAGCCACCCTGGCTTTGGCCAATTACAGCTCTCTCTACTGATGACGCTGTGATTGGCCAAGCATGCGGGTCATAGTGCATGCTTGGCCAAAAAATCAGCCAGCAATGCACTGTGAATTATGGGCCGTGACGTGCCACACAAATTTGGCTCAGTATCATCATCAGAGCCTTCTAAACGCTGGGCAATCTCCTGGAGCATGTACCAAACATTGTGGTCAAACAGCTCGAGGGACTGCTCAGGAGGACATGGTGGGGCTAGATAAGGAGTCACTGATGCCATTGAGCCAAGGGAAGAGTCCGCGTTGGCAGCTGCTTTGCCAGACAAAGTACCCTGAGCATGGCTGAGAGAGGATGAGGAGGATGACAGCTTGGTCATCCACTCAACCAAGTCTTCTGCATGTTGCGGCTTAACGCAGCCAGCTGCTGAAAAAAAAGGTTAAGCGTGTCCCACGGCCATGTGCTGATGAGGATGCAATGTGTTCACGACCAACACTGTTGCCTCTACACACAGAGCCTGCCTGCCCTCTTTTATTGGCTTGTGACTGTCTGCCTCTCCTTGTTGGCCTTCCAGACATACTAATGGCCTGCAGTGAGATGTAGCTGCACTAAGCTGGGATATATATATATATATATATATATATATATATATATATAAAATGATACTGCAGCTAGCAAAATCAACTGCCTGCCTGTAGTATTATTAGTATGAGAACACCACCAGGTAGCTTTAACTGGACGCACTACACTAACGTGTAAATAATGTAGCTGCCTGCGGTAGTGATAGGATCAGGAAAACAACACCAACCTTCTACAGGTAGCTTTAGCTGAACACTGTGCAGAGGTCGCACACACTAACTTGTAGCTTTAGGTGAACACTGTGCAGAGGTTGCACTACACTAACGTGTAAATAATGTAGCTGCCTGCGGTAGAGATAGGATCAGGAAAACAACACCAACTTTCTACAGGTAGCTTTAGCTGAACACTGTGCAGAGATCGCACTACACTAACTTGTAGCTTTAGCTGAACACTGTGCAGAGGTCGCACTACACTAACTTGTAGCTTTAGCTGAACTGTCACGAAGATCCTGCCAGTAACCGGCGTCCCAGGCGCACGGGAACCCGGCCACGGGTCCCATTGCGCATGCGCGCGCGTTCACGGGTGCGGTCACGCACGGGCACGCGCGCACTCCCGCTGGTGTCAGGCGGGCTATTTAAACCTGCCTGTCACACTCCATCCCTGCTGTCTGCTCTACAGCGTTCTGTGAGTGTTACCTGATCTGATCTGTGTTTCCTGTTATCTGACCCGGCTTCCTGTTTGACGATCCTGCTATCTGCCTGCACCTGACTCTCTTGGCTTGCCTGACCATCCCTCTGCATTATCCCTGGTACCTCTGCTGTCCGAACGTTACTGACCACCGGCTTGTTGACCCTCCACTGTGTTCATCAGCTTCCAGTCTGCCATTACCTGCTGTTGTTCCTGGTTCCAGTCCAGCTTCCAGTCTGCTATTACCTGCGGTTGTTCCTGGTTCCAGTCCAGCGTTCCAGGCTACCTTCTGCTGTGTTCCAGCCCGCGTTCCAGGCTATCTTCTGCTGTGTTCCAGTCCAGCGTTCCAGTCTATTACCTGCTGTTGTTCCTGGTTCCAGTCCAGCATTCCAGGCTACCTTCTGCTGTGTTCCAGCCCAGCGTTCCAGGCTATCTTCTGCTGTATTCCAGTCCAGCGTTCCAGTCTATTACCTGCTGTTGTTCCTAGTTCCAGTCCAGTGTTCCAGTCTATCTTCTGCTGTTGTTCCAGTCCAGCTTCCAGTCTGCTATTACCTGCTGTTGTTCCTGGTTCCAGTCCTGCATTCCAGTCTCTGTCCTCAGTCTACTCCTCAGGCTCCTGACTCCAGAGGGTGCCACCACTACTGGACTTAGCAACTGTTGATCCTGCCAGGCACCCATACCACTCTTCACTCCTGGCCCTCTGTCTCCATTCCAGGGGAAAGGGAGTGGGAGCTGTAAGGGAGGTCTTTTCCTGCACTTCAGGCTCACAACCTACCAGGTACGTGACAGCAGCAGACAGCCATGTCTGAGCCTGAGCAGGGAACGTCTCCCATGGAGGAACTCTGTGCACACCTGGCAGGATTGACTGAAGCAGTCAAAAATCTGCAGCAAGGATACACCAGACTGGAGGAACGAGTGTTAACCCTGTCTAACCCCATTGGGGCCCAGGGAGCTTCCTCTGCTCCTGCTCCTTCAGTTGGGCCTTCCTCAACGGTGGTGATGCTCCCTCCGGAACCTAAGGTTCCCACACCTGAACGTTTCTTTGGAAATCGCCATAAGTTCAGAGCCTTCCGCAACTCCTGCGAACTATTTTTTGCTCTTCAGCCACGTACGTTTTCCCTGGAGGCTACAAAGGTGGGCTATGTGATTTCTCTGCTCTCTGGTGACCCCCAAACCTGGGCCCATCGCCTCTTAGAGCAAAAGGACATATCTCTGACCAACCTCTCCACTTTCTTTGACGCACTAGGCCAGTTATATGATGACCCCCAGCTATCTGTAACTGCAGAGGCGGCTCTACACACCCTTCAACAAGGTCGCAGAGCAGCAGAAGATTATGTGGCTGAATTCAGGAAGTGGAGTGCGGATACTAACTGGAACGATGCGGCTCTCCGTTATCAATTTCGGTTGGGACTTTCTAATCCTCTGAAGGATGAACTGGCCAGGGTGGGTACACCACAGACTTTAAATGCTTTAATCGATGTAGCTATCCAGATCGATCGACGCCTACGAGAGCGCAGGTCGGAGAGAGCTATGGGGTCTTCTCGTCCAACTTGGGTTACCCCTAAGGTTCCCCATCACCCATCAACACCACCTACCTCCACGCTTAACTTACCTGAGCCAATGCAATTGGGTGTCCTGCGACCTTCACTCACCCCAGAGGAACGACAATGTCGTCGAACAAATAACTTGTGCCTGTATTGTGGGGAACCCAGGCATTACGTCAGGAACTGTCCCCTCAAACTCCGTAAGTGTTTATCCCTATCTACTGACTATGTGACATCTCTGGTTAAAAATACCACTCACCTTGCTCTTCCTCTTCTGCTACAGCTTCCAGGGAAGGATCTACAAATCACCGCCATTATTGACTCAGGAGCTTGCAGCTGTTTCATGGATTCTTGTTTTGCCACCCAACACCAAATACCCTTGTCACCTAAAGCCCATGGACTTTCTATCCATCTAGCTGATGGGACCGCTATCAAGTCTGGACCTGTCACCCAAGAGACTATGCCAATACCCGTTTTCATTTCCAACGTCCATCAGGAACAGCTGCGCCTGGACATTATCGCTTCACCCCTGTTCCCCATAATACTCGGCATGCCATGGTTACAGGCCCATAATCCAGACATAAATTGGATCACGGGTGAGGTGACCTTTCCCTCTCCTTACTGCCAGCAGTTTTGCAGAACCCAGAACATCCAGGAGAACTCTACTCTGTTATGCCTAGATACAGATCCTAGTCTACTTCAATCCATTCCTTCCGCCTATCATGATTTCCTGGACGTATTTAGTAAACAGAGGGCAGAGGTGTTACCCCCTCACCGGGCCTATGACTGTCCCATTGAGTTACTTCCTGGTGCTGAAATTCCTTTTGGAAGAATATTTCCCCTGACTGAGGTGGAGCAAGGGGCATTGAAGGAATACATTGACGAAAACCTCAAAAGAGGCTTCATTCGTCCATCCACGTCCCCCGCAGGTGCAGGCATCTTCTTCGTGCAGAAAAAAGATAAAACTCTCAGGCCGTGTGTGGATTACCGCGAACTAAACAAAATTACTGTGAAGAATCGGTACCCTCTCCCCTTAGTACCAGAGTTGTTTCAGAGACTGGGGACGGCTACCATATTCACCAAACTTGATCTCCGTGGGGCCTACAATTTAGTTCGTATCAGGGATGGAGACGAATGGAAGACCGCTTTTCGTACCCGTTATGGGCCTTTTGAGTACCTCGTGATGCCTTTCGGCCTGTGTAATGCCCCTGCCACATTTCAATACTTTATTAATGATGTGTTACGTGACTTTCTAGACCTGTTTGTCATCGTCTATTTAGACGACATATTGATTTCCTCTTGTTCCCTTGAATCCCATCGCAGGCACGTCAGAAGTGTATTGGGCCGACTTCGACAACACGGTCTATATGCAAAGGCTGAAAAATGTGAATTTGAACAGGAAAGTATTCCATTTTTAGGGTTGGTCATCTCCAGTAAGGGCATTAAAATGGACCCCCAGAAGGTCACGGCTGTTCTAGATTGGCCAGTCCCGACTGATAAGAAGGGAATCCAGTGATTCGTTGGATTCGCTAATTTTTACCGCAAATTTATTAAGGGGTTCTCAGCCATCATTGCACCCATCACACAGCTTACCAAACAGGGTACACGCTTCCATTGGTCGGCCGAGGCTCAAAAGGCTTTTGAGACTCTCAAGGGCCTTTTTACCTCCGCCTCTGTACTGAAGCATCCAGATTCCTCTCTGCCATTTATTCTAGAAGTGGATGCATCTGAAATTGCTGTAGGAGCAGTATTATCCCAAAGACAGGGAACCAAAGCCCTGCTGCATCCTGTGGCTTTCTTTTCTTGTAAATTATCCACGGCAGAGAGAAATTATGATGTAGGTGACAGAGAGTTGTTGGCAATCAAGTCAGCATTAGAGGAGTGGCGCTATCTGTTGGAGGGTGCCGCTCATCCAGTTTTAATCTTTGCAGATCATAAGAACCTGGAGTATTTGAGGTCTGCAAAGAGGTTGAAACCACGTCAGGCCAGGTGGGCTCTCTTTTTCTCCAGGTTCTCCTTCCATGTCACTTACCGTCCTGGCTCCAAGAATACCAAACCTGACGCCCTGTCTAGGATGTTTCACAAACCTCAAGAGATTTCCCCTCCAGACACCATTTTGTCTCCAGGGAACTTTCTTCTACTTCAGGGAAACCTGCTTTCCCAGATTAAACAGGCCTCCGCAGAAATAGAATCTTCCATTAAGACAGAACTCCAGGTTAAGGATGGGTTATTGTGGCATGAGAATAGGATCTTTATACCTGAAACACTACGAGTTCCAGTACTAGAGCTCTGTCACGATCATGCGCTGGCTGGGCATTTCGGTGTGGCTAAGACCACTGATTTGGTTCAGCGCACCTTCTGGTGGCCTCAGCTGCGCAAAGATTGTAAGGAGTTTGTAGAGTCCTGTACCACCTGCCTTAGGAACAAAGGGCACAAAACAAAGGCATGGGGTCTACTAAAACCCTTGCCTGTCCCAGATAGACCCTGGAAAATGCTCTCAATAGATTTTATTGTAGAACTACCCCCAGCCGGGGGCTTCACTTCAATCTTTGTCATAGTGGACCGGTTGTCGAAGATGGCGCACTTTGTCCCAATGAAGGGTACCCCTTCAGCTACAGAAACAGCACAAGCATTCATTAAAGAGGTCGTCAGGCTCCATGGGGTACCAGTTAACATCGTTTCAGATCGAGGGGTACAATTTACCTCTCGATTCTGGAGGGCTTTGTGTAAAACCTTGGACATTGAACTCTCATTTCCATCGGCTTATCACCCCCAGACTAATGGGCAAACAGAAAGAACAAACCAGACCCTTGAACAATATTTGCGCTGTTTTTCTTCCTTTGCCCAAGATAATTGGATTGCTGTTTTACCATTGGCCGAATTCGCTTATAACAATTCTATTCATTCTGCTATCAAGCAAACTCCGTTTTTTGCGAATTATGGTTTCCACCCCTCATTTTTACCAAACTCTCTTCCAGAATGCACAGTACCCGCAGTCCAGGAGAAATTGGATTTCTTTACCTCTAACAACCAAGTTTTACAGGACACCATGACCAAAACCCAGGAGTACAACAAAGCAACCTTCGATAAAAAGAGGCGAGGTGAGCTCTTACTTGCACCTGGGGATCAGGTATGGTTGTCCACCATAAACCTCAGGTTGGCCTGCCCTTCCAAGAAATTGGGTCCCAAATTTCTTGGACCATTCCCTGTTAAACGGAGAATTAATGAAGTTGCATATGAACTTGAACTCCCGGATTCACCAAAGGTACATCCAGTTTCTCACGTGTCCTTGCTTAAACCATCCATTACTAAACCATTTCCAGGTCGAAGTACGGATCCTCCTGATCCAATCCTGGTAGATGGGGAAGAGGAATTCGAGGTGGAGGCTATCATGGACCACAGGAAAAGAGGTAACCAAAATCAATTCTTAATAAAGTGGAAGGGGTTTGGCCCAGAGGAGAATTCTTGGGAACCAGAGGATAATATTCATGCTGAAGACCTGTTACAAGCCTTTAAAACAGCTCATCCAGAGAAATTTTTTCAAAGGGGCATCCGGAGGCTGCCCCTTGGGGGGGGGGGGCAATGTCACGAAGATCCTGCCAGTAACCGGCGTCCCAGGCGCACGGGAACCCGGCCACGGGTCCCATTGTGCATGCGCGCGCATTCACGGGTGCGGTCACGCACGGGTACGCGCGCGCACTCCCGCTGGTGTCAGGCGGGCTATTTAAACCTGCCTGTCTGCTCTACAGCGTTCTGTGAGTGTTACCTGATCTGATCTGTGTTTCCTGTTATGTGACCCGGCTTCCTGTTTGACGATCCTGCTATCTGCCTGCACCTGACTCTCTTGGCTTGCCTGACCATCCCTCTGCATTATCCCTGGTACCTCTGCTGTCCGAACGTTACTGACCACCGGCTTGTTGACCCTCCGCTGTGTTCATCAGCTTCCAGTCTGCCATTACCTGCTGTTGTTCCTGGTTCCAGTCCAGCTTCCAGTCTGCTATTACCTGCTGTTTTTCCTGGTTCCAGTCCAGCGTTCCAGGCTACCTTCTGCTGTGTTCCAGCCCAGCGTTCCAGGCTATCTTCTGCTGTGTTCCAGTCCAGCGTTCCAGTCTATTACCTGCTGTTGTTCCTGGTTCCAGTCCAGCGTTCCAGGCTACCTTCTGCTGTGTTCCAGCCCAGCGTTCCAGGCTATCTTCTGCTGTATTCCAGTCCAGCGTTCCAGTCTATTACCTGCTGTTGTTCCTGGTTCCAGTCCAGTGTTCCAGGCTATCTTCTGCTGTGTTCCAGTCCAGCTTCCAGTCTGCTATTACCTGCTGTTGTTCCTGGTTCCAGTCCTGCATTCCAGTCTGTGTCCTCAGTCTACTCCTCAGGCTCCTGACTCCAGAGGGTGCCACCACTACTGGACTTTCAGCAACTGTTGATCCTGCCAGGCACCCATACCACTCTTCACTCCTGGCCCTCTGTCTCCATTCCAGGGGAAAGGGAGTGGGAGCTGTAAGGGAGGTCTTTTCCTGCACTTCAGGCTCACAACCTACCAGGTACGTGACATGAACACTGTGCAGAGGTCGCACTACACTAACTTGTAGCTTTAGCTGAACACTGTGCAGAGGACACACTACACTGACATTTAAATAATGTAGCTGCCTGCGGTAGTGATAGGATCAGGAAAACACCACCAACCTTCTACAGGTAGCTTTAGCTGAACACTATGCAGAGGTCGCACTACACTAACGTGTAAATAATGTAGCTGCCTGCGGTAGTGATAGGATCAGGAAAACAACACCAACCTTCTACAGGTAGCTTTAGCTGAACACTGTGCATAGGTCGCACTACACTAACTTGTAGCCTTAGTTTAACATTGTGCAGAGGTCACACTACACTAACTTGTAGCTTTAGCTGAACACTAGGGATGAGCTTTGTGTTCGAGTCAAACCCATGTTCGACTCGAACATTGGCTGTTATGTCGTTCGCCGAATTCCGAACATTATGGGCCGTTCGCGCCAAATTCGTGTGGCGCGTCACGGCCCATAATTCACTGCGGCATCGCAGTGCATTGCTGGCTGATGATTGGCCAAGCATGCACTATGACCCCCATGCTTGGCCAATCACAGCGCCGTCGGTAGAGAGAGCTGTAATTGGCCAAAGCCAGGGTGGCTTTGGCCAATTATGGCTCAGGTGGTTTAGAACACGCCCCACACTATATAAGTCCGCCTGCACGACGGCCCTGTGTGGTGTGTGTTCCGGCGTTGAAAGAGAGATAGATAGACAGAGAGACAGTGTCATTTCATTTGAGTTAGCTAGATTAGGCAGCACAATCAGTGAGTTAGCTGCACTTACAGTGTATTGTGTATATATATATGCATCCCAGGTGTTGCATATATATATACACTGTATTCAGTTAAGCTAGATCCGTTCCTGTTATCTTCTTACTGACAGGCAGGCTTGTCTTGTTACAGTATTTACAGCTACCTGAAGAAAATTGCTGGTGTTCTTTTGATCCTATTAGTACCACAGTCAGGCAGCTAGACTATTTACAGTTAGTGTGGTGCGTCCTGCTCACAGTGTTCAGCTAAAACTACAAGTTATTTTTTTGTGAGCTCTGCACAGTGTTCTTCTAAAGCTACAAGTTAGTGTAGTGCGTCCTGCTCACAGTGTTCAGCTAAAACTACAAATTAGTGTAGTGAGACCTCTGCACAGTGTTCAGCTAAAACTACAAGTTAGTGTAGTGCGTCCTGCTCACAGTGTTCAGCTACAACTACAAGTTAGTGTAGTGAGACCTCTGCACAGTGTTCATCTAAAGCTACAAGTTAGTGCAGTGCATCCTGCTCACAGTGTTCAGCTAAAACTACATGTTAGTGTGGTGCGTCCTCCTCACAGTGTTCAGCTAAACCTACAATTTATTTTTTTGCGAGCTCTGCACAGTGTTCATCTAAAGCTACAAGTTAGTGTAGTGCGTCCTGCTCACAGTGTTCAGCTAAAACTACAAGTTAGTGTGGTGCGTCCTCCTCACAGTGTTCAACTAAACCTACAAGTTATTTTTTTGTGAGCTCTGCACAGTGTTCAGCTAAAGCTACCTGTAGAAGGTTGGTGGTTAGGGATGAGCTTCGAATTTGAGTCGAACATTGGCTGTTCGCAAGTTCGCCGAACAGCGAACAATTTGGGGTGTTCGCGGCAAATTCGAATGCCGCGGAACACCCTTTAAAAGTCTATGGGAGAAATCAAAAGTGCTAATTTTAAAGGCTTATATGCAAGTTATTGTCATAAAAAGTGTTTGGGGACCTGGGTCCTGCCCCAGGGGACATGGATCAATGCAAAAAAAAGTTTTAAAAACGGCCGTTTTTTCAGGAGCAGTGATTTTAATAATGCTTAAAGTCAAACAATAAAAGTGTAATAACCCTTTAAATTTCATAGCTGTGGGGTGTCTATAGTATGCCTGTAAAGGGGCGCATGTTTCCCGTGTTTAGAACAGTCTGACAGCAAAATGACATTTCGAAGGAAAAAAAGCCATTTAAAACTACCCGCGGCTATTGCATTGCCGACAATACACATAGAAGTTCATTGATAAAAACGGCACGCAACCTGGCAGGCTGCAGGAAAAGAGGGGGGGATGAGAGTGCGCCCCCCCTGCTGAACCGTACCAGGCCACATGCCCTCAACATTGGGAGGGTGCTTTGGGGTAGCCCCCCAAAACTCCTTGTCCCCATGTTGATGAGGACAAGGGCCTCATCCCCACAACCCTGGCCGGTGGTCGTGGGGGTCTGCGGGCGGGGGGCTTATCGGAATCTGGAAGCCCCCTTTAACAAGGGGACCCCCAGATCCCGGCCCCCCCTGTGTGAAATGGTAAGGGGGTACTTACCCCTACCATTTCACTAAAAAATTGTCAAAAATGTTAAAAATGACAAGAGACAGTTTTTGACAATTCCTTTATTTAAATGCTTCTTCTTTCTTCTATCTTTCTTCATCTTCTTCTGGTTCTTCCTCCGGCGTTCTATTCCAGCATCTCCTCCGCGGCGTCTTCTATCTTCTTCTCCTCGGGCAACTCCACACCCATGGCATGGGGGGGAGGCTCCCGCTCTTCTCTTCATCTTCTTCTCTTCTTCCTTCTTCTCTTCTTCATTTTCTTCTCCGGGCCGCTCCGCACCCATGCTGGCATGGAGGGAGGCTCCCGCTGTGTGACGGCGTCTCTTCATCTGATGGTTCTTAAATAACGGGGGGCGGGGCATGACGGGACTTCCCTGTGGCATTCCCCGTGATGTCACAGGGAAGTCCCGTCAAGTCACCGTGCGTCAGAGGGGGCGGGGTCACCGGGTGGCCCCGCCCCCTGTTATTTAAGAACCGTCAGACGAAGAGACGCCGTCACACAGCGGGAGCCTCCCTCCATGCCAGCATGGGTGCGGAGCGGCCCGTAGAAGAAAATGAAGAAGAGAAGAAGGAAGAAGAGAAGAAGATGAAGAGAAGAGCGGGAGCCTCCCCCCATGCCATGGGTGTGGAGTGGCCTGAGGAGAAGAGAATAGAAGACGCCGCGGAGGAGATGCTGGACGCGAACGTCGGAGGAAGAACCAGCAGAGCCAGAAGAACCAGAAGAAGATGAAGGAAGAAAGAAGAAGCATTTAAATAAAGGAATTGTCAAAAACTGTCTCTTGTCATTTTTAACATTTTTGACAGTTTTTTAGTGAAATGGTAGGGGTTAGTACCCCCTTACCATTTCACACAGGGGGGGGCCGGGATCTGGGGGTCCCCTTGTTAAAGGGGGCTTCCAGATTCCGATAAGCCCCCCGCCCGCAGACCCCCACAACCACCGGCCAGGGTTGTGGGGATGAGGCCCTTGTCCCCAAAGCACCCTATCAATGTTGAGGGCATGTGGCCTGGTACGGTTCAGGAGGGGGGGCCGCACTCTCGTCCCCCCCTCTTTTCCTGTGGCCTGCCAGGTTGCGTGCTCGGATAAGGGTCTGGTATGGATTTTTGGGGGGACCCCACGCCGTTTTTTTTTTTTTTTTTTGGCGCGGGGTTCCCCTTAAAATCCATACCAGACCTGAAGGGCCTTGTATGGAATTTAGGGGGACTCCCACGTCATTTTTTTTTTAAATTTTGGTTCGGGGTTGCCCTGTGGGAAATTCTCATGCCGTTTTTATCAATGAACTTCTATTTGTATTGTCGGCAATGCAATAGCCGCGGGTAGTTTTAAATGGCTTTTTTTCCTTCGAAATGTCATTTTGCTGTCAGACTGTTCTAAACACGGGAAACATGCGCCCCTTTACAGGCATACTATAGACACCCCCCAGCTATGAAATTTAAAAGGGATATTACACTTTTATTGTTTGACTTTAAGCATTATTAAAATCACTGCTCTTGAAAAAACAGCCGTTTTTAAAACTTTTTTTGCATTGATCCATGTCCCCTGGGGCAGGACCCAGGTCCCCAAACACTTTTATGACAATAACTTGCATATCAGCCTTTAAAATTAGCACTTTTGATTATTCATGTTCGTGTCCCATAGACTTTAACGGTGTTCGCGTGTTCCAACGAACTTTTTTCCTGTTCGCATGTTCTGGTGCGAACCGAACAGGGGGGTATTTGGGTCATCCCTATTGGTGGTGTTTTCCTGATCCTATTACTACCGCAGGCAGCTAAAAAAGCTACAAGTTAGTTTTTTGCAAACTCTGCACAGTGTTCAGCTAAAGCTACCTGTAGAAAGTTGGTGGTGTTCTCATACTACAGGCAGGCAGTTGATTTTGCTAGCTGCAGTATCAGTACATATATATATATATATATAGCTTAGTGCAGCTACAGGCCATTAGTATGTCTGGAAGGCCAAGAAGGAGAGGCAGACAGTCACAAGCCAATAAGAGAGGGCAAGCAGGCTCTGTGTCTAGTGCTGGTCGTGGAGACGGTGCATCCTCATCAGCACGTGGCCGTGGGACACGCTTGGCCTTTTTTTCAGCAGCCAGCCGTGTTGATCCGCAACATGCGGAAGACTTGGTCGAGTGGATGACCAAGCCGTCCTCATCCTCCTCATCCTCTCTCACCCATGCTCAGGGTACTTTGTCTGGCAAAGCAGCGGCCTCTTCCCTTGGCTCAATGGCATCAGTGACTCCTTCCCTAGCCCCACCATGTCCTCCTGAGGAGTCCCTCGAACTGTTTGACCACAATGTTGGGTACATGTTCCAGGAGGATTCCCAACGTTTGGAAGGCTCTGATGATGATACTGAGCTAGATGAAGGCAGTAACATGAGCACCGACAGAGGGGGTGCCCAAGAAGGACAGCAATCTGGCAGTCATGCTCCCCCTGCTGCAGCATACTGCCAGGTTTGCTCCAGTGATGAGGAGGGAGGGGATGATGAGGTCACTGACTCAACGTGGGTGCCTGATAGGGGAGAGGAGGAGGAGGCGGCACATCACCAACGAGGCAGGATGCCCTCCAGGGGCCAGCCTAAGGGCAGCACATTGACTGCATCACACCCTAAAGCTCCACATGTGCAGGGCGCTGCAGTCTCTGCGCGTTATTCAAAAAGTTCTTTGGTGTGGGCCTTTTTTGAGACGAGTGCAACAGATTGCACCGCTGCTATTTGCAACATATGTCTCAAGCGTATCTCACGTGGCCAAAACATCTCCCGCTTGGGTACCAAATGCTTGACCAGACATATGTTGACCTGCCATGCAGTTCGTTGGCAAGCGTATCTAAAAGACCCACACCAAAGAACAAAGAGGACCTCTCCTTGCTCCTCATCAGCTGAGATATCCAACCCCACTATACCTTCAGTCCTCTCTGAGACCTGCACTAAGAGGAATTAAGGTGTAGAATTAGGTGTGTCACAGCCAAGCACTTGTGGCCAATCTGCTTTTGGTACACCGACGTCAGATTGTACCAGGCAAATTTCCATGCCCCAGCTGCTGCACCGCCGAAAGAAGTTTGCTCCCAGCCATCCACATGCCCAGCGGTTGAATGCTAGCTTGGCAAAATTGCTAGCACTTCAACTGCTGCCTTTTCATTTGGTAGACTCTGCCCCCTTCCGTGAGTTTGTGGAATGTGCGGTTCCTCAGTGGCAGGTACCCAAACACCACTTTTTCTCACGGAAGGCGATTCCGGCTCTCTACTGGCATGTGGAAGGCAATGTCCATGCCTCGCTGGACAGGGCGGTCAGCGGTAAGTTGCACATTACTGCTGACTCATGGTCCAGCAGGCATGGACAGGGACATTACCTAAGTTTCACGGCGCATTGGGTGACTCTGCTGGCAGCTGGGAAGAATGCAGGACAAGGTGCAGTAGTGTTGGAGGTTGTTCCGCCACCATGCCTCCAAAATGCCACTACTAACGATTGTGACACATCTCTCTCCTCCACCCCCTCCTCTTCTTCTTCCTCCATGGCCTCTTCCTGTGCTTTGTCCTCGAAACCAGCGGTGCTCCGTAGCCGTTCAAGGGGCTACGCAAGTACGCAGGCCAAAAGAAGCCATGCGGTGCTTGAGCTGGTGTGCTTGGGGGACAGGAGTCACACTGGGGCAGAGGTTCTGTCAGCTCTGCAGGGGCAGGTTCAGAGGTGGTTGACGCCACGCCAACTTAAGGCAGGAATGGTGGTTTGCGACAATGGCACCAACCTCCTCTCTGCCCTCCGACAGGGACAAATGACCCATGTGCCCTGTTTGGCTCACGTCCTTAACTTGGTGGTGCAGCGGTTCTTGGGCAGGTACCCGGGCTTACAGGATGTCCTGAGGCAGGCCAGGAAAGTCTGTGTGCATTTCCGCTGGTCATATAATGCCAGTGCTCGGCTGGCGGACCTCCAAAAGGAGTTTAACCTGCCCAAGAACCGCCTAATCTGTGACATGCCCACCAGGTGGAACTCAACGTTGGCCATGCTGCAGCAGCTGCACACGCAGCAGAGTGCCATCAATGAGTACCTATGCGACTATGGCACCAGGAAAGGGTCAGGGGAGCTTGTTTATTTTTCCCCACGCCAGTGGGCCATGATCAGGGATGCATGCACTGTCCTGTCACCATTTGAGGAGGCCACGAGGATGGTGAGCAGTGACAGTGCATGCATCAGTAACACTGTGCCCCTTGTCCACCTGTTGGAGCACACGCTGCGTGGAATAATGGACAGGGCACTTGAGGCAGAACAGAGGCAGGAAGAGGAGGACTTCCTTAGTTCTCAAGGCCCCCTTTATCCAGACAATGTTCCTGCATGCCCGCCGATCACACAGGAAGAGGAGGAGGAGGAGGAGGAAGATTGTGTCAGTATGGAGGTGGAGCCTGGCACTCAGCATCAACAGTAGTCTTTAAGGGATCAGTCCCAAGAAACCCATGGACTTGTACGTGGCTGGGAGGAGGTGGCTGCAGACCATGTCGTCCTTAGTGACCCAGAGGACTCCGGACCGAATGCCTCAGCAAACCTACGCTGCATGGCCTCCCTGATCCTGCAAAGCCTGCGTAAGGATCCTTGTATTCGTGGTATCAAGGAGAAGGACCAATACTGGCTGGCAACCCTCCTTGATCCACGTTACAAGGGTAAGGTTGCGGACCTTATCTTGCCATCGCAGAGGGAGCAGAAGATGAAACATCTTCGGGAGGCCTTGCAGAAAGGTCTGTGCAACGCGTTCCCAGAGACTGGGAGTTTACAAACTCCTGTTTCTGGACAACGTGTTGCTGAGGCTTCGGTCAGTCAAAGAAGGAGCGGTGGAGAAGGTAACCATCTGACCGATGCGTTCAGACAATTTTTTGGTCCGCAGCTCCAACAACCATCGCCAGCATCCGTTTTACATGGTGCAGGAATACCTAGGGGCAAGATCTGACTTGGACACCTTTCCCACTGAAAATCTCTGGGTTACTGGGTCTTGAGGATGGATCACTGGCCAGAGCTTGCACACAGTATGCAATTGAGCTACTGGCCTGTCCTGCATCCAGCGTTCTTTCGGAACGCACATTTAGTGCTGCTGGAGATGTGGTAACCGATCACAGGGTGGGTCTGTCCACCGACTCGGTCGATCGACTGACCTTCATAAAAATGAATCAGTCTTGGATCACCACCAGCTACCAAGCACCTGATGCTGATGTAACCGAATAATTTTTTTTGAAATCTCAGATCCCTTCAAAGACTGCCTATGCTGATGCTGAGTGACTATCCCTGAGTAATTATCCTCTTCCTCCTCAATGATCACGCTGATAGCTTGTAAGAACATTTTTGGTTCTGGGCGCCACCACCAGTGCCTAAGGCCCAATTTTTCAGCCCCTGTTTAACAGGAACGTGTAATTACAATTTTTGATGCAATACTTTGCAGCAGGGCTCGTTACTGCGTTCCAACTAGAGCAGTGGTTCTCAACTCCAGTCCTCTGGAACCACCAACAGGCCAGATTTTAAGTATTACCTTGGGGAGTTGCAGACTAGAATACTGCAATCACTGAGCAGCAAGTGATATCACCTGTGATGTATTTCAGCTATCTTGCAAACCTGGCCTGTTAGTGGGTCCTGAGGACTGGAGTTGAGAACCACTGAACTAGAGTGTCTGTGAGGACTTACAGTGTTGTGGCACCAGCACCACCACCAAAGGCCCAATTTTTCTGCCCTTGTTCAACAGGGGCATGTAATTACAATTCTTGATCTAATATTTCACAGCAGGACCCTGTGAGGACTTACAGTGTTGTGGCCACAACAACACCTAAGGCCCAAATTTCTGCTGAGTATATAGGGCAGGACCCTACTTTCAAACATCTAACATACAAACGACTCCTACTTGCAAACGGAAGGAGACAACAGGAAGTGAGATGAAATCTACCCCTAGGAAGAGAAATTCTCTCCTGTAAGAGTTAATATGGGAGTTAATATGGGAAAAACATTTCCACTGATGCTTTCCAATCCTTGTTCCACAAAAACCCCCAAATTTTCAAAAAACATTTGTCATTCGGACAAAAAGTGAGGTGAAATCTTCTGAAGAGGAGGACAGGCAGCAAAACAAATGTCACAGGGGTGATAACCCTTCCCTATGTTTTCCAAAAAGCTTAAAAAAGTTTTTTTGGCTGGAGCTAAACACGTTAAAAATGTACCTGTTCAAAATTACAAACAGATTCTACTTAACAACAAACCTACAGTCCCTGTCTTGTTTGCACCGCCTGTATACTGCTGTTCAGAGTATATAGGGCCTGGTGGCCCCACACCTTTCCTTATTTTAATTTGGGTGCGGGGTTCCCCTTAATATCCAAGACCCAAAGGGCCTGGTAATGGACTGGGGGGTACCCATGCCGTTTGTCTTACTGATTTTCATCCATATTGCCAGGACCCGACATTACATTAAACCTGCAAGCAGTTTTAAATGAGATTTTTTCCTTTAAAAATTACATTTTGTGCAGGGACTGTTCTAAGCACGGGAAACACGTGCCACTTTAGAGGCATACTATAGACACCCCCCAGGTACGAAATTTAAAGGAATATTTCACTTTTTTTTTTTTTACTTTAAGCATCATTAAAATCACCGCTCTCGAAAAAACGGCCATTTTTAAAAGTTCTTTTTGCATTGATACATGTCCCCTGGGGCAGGACCCGGGTCCCCAAACCCTTTTTAGGACAATACCATGCAAATTAGCCTTTAAAATGAGCACTTTTGATTTTGAACGTTCGAGTCCCATAGACGTCAATGGGGTTCTAATGTTCCTGCAAATTTTCGGTCCGTTCGCAGTTTCTGGTACGAACCGAACCGGGGGGTGTTCGGCTTATACCTACTGAACACTGTGCAGAGGTCGCACTACACTAAAAAATAATGTAGCTGCCTGCGGTAGTAATAGGATCAGAAAAACACCACCAATCTTCTACAGGTAGCTTTAGGTGCACACTGTGCAGAGGACGTACTACACTAAATGTAAATACTGTAGCTAATAGGACTAATAGGATCAGAAAAACACCAGCAATTTTATTCAAATACTGTAACAACACCTGTTTGCCTGTCAGTAGGAAGATAATAACAGGAACGGATCTAGCTAAACTGAATACAGTGTATATATATATATATATATATATATACATACAGTATATATATATATATATATATATATATATACATATACATATACATATACACACACACACACACAACACATGGGATGCATATATATATACACAATACACTATAAGTGCACCTAACTGACTGACTGTCCTGCCTAATCTATCTATCTAACTTAAATCAAATGACACTGTCTCTGTTTCTCAACGCCGGAACACACTACACAGGGCCGACGTGCAGGTGGCCTTATCTAGTGTGAGGTGTGTACTAAACCTCCTGAGCCATAATTGGCCAAAGCCACCCTGGCTATGGCCAATTACAGCTCTCTGTACAGACGGCGATGTGATTAACCAAGCATGCGGGTCATAGTGCATGCTTGGCCAATCATCAGCCAGCAATGCACTGCAATGCCGCAGTGAATTATGGGCCGTGACGCGCCACTCGAATTTGGCGTGAATGGCCCATATCGTTTGCAATTTGGCGAACGATCGAACAGACGATGTTCGAGTCGAACACGGGTTAGACTCGAACACGCAGCTCATCCCTACTACTGACAGGCAGGCAGGTGTTTTTTCACTATTTACAGCTACCTGAAGAAAATTGCTGGTGTTCTTCTGATCCTATTAGCTACAGTATTTACAGTTAGTGTAGTGCGTCCTCTGCACAGTGTGCACCTAAAGCTACCTGAAGAAAATTGGTGGTGTTCTTCTGATCCTATTAAATAAGACGAGGGGCTTCCGTCATAGCAAATGTAGAGTGTGGTGGTCTCATCCCTATCAGAATGAACCATAGAAAAAGAAATCCCCCTATGTTTGGGACTTTGACAGGCCAACTCTTAAGATAAAAAAAATATACATTTTATTTATATATTTAAAAAAAAAAAAAAAAAAAAAAAAAAGGACGTTAAAGAGTCTATAACATACAAGATAAAAAATCATTCCATAGTAGATACACAATCAAAACAGAGAATATATATGGGGTGACAAAAAGTAGATGTACTCTCACAAGGGTAGTGTACCCCGATACCCAACGCGTTTCCAGTATTCATCAGGGGTTTGAGAGTTTTGGATATTTTGTGCATATGTGAATTCTACAAATATATAAAGAACGTGTCAAAAAGAAGACATCACATTCTAGACATGAATAGAGAATAGATACTGAGACCAAAAAAGTACGAGTATGAAAAATAATTAAACATGCATGAACAAAGGTCACAATAAACTGATTATTAAGACTAGTCATGCACAGTGTGGCAATATGAAGAACATACATATTAACAATGGCACATACGCTGCGCCAGCACGCAGGCAAAAAGATGCCTTGCGGTGCTTGAGCTGGTGTGCTTGGGGGACAGAAGCCACACTGGGGAAGAGACCCTGTCAGCTCTGCAGGGGCAGGTTCAGAGGTGGTTGACGCCACGCCAGCTTAAGGCAGGTATGGTGGTTTGAGACAATGGCACCAACCTCCTCTCCGCCCTCCGTCAGGGACAACTGACCCATGTTCCCCTTTTTGGCTCACGTCCTTAACTTGGTGGCTCAGCAGTTCTTGGGCAGGTACCCGGGATTACAGGATGTCCTGAGGCAGGCCAGAAAAATCTGTGTGCACTTCCGCAGGTCATATAATGCCAGTGCTCAGCTAGCTGACCTCCAAAAAGGAATTTAACCTGCCCAAGAACCGCCTAATCTGTGACATGCCCACCAGGTGGAACTCAACGTTGGCCATGCTGCAGCGGCTGCACACGCAGCAGAGGACCATCAATGAGTACCTATGCGACTTTGGCACCAGGACAGGGTCAGGGGACCTTGGTTTTTTTCCCCCAAGCCAGTGGGCTATGATCAGGGATGCATGCACTGTCCTGTCACCATTTGAGGAGGCCACGAGGATGGTGAGCAGTGACAGTGCATGCATCAGTGACACTGTACCTCTTGTCCACCTGTTGGAGCACACGCTGCGTGGAATAATGGACAAGGCACTTGAGGCAGAAAACAGGGAGGAAGAGGAGGACTTCCTTACCTCTCAATGCCCCCTTTATCCAAACAGTGTTCCTGCATGCCCGCCGATCACACAGGAAGAGGACAAGGAGGAGGAGGATTGTGTCAGCATGGAGGTGGAGCCTGGCACTCAGCATCAGCAGCAGTCTTCAAGGGATCATTTACAGTCCCAAAAAACCCATGGACTTGTACGTGGCTGGGAGGAGGTGGCTGCGCATCATGTCGTCCTTAGTGACCCAGAGGACTCCGGACCGAATGCCTCAGCAAACCTACGCTGCATGGCCTCCCTGATCCTGCAAAGCCTGCGGAAGGATCCTCGTATTCGTAGTATTAAGGAGAGGGATCAATACTGGCTGGCAACCCTCCTTGATCCACGTTGCAAGGGTAAGGTTGCGGACCTTATCTTGCTGTCGCAGAGGGAGCAGAGAATGAAACATCTTTGGGAAGCCTTGCAGAAAGGTCTGTGCAATGCGTTCCCAGGGACTGGGAGGTTACAAACTCCTGTTCCTGGACAACGTGTTGCTGAGGCTTCGGTCAGTCAAAGAAGGAGCGGTGGAGAAGGTGGCCGTCTGACCGATGCGTTCAGACAATTTTTTAGTCCGCAGCCCCAAGGTATGATTGGTTCCAGCAACCATCGCCAGCGTCTGTTTTACATGGTGCAGGAATACCTAGGGGCAAGATCTGACTTGGACACCTTTCCCACCAAAAATCCTTTGGGTTACTGGGTCTTGAGGATGGATCACTGGCCAGAGCTTGCACAGTATGCAATTGAGCTACTGGCCTGTCCTGCATCCAGCGTTCTTTTGGAACGCACATTCAGTGCTGCTGGAGGCTTTGTAACCAATCACAAAGTGCACCTGTCCACCGACTCAGTCGATCGACTGACTTTCATAAAAATAAATCAGTCTTGGATCACCACCAGCTACCAGGCATCTTTTTTTTTTAATTCTTTATTTATCATTTTTTATGAATAACAGTACAAAACCCCTCGGGGATAAATCTTCAAACATAACCATTTTAAATTCTTATAACCAGTTATCCCCTCCCTCCCCCCCCACCTCCCCTTCCCCCTCCCCTCAGGCCCACGCTCAGCGAGAAGATAATGTTTACACAATTGTGTAATTATGCTGTTTTATTTATGCTGGGCCTACAATCTCCTTCAGATAATCCCAGGTCCCTTTAAACTTAATCCAGGCTGCCCATTTCCCTGAGTGCTCCTCCTCTTCGGATTCAACTCCTCCCTTATCTAAACGCTCAATGTTGTATACTTCATTGAGGCTGTACAACCATTCTCGAGTGCAGGGGCTCGAGATGTTCAGCCAATTCGTTGATATCTGCCTTTTAGCTTCATCTAGCATAATAGGGATCAGGGAGGTTTTGTAGTTCTTTACCGGGTCCGGGGTCCCATGGAAGAGGCAAGCCCATGGGTCCTCTGCTATTACTTTCCCTGTGATAGCTTTTATCAAACTTAATATTTTTTTCCAAAAGATTTTTATAATAGGACACTCCCACCAAATGCTACCAGGCATCTGATGCTGATGTAACTGAAAATTTTTTTTTGAAGTCAGATCCCTTCAAGATTGCCTATGCTGAGTGATTATCCTCTTCCTCCTCAATAATCATGCTGATAGCTTGTAAGAACATTTTTGGTTCTGGGCGCCACCACAAGTGGCTAAGGCCCAATTTTTCAGCCCCTGTTTAACAGGGGCGTGTAATTACAATTTTTAATGCAATACTTTGCAGCAGGGCTCATTCCTGCACTCCAACTAGAGTATCTGTGAGGGGTTGCAGTGTTGTGGCAGCAGTGCCTAAGGCCCAATTTTTCTGCCCCTGTTCAACAGGAACATGTAATTACAATTCTTGATCTAATATTTCACATTAGGGACCATTCCTGTAACTGTGAGGGCTTACAGTGTTGTGGTAACACCGCCACCACCACAGGCCCAATTTTTCTGCCCCTGCTCAACAATGGCATGTAATTACAATTCTTGATCTAATATTTCACAGCAGAATCTGTTCCTGTGCCCACAAAGAGTAACTGTGAGGGCTTACAGTGTTGTGGCAACACCAACACCTAAGGCCCCAATTTCTGCACAGTATATAGGGCAGGCCCCTACTTTCAAACATCCAACTTACAAATGACTCCTACTTGCAAATGGAAGGAGACAAAAGGAAGTGAGATGAAATCTACCCCTAGGAAGGGAAATTCTCTCCTGTAAGAGTTATTATGGGAGAAACGTGTCTCCTCTCCACTGCTGCTTTATCACCAATCCTTGTTTCACTAAAAACCCCATATTTTCAAAAAACATTTGTCATTGGGACAGAAAGTGAGGTGAAATCTTCTGAAGAGGTGGACAGACAGCAAAACAAATGTTACAGGGGTGATAACCTTTCCCTATGTTTTCCAAAAAGCTTAAAAATAGAATTTTTGTCTGGAGCTACACTTTAAAAATGTACCAGTTCAAAATTACAAAAGATTCTACTTAACAACAAACCTACAGTCCCTGTTTTGTTTGCACCACCTGTATACTTCTGTTCAGAGTATATAAGGCCTGGGGGCCCCACGCCTTTCCTTTTTTTAATTTGGGTGCAGGGTTCCCCTTAATATCCATACAAGACTCAAAGGGCATGGTAATGGACTGGGGGTACCCATGCCATTTGTCTCACTGATTTTCTTCCATATTGCCGGGACCCGACATTACATTAAAGCCAGCAAGCAGTTTTAAATGACTTTTATTCCTTTAAAAATTTCATTTTGTGCAGTGACTGTTCTAAGCACGGGAAACATGCACCGCTTTACAGGCATACTATAGACACCCCCCAGGTGCGATATTTAAATGAATATTTCACTTTTTTTTTTTTCACTTTAAGCATCTTTAATATCACTGCTCCCGAAAAAATGTCAGTTTTTTTAATTTTTTTTTGCATCGATACATGTCCCCTGGGGCAGGACCCGGGTCCCCAAACCCTTTTTACGACAATACCATGCATATTATCCTTTAAAATTAGCACTTTTGATTTTGAACGTTCGAGTCCCATAGACTTTGCGCAAACTTTCGGTCCATTCGTAGGTTCTGGTGCGAACCGAACCAGGGGGTATTCGGCTCGTCCCTAGTAAACAAGTAACAAGGCGCAATATGCAGATACCTTACAATATAGTACCTAATAGTCCAGGAATGTGGGTGTACAAATGTGTACACTGGTAATATAAAACCACAGTCTCAGTCAGGGCAGCCACCAAGAAACCAAAAGCGAGTTCCAATAGCTAAAAAAAGACAAGGAATAGGGGCGCCTCTGAGAAATTATCATAAACACTTTATTTTAAATAAAATATCCACTCACATGAAAGTAGGAGAAGGCATGTACAGGAGCGTGGTTAAGGCTGGAAGGCTGAAAAACACAGGGCTGCAAGTAGAAGCTGTATCAGTGTAGCTGGAGCACAATCCAATTCAGGCAAGCAGGGGTGCAGATGACTGAGCACATACACACATAGGTGAAATGCAATGTCCCTGGAGGATGGTATCAGTAGTCTAGTGGAAAAGGAAGGAATCAGTCCAATAATAGCATGAATATCTGTGGAAAGGAGGAGAGAGACGTCTGGCTGGATGGCAGGGCTGCGCTGTATCTCCAGCGATCGTACTGTCCCTGTGTGGTGAGGGAAGAGACACGGCCGTGTATGCGAGATGGAAACGGGGCTTGGAAAGCAGACACAGGCCGGCGCCGAGCCGTGGCGTCATCAACATGCATCGCGTTTCTGAAATTGCTAGCTATAGATGGATGGAATAGCCGCATTCCTTTTTCAAGCCTGAAAAAGGACCTCTCAGAAAACACTTGTCCCATTAGAAAATAAAAGGATCCCCAAATAAAATTCACAACTTTATTATTTTTTATTAAACAATAGTTTTTGTTGAAATTCAGAAATGTCACAGATTTAACTGCTAAGACTGATTTAATCAAACAAAAACGTCCAACCTTAACAACACCTATATAATAACACATTTATATCCAGTCAACATACTTATATAACAAAGGCTTATAGAATCAGAACATTCATAGTACCTTTCACCCGAAATGGGATCAGATTGTAAACAGGATTAAATAATTAGAAAACATGCACAAGAAAAAAAAAAATACAGTAAATTATAAATGTTAATTGAAGAAGGTTACACTTTCTAATATTGCCTTCTGGTACATACATAATAAAACAGAGGATAAGTCATATTACACCTTTCTAAATATTCCCAAGCTTTAGGGTAGGAAAGTTATACCATACAAAAACACACAATTTTATTTTCTTTGGAATTATATGATATTTTTAAGCTCAATGAAAAAACAAACAAAAAAAAAAAAAACCAGGATACAAAACAGTAATTAGTTATTATTAGTTTTATGTTTTTTATTACCCTTTGAAGAAGTCATGTGGGCGGTGATGAAATGTGTCAGGGCGGAGCCCAATGACATCTTCACACTACCTGGAAATAGCTGTTGGATTGCTTGTCGAGGTGGTGCTAAGGTCTTTGTCTTAAAGGGGGCATATACCTGAATGGCTTATAGCATGTTTATGTTGGTTCAATGCTGTATTTAGTTTTTTTAATGTATTGTAAGGCTCGATTCACATCTATGCATGTTGCTTTTGAGCGTTTCTGCAGTGTTTTTTGCGGTGCTTGCCGCATTTTTAAACATGCGTTTGACGCATTTTGATACGTTTGACGGTTTTCATTTTACGTTTTAGAAAGAACCAATTGGAAAACATCACTGCTTATATCACAGAATGTCAGTTGACATTAGTACTTCCTGCTTCCTCCCTAGTCTTGCGGTCTTTTGGTGCTTAGATTATCCTGGCTTCAATGTCCTTTTTTCTAGCAGTAGCCACAGCTACTGCTGCAGTTTTGCTTGAAGAGGAAGCTGAAGAAGAAGAACAAAGGAGAAAACGTAGATTTTGGGTGCATCCAGTGATTGCCAATAGGGAGCAGAGAGGGCAATTCTGGATAATTTACAACGACCTCCGAGCCCATGAAGACAAGTTTATGGATTACACACGGATGTCTATTAAAAAGGTGAGTTATTGATTTAGTACCATTACCTAGCCCTACTCTGGTTTAGAGTTAGTTTATGTTTCAAAGTCGGGTTAGGGTTAGGATTTAAAGTAGGGTTAGGATTTAAAGTAGGGTTTGGATTTAAAGTAAGGTTAGGGTTATTCCTAACCCAAACACAAATTTTAAGCATAACCCTAAACAATTTTTTCAAGTGAAATCTACTGACTAAAGAGGCTCAATGTAGGTGCTTGTATAGGTGACATTGTGCTTGTGGTTTTCTCAATGGCCTTTTTTGCCCACACAGTTTTGATGCTTTGCTTGGTTTACTCAGCAGCAAGCTGCAACGTCAGAACATATCCTTCAGGGACTGTATTCCACCAGTTGAAAGGCCAATTATTACATTGAGGGGATTTTAAACTTTTTGCTTTATACTTTAACCCACAAAGTGTTAATCAAATGAACAGGCACACAAAGTTTATATTTCAGCAAAATAATGTAATTATGATTTTAATTGTGATTTTGGACACAAACATATAACGTGTAGAATTGCTTCATTCTTTCAAAAACAAAAATGTTCAGATAACAAAATAAGTAAGGAAGTGTTAGGCTCATCCCTATTTCAATATACAAATGAGTTCCGTTAGGTTTCCACCATATGTTTTTTTATAAATATAACAAAAACAGAACTAGCATTTAGAATTATAAAGTATGATAAGTAAATGGGTCTTGGCATGATTCAGGTTGCTGAGAGGACAAACAAGGAGCACTTTTTCCATAGTGCTGGTCCTGAGCAAGACTTGGGGCATTTGTGAAACGGTAAGGTGGACCGTGTTATTCTCTTGGTAAGGTGGACCGTCTATTCTCTGGACCAGCCCTATTGCCCACATCTGGTGCTCCAAAACCTGATCCTGGTGGCCCAAGTACAGATGTAGAGGAGGTTGGTGGTGATCAAGCTGCTGAAGTGTTGGTCTAGATGGGTATTGATTTCCTGGTCTGTAACTTTGTTGCATAGACATCTGGTAATATAAAAGGGGGGTTTTGGAAAGAAGCATAATTGGTTGTCTGTGTTGGCTGCATTGGAAGATTTCTGTCTGTCTGGAAAATATTTTGGGGACTGGGGATATATGATTTGATGGTCTGCATGACAGAAATTTGCATATCCATTTTCATGGCATAGGGCACCTGGTCAAAATAGGGCACCAGGGTATTGGCAAATTGTTGGGAGAGAGACAATTGCCCTGTAAAACGATCTGACAGATCCTTTAATAAAGTGTACATTTTCTCTGACTCTCTCATTTGGCCGTTTGGTGGCAACCCCCCTCTTAATTGTGCGCACTGGTGCAGCAGCCCCCCCTCCTCCTGTTCCTCTTCTCCAGCTATCTCTGCCATTTGCCGATTTGGAGATCCTGGGTTTGTAGGCTCCTGTGTTTGCACTGATGAGTCTTCTTCTGCAGGTTCATCGTCCCAGCAGGTGTCTGTGCTGCAAATCACAACAAAACAGACCATTGTTTTTAGGGTGTGCGGGTAATAATTGCACAGAAACACAGATTCATAATACCCTTTTTTTTAAAAATTACCTTCGCATCTCCAGAATGGGTCTCAAAAAGTCAAGGTCTTTGGCATACGAGTATGGTGTGAAGGACATTGCAGCCGAACCATTTCTCATACTCCGTTCCTTTTTTAAATGACTATTAAAACTATCCTTGGCGCTACGCCATCTGGTTTGCAAAGCTTTTACTGCAAAACAATGAAAACATTTTTGTTTTAATTTCAGATACCTGGCAACTGGACACCCCATTTCTAGTTTACATTTTCAGTTCTTGATTGGGAAATCAACTGCTAGCTACCTAATCCGGGACACGTGCTCCATCATTTAGGACGTTCTTAAAGAGGTGGTCTTCCCAAAACCGACAACTGATGAATGGGCAAAGATAGCAGATATCTTCTGGCAGCAGTGCAATTTCCCAAATTGCGTGGGTGCTATTGACGGAAAACATATACGCATCCAGAAGCCAGTAGGCAGTGGCAGCAGCTTTTATAACTATAAAAAATATTTTTCATTTGTGCTTTTTGCAATGGCAGATGCCAATTACCGTTTTATATATGTTGATATAGGGTCCTATGGCAGCAGCTCAGACTCTAGTATATTTACCCACTCAACCATAGGGCATCTTCTGCAAGAAAATAGGCTGGGACTACCAGCCAATACACCACTCCCTGGAACGATTGTGCCTGCAATGCCGTATGTGTTTGTGGCTGATGAAGCTTTGGCGCTAGGGGAACACCTTCTCTATTCAAGCCACTCTTTGAGCCCAGAAAAAAGAGTGTTCAATTACAGACTCACTCGGGCAGGAGAGTTGTTGAATGTGCTTTTGGCATACTGGCCAACAAATGGCGTTTGTTGCACACACCAATATATCTAGAGATGCAACACGCTATACAGGCTACATGTGCGCTCCATAATTTTATTCGAGAGCATGACGGGTTCCAAATTGAGGACACCCTTGCCAATCAGGCCATGACAAGAGCTGAAATGAGATCCACTCGGGGAAGCAGGAGTGGTGCTGCTTTACGAGAAAATTTCTGTTCATATTTCATGTCTCCAGAAGGTCAGCTGCCATGGCAGCTAGATGCAATAGCCTAGATAGACCAAATTTAACAGATCTTCTAAACATTGTGAATGTGTGTTTTTGTGAAGCTTATGTTTGGTAAATTTTTCCAGCTATGCTGTACTTTTTTTATGCATTGAAAAATGTGTATCCGACATTAAGATACTATTAAAAACAAATAGCCTAATTTGTCTATTTTTTTGTGTAATAATGTTATTAAATGAACATTAGGCCTCATGCCCATGAGGCGCTGTTAAACGTGAATTCAGAGGCAGTTGGACAGTTTTTACAACTGCCCCTGAACTAATTCAATGTTATCCTATGTGTCCATGTAAACAGTTTTTTTTTGCGTTTTGAGGCAGTTGCGGTTAAACTCGTTTTTCAAGAAGCCAAAAAATGGGTTCATACGCTACATTTTTCAAAATTTCATACGCCAAACGCGGCTAAAAGCCGGTACCAAGTTTAGCCACTTTTGCATTTCTAAGGCCTCATGCACACGGACGTTTTTACATCCGCTTTTTTGAGCATTTTTTTGCAGCTTTAAAATGCCTGTCTATGTTAGTCTATGGCTTTATGCCCACCTAGGTATTTTTAAGCTGCAAATGGCATAGGCGTTTTTAAGCTGTAAAAAAAAAAAACCCAGGACCAGTGGGTTCTGAGAGATGTTTTTCAGCTCTAAAAACGCTGTAACGCTGATAAACGCGCAAAAACGCTCAAAACTGCTCACAAATGGTCGAAAACGCCCCAAAACACTCAAAACGTTCAAACGCCCAAAAATGTTAAAAACGTTCAAAGACGCACAAAAACGCTAAACATGTTCAAAGCGGTAAAAAGCGGTCAGAACGGTCAAAAACGCTCAAAGTGCACATAAACGGTCGAAACGGTCAGAAACGCTCAAAAAACTTTTAAAGACGCGCAAAAACGCTCAAACCGTTTAACATGTTCAAAAATGGCCAAAACGCTCAAAAACGCCCAAACCGTTAAAACACGGTCAAAACGCTCACAAACGCTCAAAACATTCAAAAACGTTCAAAAAACGCGCACAAGTGGTCAAACAAAACGGAAAACCGCTAACAGACACTAAAAACGCTAATAAACGCTATGAAACGCTATTGCTAAAACGTTGCAAAAGCCTAAAAAAAAAAATTAGAAAAAAAACACTGCTAAGCTACTGGCATTTTCATAACGTTATTTTAACATCCTTTGTGCATGAGGCCTAAGTTTTTTTAGGCTTCATGCACACGGGATATTAAAATAACATTATGAAAACGCCAGTAGCTTTGCAGTGTTTTTACATATAAATTTTTCTAGCTTTTTTCAATGTTTTTGCAATAGCTTTTTTATCGTTTTTTTTTTTGCTTTTTTAGCGTCTGTTAGCGTTTTTGTGTTTTTTTGCGTTTATCAGCGTTAGAGCGTTTTTACAGCTGAAAAACGTCTCTCAGAACCCACTGATCCTAGGTTTTTTTTACAGATTAAAAATGCCTATGCCATTTGCAGCTCCAAAACGCCTAGGTGGGCATGAAGCCATAGACTAACATAGACAGGCGTTTTAAGATGCAAAAAAATGCACAAAAAAGCGGCTGTAAAAACGTTTGTGTGCATAAGGCCTTGAAAGAACCCTATTTTTTGGACCAGAAAACACAGAAATATGATGGTAAACTGCAGCAGAGAATGACATTTTGTGACCCGAATTTGGGGCCCCATATCTCGGGGCCACTTGGTGCTAGGAACCCCAAATTTGGTTTGCTAACACTACAACAAATCCAAATTTGGAGTTCCTAGCCCCAAGTGACCCTGAGATATGGGGCCCCAAAGTCAGGTCGGAAAATGTCATTCTCTGCTGCAGAAGTGCTTGACATTTTGCGACCCGACTTTGTGGACCCATATCTCGGGTCTCCAAAGTTGGGTCGCTAAATGACATTCTGTGCTCTACAGATGCTTCTAGATGCAAACGCGGTAAAACGCGGCTAAACATAGAGAAAAAAAAAATAGAAAGAGAATAACGCTTATAGTCTTTATATTTTCTTCCATTCTCAGTTAAATTTATTTTCTATTCTTTTCTATTTTAATTTGTTAGAAATTAGGCTGAGTTTAATGAAATACAGAATAAGTATAAAAAATTCTGAAGAATGCCAAACAAATTTTGAAGAATTGGCCCAATTTAATTGAAAATTGGCCAATTTTATGGAAATTGGCCCAAATCTAAAGCAGAACTCCACTAACTCCATCATAAAAATGTAGCTAATTTAAATACATGTATTTAGGTAACTAAATAATTAAAAAAAAAAACTAAACCCTCAAAAATTTTTGGATCCTGCACACGAACACATACATAGTTACAGTGGATCTAATAGTCTACAGACCCCTGGTAAAATGTCAGGTTTATGTGATGTTAAAAAAAAAATGAGACAAACATATATAATTGCTTAACTTGTTCCATCTTTAATTAATGCTGAAGTTTCTTTGGGGTTAGTCAGAGGCACATGATGGCAGGTGGGTACTGACTCCTTAACATGAGTTTGAATGTGATTGCTTAATTCTGAACACAGCTGCATCCCCAGTTATAAGAGGATGTGCACACTTATGCAACATTATTTGAGTTTCTTATTTTGACTACCCAATAAAAAGGATTTTAGTACCGTATATACTCGAGTATAAGTCGAATTTTTCAGCACATTTTTTTGTGCTGAAAGTGCCCCCCTCGACTTATACTTGAGTCAAGCACTTTTCTGCAGCAAAAAAATTAATTTTCCGAACCGAATTTGGGGCCCCGTATCTCGGGGCCAGTTGGTACTTTGAACCCCAAATTTGGTGTGCAAACCCAGTGGAAGTAGTACCACACCATAGCCAAAGCTGAAGTTCCTAGCACTAAGTGGCCCCGAGATACGGGGCCCCAAAATCGGTTCGGAAAATGTCATTCTCTGCTGCAGAAAAGTGCTTGACATTTTCTGAACTGATTTTTGGGGCCCTGTATCTCGGGGCCACTTAGTGCTAGAAACCCCAACTTTGGAAATTTTTTGGTTCTAGTTCCACTGGGTTTGCATACCAAATTTGGGGTTCCTAGCACTAAGTGGCCCTCATATACTGGGCCCCAAATTCGGTCAACTGTGTCCATCTGCAGCAATGTCATTTCGGGACCCTTTGGGTTCAGAGACCCCAAATTTTGGCTGCAGCTAGGGGGCATCTAGGAACCCTTAACTACCGAGTTTGAAGTTCAGGGGACCTATGGCTGCAAATGGGCACAGTGATGCTGCAAATGGGCATTGTTGACCCTCTTTTCCACTTACAGTAGCTGTGCATGACTGTTGGATACCAGATGTTATTCTAACCATAACTATACCCCCCTTTGTTCTTAATCCCTTATAAATTAAGACCACACCATTCAATGGGGTATAAAAGGCCGTAGCAGCCTACTTTATTTATATAAAAATACTTTTATTCAAAAATAACTATGGAAAAATATCCATAATAAACAAAACAAATAACGTACGGAAAAAAGAGAGCGTTGGTCTGGGCAATAAAATCTTGACACTCAAACTGATGGCCATCACCAAAAAATATGGCACTGCAGTCCATCTCAAATATATCCAAAATTAGGCCTCAAGCCGACAAGCTGGCTCAGAGACTGCCAGTGACCGCAGTGCCCCCATATCACTTCCCGGCTAACCTCCGTTAGCCGGGAACCAGCATCTGGACCCATACAACGTCAGGTCCCACTCTTACTTGCCATCTTCCTTCCCTTGCGCAGACCAACGCCCGCCACTGCCACGACATCTCTGCATCTCACACCTGTAAAAACAGTTAAACAACCACCACGCACAATTGTAAAACACAACAACCTTAGGGAGGGTGGGCGGGAACTTTCCACAACTTTCTGCTTGTACCTCCCAGGGCGGGCCTACTATTTATCAGTCCCCTCCCTGTGTTATCCTCCCCCTCGGCACCTTGTCTCCACCCTCTCATTTATTAACCCTGTTACCTCCGTCATGTGCGCCTTGCACATACCTCTTTTTATTCGGCTGCTCCAGGCTTTTCTTGACTGTTGGATACCAGATGTTATTCTAACCATAACTATACCCCCCTTTGTTCTTAATCCCTTATAAATTAAGACCACACCATTCAATGGGGTATAAAAGGCCGTAGCAGCCTACTTTATTTATATAAAAATACTTTTATTCAAAAATAACTATGGAAAAATATCCATAATAAACAAAACAAATAACGTACGGAAAAAAGAGAGCGTTGGTCTGGGCAATAAAATCTTGACACTCAAACCGATGGCCATCACCAAAAAATATGGCACTGCAGTCCATCTCAAATATATCCAAAATTAGGCCTCAAGCCGACAAGCTGGCTCAGTGACCGCAGTGCCCCCATATCACTTCCCGGCTAACCTCCGTTAGCCGGGAACCAGCATCTGGACCCATACAACGTCAGGTCCCACTCTTACTTGCCATCTTCCTTCCCTTGCGCAGACCAACGCCCGCCACAGCACCCTAAGAGTAAAACCTTACTCGCGGGTGCCCTCCCAAACCCGAAGAGCTCGCTGAATCCCGTCCTGCAATCCCAAGTTCCACAAATCAATTCCCACCTCATTGAGATGGACGCCGTCAGCCCTCAAGTACCTCCAGGTCTCAAATTCCAACTCCATATGCCTTATAGCCAAACCCCCATTATTAACTACAAATTTGCTCACTTCCCGGTTAATCTTCCTCCTGGCCCTGTTAACGCCTGCCACCGACCTGGCCATCCTCCAAGATCTACGAGCCACCATATCTGACCACACGATAATGGTATGGGGAAAATCCACCATCAATCGCCGCACATCACATTTGATGTCCCGCGTGATATCCACCATGGAACGCAATCCTAGGTCATTACCCCCCGCATGAATCACCAAGATGTCCGGTGGTCTATCTCGCTGGGAGTGGCGCTGCACTTCTGGCACTAATCTGCCCCATAACATGCCCGGTATACCCAACCATTTTATGCATACTTCTCTCCTGTTAAACCCCAACTGCCTGCCCTCATGTCGAGCATCCCCCCTTCTTGCCCCCCAACACACATAAGAATGGCCCATAATCCAGACCAATCTTGACACCGGACCTGAAAGTAGAAGAAGACAAGAAAAAACAAACCACTAACAATTTAGTAATGAAAACCACTAACGTCTATAACTGAAACATAAACGACATCAACTTGCTTGCAAAATTTCTCTTCCTCTTCTTTAATTTATTTATTTATTTATTTTATTATTTTTTTTTTTTTATTTTTTTTATTTTTTTATATTCCTACCACTAAATGAGGACGTACATAAGACTGGAACCTGTTGGATTCCCACCGCCCAATACGTTTGACCGACTCCACATCGAGACCATGCTTGGATGCCTCTGTAGCAGCCCCAATCCTGAACGAATGGGAAGAAAATTCCCTTTCTTCCAAGCCTACCCCCTTCAAACATCTTCGAAAAATTACTACAAACTGAAACCTGGATAACCAACTACCATCCCGATGCACTAACAAGGAACCCTTGAAATCTGGACGCACCGCTAAAAATTCCCTGACCGTGGCCACCGGACACAGGGTGGAACCATGAACCGGAAAAACTTGTACCACCATACCTTTTCCTACCTGATCCGTTTTTGACCTCTTGAAATACACCTGTAACATTTCCTTATCCAACTTCACATCCTGGCACCCCAAACCCCCTTCTACCTTTTTTGAAGGGCTGACCAGTTCCCCTATCCTGAATGCCCCAAAGAACGCTAACACAAAGGCCACCTTAAACAACAAAACTTCGTATTCAGATGAACACACCACTTTCAATTGATCAACAACACCCCCCAAAATTTCGAAAGTAACCGGTCTCCTGGAGTCCCGTTTCACCACCGACCTCCTGTAGCCCTTTAGCGCTTGTCTCACTCAAAAGTCTTTTGTTATGTCTGGCTGTCCCTGTAACTTGAACAGGAAAGCCAAACCTGCCAAGTTCGCACTAATCACAGATGCCGACCTACCTTCCTCCATTTTCCTAATAATAAAATATAACAGCAACAAATTCACTTCCTGCCCGAACGGTTCCTCCCCAATCCCTTCTACAAAACCCATCCACTCCTTCCATACCTTTTGGTATGTTGACCATGTGCCCCCACTTACCGACCGCTCAATCCATCCTGCGGCGACTCTGACGCTATGTCCCACATCCACTCGGGACAAGGCACCCCGCGTTGCTCCGCCTCCGGCGCCAACTCTCGGAACCTGTCCCACTGGAATCGAGACAACGCGTCAGCTATCACATTTTCCACCCCCGGTAAGTGAACGGCATGAATGAAAATATTCAACTGTAAACATCTTAACACTAAATGCTGTAACAACCTGATCACTGGCGGAGAGGACGCCGTGATTCTATTAATCACTTGCACTACCCCTAGGTTATCGCCATGGAAACGCACCTTCCGATCCCTGAAAGATGCTCCCCATAATTCCACTGCCAGCACCACTGGAAACAGTTCCAGCAGCACTAAGTTCTTCGTGAACCCTCCTTCAACCCAAGATCGTGGCCAAGGACCAGCACTCCACTGTCCCTGAAAAAACGCACCAAAGCCAGTGGCACCCGCCGCATCGGTAAAGAGCTCTAAGTCAAAATTGCTGACTGGGCCCGACATCCACATTGCCCTGCCATTAAATGACTCCAAAAAGGTATGCCATACCCTTAGATCTTCCCTGTGCGTTTTTTTGATCCTAACGAAATGCCTTGGTGATTGTATGCCACTTGTGCTGGCCGCAAGCCTGCGGCTAAACACTCTCCCCATCGGTAGTATCCGGCACGCAAAATTAAGTTTTCCCAACACAGACTGCAACACACGCAACTGAACTTTTTGTAAACCTATTAAACCTGCAACCTCTTTTTTCAAATCCTCCAACTTGTCATCGGGCAGCCTGCATTCCATTGCCTCCGAATCCAAGATTATGCCCAGAAATTTGATGACCGTGCAAGGTCCCTCTGTCTTGTCCGCCGCCAATGGAATGCCGAATCTGTCAGTGATATGTTCCAACGTTGCCATGAGCACCGCGCAGATTCTGGATGCAGCCGGGCCGATACAAAGGAAATCGTCCAAGTAGTGAATTACTGAATTCACCCCTGACACATCCCTTACCACCCATTCTACGAACGAACTAAATTGTTCGAAGAACGCGCATGACACTGAGCAGCCCATTGGCAAACACTTGTCTACATAGAATTCCCCATTCCAATGGCAGCCCAGCAGTCGAAAACTTTCTGGGTGAACCGGCAGCAGGCGAAAAGCCGATTCCACATCTGCCTTTGCCATCAAGGCCCCCTTACCATAATGCCGTACCCATCCTACTGCCGCATCAAAAGACGTATACGTAACCGAGCACTCCTCCTGGCCAATAGCGTCATTCACCGACCCACCCTTAGGGAACGATAAGTGGTGAATTAGCCTAAATTTGTTGGGTTCCTTCTTGGGCACAACCCCCAATGGAGATACGACCAGATCTGCCAGAGGTGCCTCGGGAAAAGGGCCGCCCATTCTACCCATTGCAACCTCCTTCTTCAGCTTCTCTGAAACCACCTCCGGATGTTGCAATGCAGAACGTAAATTTTTAGGCACAGGAGGAATAACCGATAACGTACATGGGATCTTAAAGCCTAACGAAAAACCTTCCTCCAACAGGACTGCCGCTCTTCTATCCGGATACCTACCTAGAAACGGCCGCATCCTTTCCACTTTCACCGGAGTCCTCCCTTTTGTTTCCAGCGTCACCTGTTCGCCCCTTATTTTGCTTAAAGCATCTTGACGCTGGATGCGTTCCCCCGCAGCCTGTACACTCGTGTTTGTACTTACACGTGGCCCCAAACTTGCAGGCCCCTGTGTTGTACTGCCAGCAGATCCCTCTTTCTTATTTCCTGCCGAGTGTCCCTGGGCTGAAGGTCCACCGGCTCCCCCCTGAAAAAACTGGTTAGGAGCCCTCGCCGTTGTCATCAGGCGCATCCACAGGCTGATGTCCTTGTGGTCCCAACGAAGCTCCGGACGCACCGCTCTCCTCTGCCTGAACTGTTCGTCGTACCGGAGCCACGCTGTGCCACCGTATACCCTGTATGCTTCCCCTATCGCATCCTGATAGCAAAATAACGCGGAACAGTGTTCCGGCTGCTTTTCCCCGATCACACTCGCCATGATAGCAAATGCCTGCAACCAATTCGTAAATGTCCTGGGTATTAAACGATATCTCCTCTTCTCCTCGTCGTCTTTCTTGGAACTATCGGGTTTAACCCTATCCAAGTTAAACTTCTCCAGGGGCAATAATGAAAAAATTTCTACGTACTCACCCTTCCACAGCTTTTCTCGAACCTCCTGCTTCAGGTGAGCTCCTAATGGCCCCTCAAAACACACATATATTTCACACCGTGCTGCGTCCCCCCAATCTAGTTATATCCTGCCTACCCGCGACTTCCTTAGCCGCCACAGCATTGTCCGTCCCCTGCTTATCACCGCTCGCCACTGCCTCCAGCACCGCAGGCGGTGCAGCCACCGCTGGCAAATCTACTGTTACATCTGCGCTCCCAGTTGTCGGGACCCACGCCGCCGCCGGTACCGGAGCCGGCCGTTCTGCCGCCTCAAACTTCTGAACCAACTCCTTGATGCCCGCCAAAAACCCTAATAAACCTGAAACCCCCCCAGCAGGCCCAGCGCTCGCTTCACTAGCACTTGGCCCCCCGACAGTAACCCCTGTCCCTGCCATGCCATCACTACCTATAGTATGCCCTGCTGTAATAGACTTACCGGGCTGCACAGGAACCGTCCCATCAGCCGATCTTCCTCCCGCTGCTGCTGTTGCTGCTCTCCTGGAAGGGGGGTGCGCCTCCTCTTTCGATCCGGATCCTTCCTCCACCATGCCAGGGATCTCCTCCTCCTCTTCAGATGAGGGCCCGCTAGGCCTGCCCACCAGGGCTGCCGCCGCCGCCTCCATGTTTCCCCTCCTCTGCGCATGGACCGTACCGCCCGACTTCCGGACAGCCTTCCCAGGACCGGTGTGGGAAACCGCAGTCCTGCCGGCCTCCGCTCTCCTGCTCACCATGCCCGATCAGCCTCTCTCTCTTCTCTTCTGGTCCCCTGCCGCCGATGTGGATGGCCTGGGTACCCTCGCTCTTGTCCTGGCCTGTGTTCCTGCTGGGCCGCCCGCCATGTTCCTGGGGGCGGGGCTTGCGCTCCTAGCCGATTCTCTCCACCTAGGCCTCAGCTCCGGTCTCTCCTCTTCCCGCCCCGCATTCCGGTCCGCTGCGGCCGCAGCACCGCAGCTTCCTTCTCCCCCAGCCGCTCTTTTTGACGGTGGGCCCGCCGGGAGCCCCGCACCGGGACTACCCCGCTGCCGCTGTGATGTCCCTGGATGCTCTGGGGAGAAACGTTCCGGCGGCCTAGAGCGGCGCGCTCTGTTACCGGTTCTCCCACTGTCCACCGGTAGCCGCTCTTCTCCTGCCAGCGCTGCACCGACCGCTGCCTGGAGCCACGCTGTGCCCCGAACCGCCGCTTCTTCCCTCAGCTGGGCCATGATCCGCTCTACCTCTGCCATGCTGCCTCTAAACTTTCCACAACTTTCTGCTTGTACCTCCCAGGGCGGGCCTACTATTTATCAGTCCCCTCCCTGTGTTATCCTCCCCCTCGGCACCTTGTCTCCACCCTCTCATTTATTAACCCTGTTACCTCCGTCATGTGCGCCTTGCACATACCTCTTTTTATTCGGCTGCTCCAGGCTTTTCTTTTCTCACTCTCGTCTTATACTCGGGTCAATGAGTTTTTCCCATTTTTTTTGTGGTAAATTAGGGCCACGACTTATACTCGAGTATATGCGGTAAGTTTTTCTGTTGAGTTTGTACAGTTTATAGGTCACATTAAGGTTTAAAAAGTTCTTCTAATGATTTCTCTTTGTCTAATTTTTCTACACTGAAAACTCAAATTTTAACAAGTGTGTGTAAACTTTTTCTACAGTATATTACTTACATTTGAGGTCTGCTTGCTTCTTGGAGAAAAGATCCCATTGTGGATACAGCTCCTTGGCAATTTCAAGCCACCCCTGGTCCCGTTTTCTATGAACCTTGTGTTTGGGATCAGGAGTGTACAGGTTCTTGGCCTCACCAGGCTGATTAGATGTTCAGTTCTCACCATGTTTGCTATAGTCCAAACTGGGATTTGCTGGTTCTCAAGGCATCCTGGGTACTTTATTTTTAAAGGGCAGGTGTTTGATCACATGGTGATTCCAAAAATGCAAAATGCAAAACGCATCAAAAACACATCTAAAATGATGGACTTGCGTTTTTCTTGCATGCCCATTGAATTCTATTACATGCAAAACGCTGCATTTTGCATGAAAAAAAGTCCCTGACCCTTTCCAGAAACGCAGAGGTACAAAAAGGCATTGATGTGAACATGTTCCATAGGAACCCATGTTAGAAAATTCCAATACATTTCTGCAAAATGCAAAATGCATCAAAAACGCGCTAGTATGAATGGAGCCTAATAAAGTGCCATTTTTTTTAAAACCGCAAAATACTATGTTAGGCTCCATTCACACTAGCGCATTTTTTGATGCATTTTGCATTTTGCAGAAATGCATGGGAATTTTTTAACATGGGTTCCTATGGAACATGTTCACATCAATGCCTTTTTGTACCTCTGCATTTTTGGAAAGGGTCAGGGACTTTCTTTCATGCAAAATGCAGCGTTTTGCATGTGAGGCTTGATTCACACCTATGCATGTTGCTTTTGAGCGTTTTTGGAGGGTTTTTTTTCATGCTTGCCACGTTTTTGAGCAGCGTTTTTGCCGCGATTTTGCCGCGATTTGCGTTTTGCGGTTTTTTTTTTACAGTTTTTTTTTTACAGTCTTAAAAAAAACTAAAAATAAAAAAATAAAAAAAAACAAACAAAAAAAAAACGGCAAAAACGCATAAAAAACGCATCAAAAACGCTGCAAAAACGGTGCACTTGCGTTTTTGATGCTTGTCCATTGAATTCTATTACATGCAAAACGCTGCATTTTGCATGAAAAAAAGTCCCTGACCCTTTCCAAAAATGCAGAGAAACAAAAAGGCATTGATGTGAACATGTTCCATAGGAACCCATGTTAAAAAATTCCCATGCATTTCTGCAAAATGCAAAATGCATCAAAAAACGCGCTAGTGTGAATCGAGCCTTAGGCTCGATTCACACCTATGCATGTTGCTTTTGAGCGCTTTTGGAGGTTTTTTTTTCATGCTTGCCACGTTTTTGAGCAGCGTTTTTGCCGCGATTTTGCCGCGATTTGCGTTTTGCGTTTTTTTTTTTTTTACAATTTTTTTTTACAGTCTTAAAAAAAATAAAAAATAAAAAAATTAAATTAAAAAAAAATAATTAAAAAAAAAAAAAAAAAAAAAACGGCAAAAACGCAACAAAAACGCACCAAAAAACGCATCAAAAATGCTGCAAAAACGGTGCACTTGCGTTTTTGATGCTTGTCCATTGAATTCTATTACATGCAAAACGCTGAATTTTGCATGAAAAAAAGTCCCTGACCCTTTCCAAAAATGCAGAGAAACAAAAAGGCATTGATGTGAACATGTTCCATAGGAACCCATGTTAAAAAATTCCCGTGCATTTCTGCAAAATGCAAAATGCATCAAAAAACGCGCTAGTGTGAATGGAGCCTAATAGAATTCAATGGACCAGCATGAAAAACGCAAGTGCAGCATTTTTGCAGCGTTTTTATAGCGTTTTTTAATGCATTTTGCGTTTTTGGCGTTTTTTTTTTTAACTGTATACAGCCAGCGCACCGCTTCACCAATTCAGTGTGAAAGCCCTCGGGCTTTCACACTGAAGAAACAGTAGAGGCAGTTTTAGGTCAGTTTGCAGGCGCTATTTGTAGCGCAATAACGCCTGCAAACCGCCCCAGTGTGAAAGGGCTCTAAGTTTTTATTCCCTTTGAGCGGAGGAGCCAGTGAAGTAATATTAAAATGATTGCAGTCATCATTGGTACAAGTGGAAGAGGTGACAAGCTGGCAATCATTGGAGGCATTAGGGGGAGGTGGATGAGACCCCATAAAGGGGAATGCACATGGTGACCTATTTTTACATAACATCATTACATTTAGGTGAACGCACAGTGTGAATGGCGGTGGAACTCACTGGGAAATATTGTATAAAAAGGAGCAAAAGAAGCCACAACAAATAGATGCTGCAGATTTTAACCAGTTAGTTTTGTTTATAGTGATTGGTTTCCTCCCCCAGGCAGTCCCACCCCCCCCACAGTTAAAAACACTTCCTAGCACACATTTAACCCCTTAATCGCCCCATAGTGTTAACCCCTTCCCTGCCAGTGACATTTACACAGTAATCAGTGCCCATTATTAGCTCTGATCGCTGTATAAATGTCAATGGTCCCTAAAAAGTGTCAAAAGTGTCCGATCTGTCCGCCGCAATGTGCAGGCCCACAAAAAAACGCAGATCACCGCCATTACTAGTAAAAAAAAAATAATAATAATAAAAATGCCATAAATATATCTCCTATTTTGTAGACGCTATAACTTTTGCACAAACCAATGAATATACGCTTATTGCGATTTTTACCAAAAATATGTAGAAGAATACATAGCCTAAACTGAGGAAGAAATTTTGTTTTCTTTTTGTAAAAATTTGGATACGTATTATAGCAAAAAGTAAAAATATTGTTTTTTTTTCAAAATTGTTGGTCTTTTTTTTGTTTATAGTGCAAAAAATAAAAACCACAGAGGTGATCAAATACGACCAAAAGAAAGCTCTATTTGTGGGAAAAAAAGGACATAAATTTTGTTTGGGTACTGCCTGTAAACCGCCTGATTTGTGGCATGCCCACCAGGTGAATCTCAACTTTTGCAATGCTGCAGTGGCTGCACATACAGCAGAGGGCTGTCAACGAGTACCCATGTGAGTATGGCACAATGACAGGCTCAGGCCAGCTCGGATTTTTTTTCCCACGCCAATGGCTGCTGATAAAGGATGAATGCACTGTACTGTCACCATTTGAGGAGGCAACAAGGATGGTGAGCCTGGACAATCCATGCATCAGTGACACAATCCCTCTTGTGTTCCTGCTGGAGCAGACTCTGCGTAGTATTATAGACGGGGCACTCGAGGCAGAGCAGTGGGAGGAAGAGGAGGACTTTGTCAAAAATAAAAATAAAAAATAAAAAGATATATACACACCCTCAAGAGTTAATACAAAAATGCAAAGCAAGCCAAAAATCCCGCTTATCCCCTGTATATAAGACAGAAAGGAATTATAAACTAATTCCCTAGTGTTCTATACTTCCCTGCATCAAATAAGAACAGATATACTAGTGTGAATATATAGCTATCTCCCACTAGGGAGAAAAAAATTGGGTGAGTACAGCAGTCCACAGGCCTCTCCCTCCACTAGATAAAAAAGCACCCCCTATAATACCTGTAAAAATCCCCCAAGCCACCTATATACGAATGACCAGCATGTGATTCCTAAAATAAAAGGGGGTTCCCATGAAGCACAGATAGTAGTCACACTGTTACAAGATGGAATGATGCGCAACGAAGTTGAAGTTCCGGTATCAGAGGAAGGAAACATGTAAACTTTTACACTGGGACAGCACCCCCGTTTTTTACCGACCCCAGCATATATCTTGTTCCCTTGGGGATATCGTTTTGACAGCAAATGATGCGCTACCGGAAACAACTAATCTGAATGCCTCATTTGAGATCTATCCTGCATACCAGACTCCCTGGACATTGATCAAAGTGTCCGTTGGACTACCATCAGTTTGTTTTTACAGCATTTGTAACATTGCATAACAAACTGGAAACCTACAGAAAAATCACAGATGAGGAACCATGTGCTGTGGAATTGTATGTATCGTACATACACTAACAGATTGATCTTCACACAAAATAAGTGGAGACCTCTGCGTTACCAGCTGGATCTGTGAGTAACCACTACAGATTGAAAAAATTGCTTCATTACATCGACTGTCTATGGGAATTTACCTGCATGTTGCGGGAAACCTAACATGTGGTTTTTTTATCTAGGGGAGTGGCTTGTGGACTGCTGTACTCACCCAATTTTTTCTCCCTAGTGGGAGATAGCTATATATTCATGCTAGTTTATCTGTTCTTAATTGATGTAGGGAAGTATAGAACACTAGGGAATTTGTTTATAATTCCTTTCTGTCCTATATACAGGGGACAAGCGGGATTTTTGACGTGCTGTGCATTTTTTATCTTGCTCCTTTAAGCAATAAATTAAATTGTAGTTAACTCTTTAGGGTGTGTATATATTTTTTTATTTTTTATTTTTATTTTTGAGTGCTATCATTGATTACACCCCCTGATATCTAATCGGTGAGTACTACTAGTATATGAACTTTGGCGGGAATTTCCTCTCAAGGCCAGCTTTATCCAGACACCATTCTTGTGCCACCACAGGACACACAAGAGGAGAGGGAGGAGGATTCTGGCAGTTTTGGAGGCATTGAAGCAGAATAAGACATACATCAAACCTTAAGAGATGATTTTCCATCCCCAGAACCCTTGGAAGTAGTATGTGGCTGGGAGGAGGCAGTTTCAGATACTGTAATCCTCAGTGACCACGAGGACTCTGCTTCTCATGCTTCGGCAAACATGAGGTGCATGGCCTACCTCATTTTTCAAAGCCTTTGAAAGGACCCTAGAATATGTGGCATCATTAAGAAGATTCACTATTGGTTGGTAACCCTCCTTGACCACAAATACAAGGAGAAAGTCTCAGAACTCATCCCATCCCCACAGAGGAAGCAGAGGATGAAATATCTTGAGGACACCTTAAAGAGGTGACTATGTAATGCCTTTACAGACTCTGGTAGGTTACAGTCTCAAGGAAAAGCTAGTTTTGAGACTTCTGTTGGTCAAGAGAGAAGCGGTGGAGAAAGGGGCCGCCTCAGTGATGCATTTTAAAAATTTTTTTGGTCCTCGGCACCCAAGGCTGTCAGCTTCCACATCCCATCGTCAGCATCTGCATCATATGGTGGAAGATTATCTAGGGATGAAAACAGACATGGAGAGCTTTCCAGTTCATGATCCACTGGGTTACTGGGTCATGAGAATAGACTGTGCATCCCCCTACATTGGAGAGACAAACCCCCCCCCCCACTATAGTTGAATGGCTCCAACGTGTTAGGAAAACGGCTGCAATGGAAGATTTGATTCACCAAGCTAGAGATACCCCTACCAAATTTTGGAAAATATGGGCCCGTTGGCTAAACTTTGCAGAATCAATGGAATCCTCCAAGTTACTAAATGGCCAAAATGATACTGAACAATGAGAGCTTGACCCTGGGAAAAAAGGGTGGAGTAAGGGGAAAGCAAAAATTGAAAAACATACAGTAAGAGAAAAAGAGAATAGGAATTGTTACTGCAAGAGGGGAAAGTAGAAAGGTATATAATCCCTTTTATCCCATTTCCTGATCCAACATCAGTCACTTTCCCACCCCCCTCAGCAAATACTAGCTTTACCGTGACCTGCCTTTTATGGCATACACTTTATCCTGGAATTTCTGAGGCTCTGAAAGCCACCCATTGGGCCCTCTTATCGTCCCCCCCAAAAGACTCACTCTCATACCGATCCTCCCTCCCCCAAACCACTCTTTCATAAAGGTATGAAAAAATAATGCGGTAAACTTATGCCAACCTATATGGATGTTTTGTTTTCTCTGCTTACTCATTAAACTGTGTTAGGGTGCAACATTCTATGGGCTCGAAGACATACATTTTGCAACATCCTTGTTTAGCTTAGCTGCTTAACTTGTTTGATATTTCTACATTATATGTTATGACCAAGTCAATCTAAGATTTGATTGTATTGACTGATGCGCATTTGATTACTGCGGTACTTTTCATCAATACTCACTCACTCCCCACATTTGTTTTTCTAGGTTGGAATCCTCTTCACCTCCCCCCTTTCCAAAGGTCACCTCCACCACCTCTCCACTTTGCTTCCCATACACTGACCCAATCAGGGGGGCTATCTCTGTTGGTGTTGCCGCCGGGACATGCCCCCTCAGCTTCGGGGCCTTGGCAATACTGGTGGGCTTGGTATTCAGGGCTGTACTGCCTCTGCACAGACATATTGTAAGTCCATGGTTTAGGTGAAATACTGTGGGATTCATGCTTTACATTTACCCACTCATTTTTCAAATATTTCAATACTGCTATCTCCCCTATTTCATAGGTTGTCACTACGGTTATGCTCCTGTTGAGTGGCTATAAGGTCCCGAAACGGCGTAGAGCTTACAACTACCGTTATGTGTACACATTATCAACCATATATGTATGAACGTTCCAATTTTATTGTATTTATATGTTTATAATAGAAGTCCTTACTGGAATGCATTTCTCGATGATTACAGATTATCATTATAGAGCTATGTGCCAACATATGTAGAGCTATGTGCCTAAATATGTAAATATATGAATTTTTGTATCATTTTATCAATAAACCGCATTCTTATTCAATTTATACTACTGCTCCCATGTACCTCACTCAAAGTCCCGCACTTGTTCTCTCCTTATTTTATTACTGAACCGGGATGGAGGAGGGGTGTCGAACGGCCCCACTATCCTCATTTAAAGTCCCAAAATGTATTTTTCTATCTCCTTTAATTAATTAAATAGGGATGGAGGCACATGGTTGCACTTATTAGGATTATATATATATATATTTTTTTTCTATTCATTTTCCATCCAATACCTTATTTTAATGTGCTTACTTTTTATATACTAAAAAATTGTTTATTTACAAACTACTCTGTATCTCCCATCTAAGTATTTTGATTGCTCTGATTGAGTAACAACTATTGGGTTATCACCCTATCTATTTCATCTTTTGACACACTGGTTCTTTATGTATGCATACTGATGGTTCTGGCCTCTGTCTGTTCTTGCCTGCCCTTCCTGCCATGTCCCGAAGCTGCGACGCGCACTGGGGTTGTAACCCCCCCGCCCCTTTTCTTTGACTCGGGGCGGGCGGGATCCTCCCCACTGCGTGTCGACGTCATGCTTCTCACGCCGGCTGTTTTGGCGTCCTTGTGGCGCCTTATAGCCGCTGCTCGAGTCTCCACTCTCCAGCGCCTGGTTGGCTTGGTGGCACGCTCACGACCAGCTGGTCTGGGTGGTTAGCTGGCCGGATTGGGGCTCTTCCTGGCTCTCCATAGGCAGCTGGTGCATGATGTTGGGGGCTATTCTGTGGCGGCTCTCCCCGCAGTGTCCTCTCCCAGTGCGAGGTCTTACACGCTGGTCTTCTCCACTATTCAATTGCTATCACACGTTTGCCAGCAGAATTGCCCCTATCCACACCCATCAGGTATTTTTCCCCTCACCTTCTATCACTCACTTTTCTATCTTTCTGGCCATTTCTTTGACAGCCCTGATTTTCCTTTTTCCATAGTTTCCACCCTGTTTTTTCCCTTCCTAGCTTCTTCGCCTTTTTTACTCTTTTTTTTCCCTTTAATTCCCTTTTTCTCTTTTTCTCTTTTTTCTTTTCTTCCTACTTTTCCCCCCTTTCCCTCTTTCTATTCCCCCTTTTCATTCTTCCTTTTTTCTTTCCCTTTTCTCCATCAATTTCCCCCTATCCTACACTTTCCTCAGTAATTTCATCACTCATACTTTTCATCAATACTTACTCCCCACATTTGTTTTTCTAGGTTGGAATCCTCTTCACTTTCCTCCTTTCCAAAGGTCACCTCCACCACCTCTCCACTTTGCTTCCCATACACTGACCCAATCTGGGGGGCTCTCTGTGTTGGTGTTGCCGTCGGGACATGCCCCCTCAGCTTCGGGCCTTGGCAATACTGGTGGGCTTGGCATTCAGGGCTGTACTGCCTCTGCACAGACATATTGTAAGTCCATGGTTTAAGTGAAATACTGTGGGATTCATGCTTTACATTTACCCACTTGTTTTTCAAATATTTCAATACTGCTATCTCCCCTATTTCATAGGTTGTCACTACGGTTATGCTCCTGATGAGTGGCTATAAGGTAGCGAAACGACATAGAGCTTACAACTACCGTTATGTGTACACATTATCAACCATATATGTATGAACGTTCCAATTTTATTGTATTTATATGTTTATAATAGAAGTCCTTGCTGGAATGCGTTTCTCGATGATTACAGATTATCATTATAGAGCTATGTGCCAACATATGTAGAGCTATGTGCCTAAATATGTAAATATATGATTTTTTGTATCATTTTATCAATAAACCGCATTCTTATTCAATTTATACTACTGCTCCCATGTGCCTCACTCAAAGTCCCGCACTTGTTCTCTCCTTATTTTATTATATTGATGTTTTGTTTTCTCTGCTTACTCATTAAACTATGTTAAGGTGCAACATTCTATGGGCTCGAAGACATACATTTTGCAACATCCTTGTTTAGCTTAGCTGCTTAACTTGTTTGATATTTCTACATTATATGTTATGACCAAGTCGATCTCAGATTTGATGGTATTGACTGATGCGCATTTGATTACTGCGATGTACTGCCTCTGATTGTTATAATCAAACCTTAATAAAAATTATTTGAAATATAAATTGTGGCCTCATCATACAGACTGGCTCCCCAAGCCATTGTTTATAAAATAAATAAAGCTTTCAGGAATTTTTATTTATTTTTTCTTTATAAATGTTGTTTTTCCTGCAGCAGGCAGGCTAAGGGGACCCCCCCAGAAACTATATTGAAGGGACATTTTAATTTATATTGTTTCACTTTAAGCATCAGTAAATCACTGCTCATTTAAAAAAAATATTTTTTACAAACTTTATTTCATTGATAGATGTCTCTCAGTGCAGTACCTTGACCCCCATGCACAATAACTTGCATATAAGCCTTCAAAATGGGCACTTTTGATTTTCCATTTTGGGTCCAGTGAACTTCAATGGGGTTGTTCAGCTTTTGCAAAGTTTGAAAGTTCTGGTGCAAACCAATCAGGGGGGCGTTCGGCCCATCTCTAGTCATAAGTTGTTGTTAAAAAGTGGTTTCCTGATTATAGAAATTATTTTGAAAATGTCTACATCTCAGGCCACTGAAATGTAAAAAAGCAGTGAGGGCTCCTGGGAGACAGCATTGACCAAATATGCACCTTGCAAGGTCCCCTCATGTTGAAAGGCACGTTGCCTGGTATGGTACAAAGATAAGGGTATATGATTCCTACTGTGAAGCATAGCACAGGACCCCCTCCCCACTGCTATCTCATATCCACCTGGGAAAGTGCTTCTTCCTGTTCAAAAACACACACTGATTATGGAGGGTTTGATGAGGATGTATGTTCAAGAGAGGAGTACCAAGGATATAAAAGTGGGCACTTCTTTTCAGGAGAGGCCTGCTGAGGGTTTGGCAATGGGTAAGATGTACAGTAGAGGAGTGCAATCAATATGATAGTGGACAGTATATACAGAAGAGGAATGTGAAGCATGTGAAGGGGGCAGTATGTGCAGGAGTGGAGTGCCCAGCATATTACAAAAGGCAACATGTGCAGGAGAGGAATGTGGAGATTATAAAGGGGGCAGTATGCACGGGAGAGGAATTTGGAGATTACAAAGGGGGCAGTATGTGCAGGAGAGGAGTGTGGAGGGTATTATTGGGCGGTATGTGCAGGAGAGGAAGGTAGAGGGTATTTAGGGGATAGTATGTGCAGGAGTGGAGTGCCCAGCATATTATAAAAGGCAGTATGTGCAGGAGAGGAATATGGAGATTATAAAGAGGGCAGTATGCGCAGGAGAAGAATGTGGAGATTATAAAGGGGCGGTATGTGCAGGAGAGGAATGTGGAGGGTATGATGGGGCAGTATCTGCAGGAGAGGAATGTGGAGGATATGATGGGGACAGTATGAGCAGGAGAGGAGTTTCCAGGATATTACAAATGTCAGTACATGCAGGAGTGGAGTGCGGACAGGGGTGGACTGAGCATTAGGGCCCTTGGCATTGCATGAGGGCCCGCGGCCAGTAGCAGGCCCCTTAATAGGCTTTTGGCAGGGACGGTGCCAGGGGCGATTTTTTTTTTTGCCAGCTGTAGTCCCCCATTGAGCAGGCTGACAAGCAACTCCATGCCTCTCAATGTGTCCAAGCGATGTGCAGGGAGAGAGTGAGGCGGACAGTGGGGGAAATATTGAGCCTGCTATACTGCTCTGTGGTGCCTGGCATCTCCACCTCCACCCAGCAGTTCATGCTGTACAGTGGAGGGGGAGGGGTGTCTGACCCAGGCACACAAGTGGGTCAGCTGCCTATCAGAAGTGCAGAGTTTTGTGTGTGTGGGAAGGGGGTGGTACAGAGTTGTGCTAGAGGTGCAGAGGTGTAAAGGTGGGGGGGTGGAGAGATATACAAGTGAGTACCAAGGGGTGTTCGTGGTTTAAGGGATGCAGAGATTTGTAGTAGATCACATAGATGTGCTGGGGGGTTCAGACACTTGCTGGGGAATGCTGAAGTGTGTGGAGAGATGCAGAGGTGGTCTAGGGATACAGCAAAATGGCCATTCATCTGTGTAGGCAAAAATCCTGCCACCGGCCCTGACTCCTGGTACCATTATTGGGTCACCAGCTTTAAGTCTCTGCTTCTCTGGACACTCAGCATTTTTAGCCCCACCCATCCCTCCTCAGAGGGGATAATCTTGGGGGGGGGGTTCTGAGAGAAACTGGGGGTAGGGGAGAACAGGTTCAGCCCAATGATTAAGCTCTGAGGGGGGGAGCGAAACGGATCTCCCACTGCCCAGGGGCCCCATGAGTTGTCAGTTTGCCCCTGAGTGAAGAGGATATGGCAGTGAGTGGTATATACTGTACAAGAGAGAAATGTTGAGGATATGACCGCTGGTAGTATGTGCAGGATAGCATACATGATATTATATGGTGGGGGGTAGGGGGGTGATATATTTGCTGTAGGTGTTGTTAAAAACTTGCAATAGGTATAGAACAAAATTTGGCTTTTTCCAAGGCCATGGTTCTTACGTGTCTGTTTTTTCAAACAAATAAAAAAAAAGATGTTTGCATACCTGATACTTGAACCTGTTCTCCAACTTACAGTAAATCCTCTATTTGGGTTGTTTTCTGAAAAAACAGGTTGGAACTCTTCGTACATTTCCTGTAGTCCTCCTGAGAACATTACAAGAACTATTCATCATCTTTACCATGCTATCCACCTGTAATAATAATAAGATGTCTTCACTAGGGATGAGCTTCGAGTTCGTGTCGAACCCATGTTCGACTCGAACATCGCATGATCGACTGTTCGTTGAATTACGAACGATATGGGCCGTTTGCACCAAATTCGAGTGGCGCGTCATAGCCCATAATTCACTGCGGCATCGCAGTGCATTGCTGGCTGATGATTGGCCAAGCATTCACTATGACCCGCATGCTTGACCAATCACAGCACCATCTGTACAGAGAGCCGTAATTGGCCAAATCCAGGGTGGCTTTGGCCAATTATGGCTCAGGGGGTTTAGTACATGCCCCACACTATGTAAGGCCGCCTGCACATCGGCCCTGTGTAGTGTGTTCCAGCATTGAGAGAGAGAGAGAGAGAGAGACAGTGTCATTTGATTTAGGTAAGATAGAGTAGGCAGGTGAGTCAGTTAGCTGAACTTACAGTGTATTGTGTATAAAAATGCATCCTAGGTGTTGTATATATAGATATACACTGTATTCAGTTTAGCTAGATCCGTTCCTGTTATTCTCTTTCTACTGATAGGCAGGCAGGTGTTTTTACAGTATTTACAGCTGCCTGAAGAAAATTGCTGGTGTTCTTCTGATCCTATTAGTCCTATTAGCTACAGTATTTACAGTTAGTGTAGTGCGTCCTCTGCACAGTGTGCACCTAAAGCTACCTGAAGAATATTGGTGGTGTTCTTCTGATCCTATTAGTACCGCAGGTAGCTGCAGTATTTACAAGTTAGTGTAGTGTGTCCTCTGCACAGTGTGCACCTAAAGCTACCTGAAGTAAATTGGTGGTGTTCTTCTGATCCTATTAGTACCGCAGGCAGCTGCAGTATATACAAGTTAGTGTAGTGTGTCCTCTGCACAGTGTGCACCTAAAGCTACCTGAAGTAAATTGATGGTGTTCTTCTGATCCTATTAGTACCGCAGGCAGCTGCAGCATTTACAAGTTAGTGTAGTGCGTCCTCTGCACACTGTGCACCTAAAGCTACCTTAAGAAAATTGGTAGTGTTCTTCTGACCCTATTAGTACTGCAGGCAGCTGCAGTATTTACAAGTTAGTGTACTGCGTCCTCTGCACAGTGTGCACCTAACACTACCTGAAGAAAATTGGTGGTGGCTAAATTGCTAGCACTTCAACTGCTGCCTTTTCAGTTGGTAGACTCTGCCCCCTTCCGTGAGTTTGTGTAATGTGCGGTTCCTCAGTGGCAGGTTCCCAAACGCCACTTTTTCTCACAGAAGGCGATTCCTGCTCTCTACCGGCATGTGGAAGGCAATGTCTTGGCTTCGCTGGACAGGGCGGTCAGCGGTAAGGTGCAAATTACCACTGACTTATGGTCCAGCAGGCATGGACAGGGACGTTACCTATCTTTCACCACGCACTGGGTGACTCTTCTGGCAGTTGGGAAGGATGCAGGACAGGGTGCAGTAGTTTTGGAGGTTGTTCCGCCACCACGCCTCCAAAATTCTACTAGTGGTGATTCTGCCACACCTCTCTCCTTCACCCCCTCCTCTTCTTCTTCCTCCATGGCCTCTTTCTGTGCTGATTTGTCCTCAAAACCAGCGGTGCTCCGTAGGTGTTCAAGGGGCTACGCAAGCATGCAGGCAAAAAGATGCCATGCTGTGCTTGAGCTGGTGTGCTTGGGAGACAGGAGCCACACTGGGGCAGAGATTCTGTCAGCTCTGCAGGGGCACTTTCAAAGGTGGTTGACGCCATGCCAGCTTAAGGCAGGTATGGTGGTTTGCGACAATGGCACCAACCTCCTCTCCGCCCTCCGCCAAGAACAACTGACCCATGTGCCCTGTTTGGCTCACATCCTTAACTTGGTGGTGCAGCAGTTCTTCGGGCAGGTACCCAGGATTACAGGATGTCCTGAGGCAGGCCAGGAAAGTCTGTGTGCACTTCCTCAGGTCATATAATGCCAGTGCTCGGCTAGCTGACCTCCAAAAGGAATTTAACCTGCCCAAGAACCACCTAATCTGTGACATGCCCACCAGGTGGAACTCAGCGTTGGCCATGCTGCAGCAGCTGCACACGCAGCAGAGGGTCATCAATGAGTACCTATGCGACTATGGCACCAGGACAGGGTCAGGGGACCTTGTTTTTTTTCCCTACGCCAGTGGGCTATGATCAGGGATGCATTCACTGTCCCTGTCACCATTTGAGAAGGCCATGAGGATGGTGAGCAGTGACAGGGCATGCATCAGTGACACTGTACCTCTTGTCCACCTGTTGGAGCACACGCTGCGTGGAATAATAGACAAGGCACTTGAGGCAGAACAGAGGGAGGAAGAGGAGGGCTTCCTTACCTCTCAAGGCCCCCTTTATCCAGACAGTGTTCCTGCGTGCCCACCGATCACACAGGAAGAGGACGAGAGGAGGAGGAGGATTGTGTCAGAATGGAGGTGGAGCCTGGCGCTTAGCATCAGTAGCAGTCTTCAAGGGATCATTTACAATCCCAAGAAACCCATGGACTTGTACGTGGCTGGGAGGACAGGACTCCGGACTGAATGCCTCAGCAAACCTACGCTGCATGGCCTCCCTGATCCTGCAAAGCCTCCCTGATCCTGCAAAGCCTGCGGAAGGATCCTCGTATTCAAGGAGAGGTATCAGTACTGGCTGGTAACCCTCCTTGATCCACGTTGCAAGGGTAAGGTTGTGGACCTTATCTTGCCATTGCAGAGGGAGCAGAGGATGAAACATCTTCGGGAGGCCTTGCAGAAAGGGCTGTGCATTGCGTTCCCAGAGACTGGAATGGTTACAAACTCCTATTCCTGGACAACGTGTTGCTGAGGCTTCGGTCAGTCAAAGAAGGAGCGGTGGAGAAGGTGGCCGTCTGACCGATGCGTTCAGACAATTTTTTAGTCCGCAGCCCCAAGGTATGATCGGTTCCAGCAACCATTGCCAGCGTCTGTTTTACGTGGATCACTGGCCAGAGCTTGCACAGTATGCAATTGAGCTACTGGCCTGTCCTGCATCCAGTGTTCTTTCAGAACGCACATTCAGTGCTGCTGGAGGCTTTGTAACAGATCACAGGGTGCGCCTGTCCACCGACTCGGACGATTGACTGACCTTCATAAAAATAAATCAGCCTTTGATCACCACCAGCTACCAGGCATCTGATGCTGATGTAACCAAATATTTTTTTTTGAAATGTCAGATCCCTTCAAGACTGCCTATGCTGATGCTGAGTGACTATCCTGTTATGCTGAGTGATTATCCTCTTCCTCCTCAATGATCATGCTGATAGCTTGTAAGAACATTTTTGGTTCTGGGCGCCGCCACCAGTGCCTAAGGCCCAATTTTTCAGCCCCTGTTTAACAGGGGCGTGGAATTACAATTTTTTGATGCAATACTTTGCAGCAGGGCTCGTTCCTGCGCTCCAACTAGAGTATCTGTGAGGGGTTGCAGTGTTGTGGCACCAGTGCCTAAGGCCCAATTTTTCAGCCCCTGTTTAACAGGGGCGTGTAATTACAATTGTTGATGCAATACTTTGCAGCAGGGCTCATTCTTGCGTTCCAACTAGAGTATCTGTGAGGGGTTGCAGTGTTGTGGCACCAGCACCAGTGCCTAAGGCCCAATTTTTCAGCCCCTGTCTAACAGGGGCGTGTAATTACAATTTTTGATGCAACACTTTGCAGCAGGGCTCGTTCTTGCGTTCCAACTAGAGTATCTGTGAGGGGTTGCAGTGTTGTGGCACCAGCACCAGTGCCTAAGGCCCAATTTTTCAGCCCCTGTTCAACAGGGGCATGTAATTACAATTCTTGATCTAATATTTCATAGCAGGGCCCGTTTCTGCACCCACCAAGAGCGAGTGAGGACTTACAGTGTTGTGGCACCAGCACCACCACCAAAGGCTCAATTTTTCTGCCTCTAGTCAACAATGGCATGTAATTACAATTCTTGATCTAATATTTCACAGCAGGGCCCTGTGAGGGCTTACAGTGTTGTGGCAACACCAACACCTAAGGCCACAATTTTTGCAGAGTATATAGGGCAGGACCCTACTTTCAAACATCCAACTTACAAACGACTCCTACTTGCAAACGGAAGGAGACAACAGGAAGTGAGATGAAATCTACCCCTAGGAAGGGAAATTCTCTCCTGTAAGAGTTAATATGGGAAAAACATTTCTCCTTTCTACTGATGCTTTATCACCAATCCTTGTTTCACAAAAAAAAAAAAAATTTCAAAAAAAATTTGTCATTGGGACAGAAAGTGAGGTGAAATCTTCTGAAGAGGTGCACAGACAGCAAAACAAATGTTACAGGGGTGATAACCCTTCCCTATGTTTCCCAAAAAGCTTAAAATAGATTTTTTGTCTGAAGCTAAACACGTTAAAAATGTACCCGCTCAAAATTACAAATAGATTCTACTTAACAACAAACCTACAGTCCCTGTCTTGTTTGCACCGCCTGTATACTGCTGTTCAGAGTATATAGGGCCTGGTGGCCCCACGCCTTTCTTTTTTTTAATTTGGGTGCGGGGTTCCCCTTAATATCCATACAAGACCCAAAGGGCCTGTTAATGGACTGGGGGGTACCCATGCCGTTTGTCTCACTGATTTTCATCCATATTGCCAGGACCCGACATTACATTAAACCCGCAAGCAGTTTTAAATGACTTTTTTTCCTTTAAAAATGACATTTTGTGCAGGAACTGTTCTAAGCACGGGAAACACGTGCCACTTTACAGGCATACTATAGACACCCCCCAGGTACGATATTTAAAGGAATATTTCACTTTTTTTTTTACTTTAAGCATCATTAAAATCACTGCTCCTAAAAAAAACGGCCGTTTTTAATATTTTTTTTTGCATTGATACATGTCCCCTGGGGCAGGACCCGGGTCCCCAAACCCTTTTTAGGACAATACCATGCAAATTAGCCTTTAAAATGAGCACTTTTGATTTTGAACGTTCGAGTCCCATAGACGTCAATGGGGTTCTAATGTTCGTGCAAATTTTCGGTCCGTTCGCAGGTTCTGGTGCGAACCGAACCGGGGGGTGTTCGGCTCATCCCTAGTGGAGATTTTAAAGGGGGCAGTATGTGCTATAGAGGAGTGTGGATGGTATTATTGGGTGTTATGTGCAGGAGAAGAAGGTAGAGGGTATTTTGGGGATAGTATGTGCAGGAGTGGAGTGCCCAGCATATTACAAAAGGCAGGATGTGCAGGAGAGAAATATGGAGATTATAAAGGGGCAGCATGCGCAGGAGAGGAATGTGGAGATTATAAAGGAGTGCTATGTGCAGGAGAGGAATATGGAGGGTATGATGAGCAGTATCTGCAGGAGAGGAATATGGAGATTATAAAGGGGCAGTATGTGCAGGAGAGGAATGTGGAGGGTATGATGGGGACAGTATGAGCAGGAGAGGAGTTCCCAGGATATTACAAATGGCAGTAGATGCAGGAGTGGAGTGCAGACAGGGCTGGACTGACCATTAGGGCCCTCGGCATTGCCTGAGGGCCCAGGGCCAGTAGCAGGCCCCTTAAGAGGCATTTTGCAGGGACGGCGCCAGGGGCGATTTTTTTTTTTGCCAGCTGTAGTCCCCCATGGAGCAGGCTGACAAGCAGCTCCATGCCTCTCAATGTGGCTGAGCAATGTGCAAAGAGAGAGTGAGGCAGACAGCGGGGATAATATTGAGCCTGCTATACTGCTCTGTGGTGCCTGGCATCTCCACCTCCACCCAGAAGTTCATGCTGTACAGTGGAGGGGGAGGGGTGTCTGACCCAGGCACACAAGTGGGTCAGCTACCGATCAGAAGTGCAGAGTTTTGTGTGTATGGGAAGGGGGTGGTACAGAGTTGTGCTAGAGGTGCAGAGGTGTAAAGAGGGGAGGGGTGGAGTGGTTTAAGGGTTGCAGAGATTTGTAGTAGATCACATAGATGTGCTGGGGGGTTCAGGGACTTGCTGGGGGATGCAGAAATGTGTGGAGAGATGCAGAGGTGTTCTAGGAATACAGAAAAATGCCCCTTCACCTGTGTAGGCAAAAATCCTGGCACCGGCCCTGACTCCTGGTACCGTTATTGGGTCACCAGCTTTAGGTCTCTTCTTCTCTGGACACTCGGCCTCCTTAGCCCCACCCCTCCCTCCTCAGAAGGGATAATCTGAGGTGGGGGAGTTCTGAGACTAACTGGGGGTAGGGGAGACCAGGGATACCTGATTGCATGCAATGTGGGCAGTTAAATATGTAACCCACAAAAGGATTAGATTCGGCTCATGTATGCTATCCTACACATATCCTGCCAGCTGTCATATCCTCTACACTCCTCTCTTGTATATACTACTCACTGCCATGTCCTCTGCACTTAGGGGTGAACTGACAACTCATGGGGCCCCCGGGTAGTGGGAGATCATAGGGCCACCAATGTCACCGCCCACACAGAAATCACACCCACACAAAGCCCCACCTTCATATTGAACTGAAGAGAGAAAGAGGGGATCCCCAATGCCGCACTTCCAAGCATATAGTGAAGTAATAAAATAAAAAACCTCAGCCTGGGGTCCCAACAGGCCGCACCCCCAACATGTTTTGCTCTGCCCCCGGAGCTCAATCATGGGGTTCAGCCCATGATTAAGGGGGTGATAGATTTGCTGTAGGTGTTATTAAAACTTGCAATAGGTATAGAACAAACTTGGCTTTTTTCAAGGTCATCGTTTTTACGTGTCTGTTTTTTCAAACAAATAAAAGAAAAGATGTTTGCATACCTGATACTTGAACCATGTTCTCCAACTTACAGTAAATCCTCTATTCTGTTTTTTTTTCTGGAAAGACAGGTTGGAACTCTTTGTACATTTCCTGTAGTCCCCCTGAGAACAATACAAGAACTATTCGTCATCTTTACCATGCTATCCACCTGTAATAATAAGATGTCTTCACTTGACTTGCACGGAGTTCAGCACCTCTCAGAAAACACTCGTCCCATTAGAAAATAAAGGTTCCCCAAATAAAATACACAACTTTATTATTTTTTATTAAACAATCTTCTTTGTTGAAATTCAGAAATGTCACAGATTTAACTGCTAAGACTGATTTAATCAAACACCAAAAAAGTCCAACCTTAACAACATCTATATAATAACTTAACACATTTATATCCAGTCAATATACTTATATAATAAAGGCTTATAGAATCAGTACATTCATAGTACCTTTCACCCGAAATGGGATCAGATTGTAAACAGGATTAAATAATTAGAAAACATGCACAAGAAAAAAAAATACAGTAAATTATAAATGTTAATTGAAGAAGGTTACACTTTCTAATAACGCCTTCTGGTACATACGTAATAAAACAGAAGATAAGTCACATTAAACCTTTCTAAATATTCCTAAGCTTTAGGGTAGGGTAGGCATAAGCCATACCATACAAAACACACAATTTTATTTTCTTTGGAATTATATGATATTTTTAAGCACAATGAAAAAAAAAAAAAATCAGGATAGAAAACAGTAATTAGTTACTTATTATTAGTTTTATGTTTTGTTTACCCTTCGAAGAAGTCATGTGGGCGGTGACGAAATATGTCAGGGCGGAGCCCAATGACGTCTTCACACTACCTGGAAGTAGCTGTTGGATTTCTTGTTGAGGTGGTGCTAAGGTCTCTGTCTTAAAGAGGGCATATACCTGAATGGCTTATAGCATTTTTATGTTTGGTTCAATGCTGTATTTAGTTTTTTTAATATATTTTAATAAAGCGCCATTTTTTTTAAAACCGCAAAACACTATGTAAGTCTTTATTCCCTTTGAGTGGAGGAGCCAGTAGAGGAATATTAAAATGATTGCAGTCATCATTGGTAAAAGTGGAAGAGGTGACAAGCTGGCAATAATCGGAGGCATTAGGAGGAGGTGGATGAGACCCCATAAAGGGGAATGCACATGGTGACCCATTTTTACATAACATCATTACATTTAGGTGAACGCACAGTGTGAATGGCGGTGGAACTCACTGGGAAATATTGTATAAAAAGGAGCAAAAGAAGCCACAACAAATAGATTCTGCAGATTTTAGCCAGTTAGGGGCCAGCCGCTGCAGTTATACTGCGGCAGGTTGGCTCCCCTGGGCGAATCGCCGTAGCTGTACATCGGCCACTTTAAGAGCTCTAGGGGGCGCGCGCGTGATGCCGGAGGCATACTGATTATGAACAGTGATTGGTCTCCTCCCCCAGGCAGTCCCACCCCCCACAGTTAGAAACACTCCTAGGACACACATTTAACCCCTTAATCGCCCCCTAGTGTTAACTTCTTCCCTGCCAGTGACATTTACACAGTAATCAGTGCCTATTTTTAGCTCTGATTGATGTATAAATGTCAATGGTCCCTAAAAAGTGTAAAAAATGTCCGATCTGTCTGCCGCAATGTGCAGGCCCACTAAAAATTGCAGATCACTGCCATTACTAGTAAAAAAAAAAATAATAATAAAAATGCCATAAATATATCTCCTGTTTTGTAGACGCTATAACTTTAGCGCAAACCAATGAATATACGCTTATTGCGATTTTTACCAAAAATATGTAGAAGAATATATAGCCTAAACTGAGGAAGAAATTTTGTTTTCTTTTTTTAAAAATTTGGATACGTATTATAGCAAAAAGTAAAAATATTGTTTTTTTTTCAAAATTGTTGGTCTTTTTTTTTTTTGTTTATAGTGCAAAGAATACCAACCGCAGAGGTGATCAAATACCACCAAAGGAAATCTCTATTTGTGGGAAAAAAAGGACATAAATTTTGTTTGGGTACAACGTCGCACAACCGCACAATTGTCAGTTAAAATGACTCAGTGCCCTATCGCAAAAAATGGCCTGGTCATGAAGGGGGCAAATCTTCCGGTTCTTAAGTGGTTAAAGGACTTGGTTTAATGGACTTTTTGGTGCAGTGTCACTTTGGCTATTGGTGTTGATGACATATAATGCACTGAAAGATTACATTGGAACACTATTGTATATATTGTTTGAACATTATATGTTATGGCTATATAGAGTTGTTTTTGGCAATGTGACACAGTGGAGATTTAAATAGCTGATAAATGTTGCGTGACACTTTTTGATAAGTCTTGAAGAGTGGGTGTGAATAGAGACTGTGAGATTGCACTATAAACATAAATATTGTTTGTGTAAAATGGGTTGTGCAGAGAATATCTTGAAACATTAATTAGTAATCTTAAACTCAATTCAATCTTCAGGAAAATGATTAAAATCCCATTAGCTAACCTGAGTTGTGAAATAAGCATAACTCTAATGTAATCCTTCATGTCAGTGCAGCCAGTAATCCTGCCAACTGCACCACCTATGGCTTCAGCAGATCTGGTCCTCCAAACAATAGAAGATCCAACCATTTTTTTGCTAAGAAGAAGCACCTGCAGAATTTATCATTACAATAGTGATGAGCGAATGTGCTTGGGTTCAATTCGCTGAGCACTTGTTGAATTAATCCTAAAATTTGCAAGTTGTGAAATGGAATGCAAATCCCTTTAAAGTCAATGGGAGGTGAAAATCATATATGGCCATTTTTAAAGCTAACAGGCAATGAATTGTCAAACATAAGGCATGGGGAGCTGGGTACTGCAATAGTGGACATACCAAAGCAAAAACATAAAAAAAAAAAAAAATCAGCAGGAGCAGCTCTTTTAAGCCTCGTACACACGATCGGACTTCCATTCAACTTTTCCCTGGATTTTTGTCCGAAGGGTGTTGGCCGTAAACTTATTCTGCATACACACGGCACAACATTTTCAGCCAACATTCACCAAACCATGTGGTTTTTCAGCTCTTTACCTCCACCCTTTAGGTGCTGCTGCTGTTGTTGTCTGTTGTCTGTTGTTGTCTGATGTTTAGCATTGGTTCAGAGCATGCGTGTTTGTACATCAGATTTTAGTTGGACCAACTTGTGTACACACGATCAGATAAAATGGCGTAACAGATTTATTGCCCAACAATTGGTGAGCATGGAAAGACAACTTTTGTTGTCCTTAATTCAGCCAATAATTGTCTGATGGAGCATACACTAGGTCGCATTATCCGACCCAACACGTCCATCAGACAATTATGGCCATAAAGTTGGATCGTGTGTACGAGGCTTTAGAAATAGCAACATTAAAAATACACACTTCCTTTAAATGATATGCTTAAGTGATGTTATAAACCTGTCTATGATGTTGTGCACCTGCATGATATTCTACAGGGCCGATCCTAGGGTCACAGGCGCCTGGGTGCAGAAACATTTCTGATGCCCCCACATGGGCATGGTCATCTTACTAACTCCTTCCCTTTACTAATGTTTCTATGGCAATAACTCCACCTCTCCATCTGTAAGCCCCACCACTTTGCTTTGACAATAACTTGGTTAATGACTTTGACAAGTCAAAATAAATGTTTTATTTATTGACAATTATGTGTCAAGTGCATGTAAATCCAATAGTGTAGCAGAAAAAAAAAAACTTGGAATATTAATTTGAACTGAACAATGTGTATATAGGCAATAAAAACCATAAAAAACTAAAATGACAATGCAAAGTCTCTGATTATTATTATTATTATTATTATACGAGATTTATATAGCGCCAACAGTTTACTCAGCGCTTTACAATGTATAAGGGGGACAACACAATTACAGTACAGTTCAATACAAAAGGTACAGGAGGGCCCTGCTCGTAGAGCTTACATTCTAAAGGGAGGGGGTGGTGGTACAAAAGGTAATAGCTGCAAAGAATGATTTGATGGGGGTGGCTCAGGGACAGTTATGTGGGTGTGGGATAGGCTTTCCTGAATAAATGAGTTTTCAAGGATCTCCTAAAGGTGGACAGGGTAGGGGCTGATCGGACATACTGGGGCAGGGAATTCCAGAGGATGGGAGAGGCTCTGGAGAAGTCCTGAAGGCGAGCATGGGAGGAGGTAACAAGGGAGCTAGAGAGCAGGAGGTCCTGGGAGGAGTGGAGGGGGTGATTTGGGCAATATCTGCAGATGAGGTTGGTGATGTAGATGGGGGTTATGTTGTGAATGGCCTTGTATGTTATGGTTAGCATTTTGAATTTTACACGGTGGGGTAGGGGAAGCCAGTGAAGGGATTGGCAGAGAGGAGCAGCAGTCACGGATCGATTAGTGAGGTGTATTAGTCTAGCAGCAGCATTCATAATAGACTGAAGGGGGGATAGCCTGCTTAAGGGTAGGCCATTAAGGAGAGAGTTGCAATAGTCGAGGCGGGAAATAATCAAGGAGTGAATAAGTTGTTTTGTAGTGTCATTAGTCAGGAAGGGTCGAATTTTGGAGATGTTGCGGAGGTTAAGGCGGCAGGATTTAGCCAGTGATTGGATATGGGGGCTGAAGGAGAGGTCAGAGTCAAGGATTACACCCAGGACTCTGGCATGTGTGGAGGGACCAATGGTTGTGTTGTTGATATTAATGGTAAAGTCACAGGAGGGGGACCGTGAAGGAGGAAATATAACAAGCTCAGTTTTAGAAAGATTAAGTTTGAGGAAGTGGTGTGACATCCATACCGATATGTCATTCAGCAAGTTTGAGATCCGTGAGTAGATAGTGGGGGTGAGTTGGGGAGTGGAGAGATAGATCTGTGTGTCATCAGCATAGAGATGGTATTGGAAGCCATGGGAGGTGATCAACTGGCCCAGGGAAGAGGTATAGAGTGAGAAAAGGAGAGGCCCAAGGACAGAGCCTTGGGGTACCCCAACAGAAAGAGGAAGGGAAGCGGAGGAGATGGAGTTGTAAGTGACGCTGAAAGTGCGCTGAGATAGGTAGGAGGAGAACCAGGATAATGCAGAATCACGGAGGCCAAGGGAGTGTAATTTGCTGAGGAGCAGCAAGTGGTCAACTGTGTCAAAGGCAGCAGAGAGGTCTAAAAGTATGAGTATGGAGTAGTGGCCATTGGTTTTGGCAGTTATTAGGTCATTGGTGATTTTTAGTAGGGCAGTTTCAGTCGAATGTTGTAGGCGGAAGCCAGACTGTAGGGGGTCGAGAAGGTTGTTGTCCGTGAGGTAGCGACTCATTTGGTCATGAACAAGGTGTTCGATGAGCTTGGAGGCAAACGGGAGAAGGGAGATAGGTCTTAAGTTATTCAAACAGGTGGGGTCTAGTGAGGGTTTTTTGAGTATGGGGGTAACCGGTGCATGTTTGAGCGGGGAAGGAAAGGTGTTGGAGGAGAGGGAGAGGTTGAAGATGTGGGTTAGGGAGTTGAGGATAGAGTGGGAAGGTGGTCGCAGTAATTGAGAGGGGACAGGGTCCAGGGGACATGTAGTGAGGTGGGCCATGGAGAGGAGTTTATCAACTTCTTCTGTGGTAACTGGGCAAAAGGAGGAGAGTATTGAGTGTGGTGTTGGACCTGATATGTTGGGTAGGGGAGGAATTTTAATGCTGGATATCTCCTTGCGAATTGTGTTGATTTTGCTATTGAAGTGGTTGGCAATATGTTGAGCGGTAAGCAAGTTGGTGGGAGGGGGCAGTGGGGGGTGAAGTAAGGAATTAAGGGTAGAAATGAGTTGACGAGGTTTGGATGAGAGGGTTTTGATGAGAGTGTTGTAATAGGTTTGTTTAGCAGTGTGGTGGCAGGAGTTGTATTTGAGAAGGACAGATTTGTAGAGGGTAAAGTCTTGCAGGGATTTAGATTTACGCCATGCTCGCTCAAGAGCACGGCTGCGTCTCTTGAGACTTCTGGTGTCGTCTGTTTGCCAGGGTTGTGGCAGATGGGGCCTGGTTCTGTGTGTAGAAAGAATAGCAAGTACATCTAGGGAGGATGTCTGATGTCTCTGATGTCTTATTGCAGCAGCGCTCTGTGTCAGAAACCTCCTAGACACATTTAAAATAGAAGAACCCAGTAGAAGAGGAGATCTAGGATAGCTTGAGTAGCTGTGTTCTGCAGGAGTAGGGAGCTTCTTCCACCCAAAAACAATCACCATGTGAGGGGGAGTTAACCCCAATGGGATTACACTCACCAGAAATTCAGCATACAAAAGCCTTTATGGTATTATTAGTAGTTCTCCACCTCCTCTGTACGGCCACCAGATGTCAGTAATACTCTCGCTTAATTGCAGCATAACATGTGGGAGGAATAGAATGTCCACATAGTATAATATTGCTAAAATAGTTTTATTCGAAAAAACATCCAAATATATCCCCCTTATTGTGATATGCGTACCAGAAATTAAATTAAGTAGAGCAATTGTATAAAGTGCACTGTGCCTGATACCACGGCTCCCGGGAAGTCCTCCAGAGTGTTCACCGTGTGTAGCAAGAACCACTGCACAAATACCTATATCAAGGGAACTGTCAGCATTGGAGAAACTATCACAAATGGACCCCTATCTCTCAAAAAACACCAAGACTGCCCTGAGTCAGCCACAACCGGACACTGAAGGAAGATGACCTATATGTATATTGCAAGAATGTACCTCACATGCATAATAAAATACAGATATCAACGATTTAGATACAATTCCATATAAACTCATCGGAGAATGTATAATTTCATAATGAGATATATATAGTAGCCTGCCAGCTAGTTTATCCTGTTTTTCCCATCTTTATATATATATACAATGTTTACTGTAATGCAACCAAAACATCATACATTACTTCCGTACTGGGCAACCATCCTCAGTATTACTATGGGTGCGAGGATAAACGTGCATGGAGGATGCGATAAAATAGCATTAAGACCTAAAATAATACATGATCTACAAAATGCAAATAATGTCCACAATCTCTGGAGAATATATATATAATAGTCTGGAATATATGGACAATATAAAAGTCCGCAATGTATGAACAATATTAAAGATGGTATAAAATTATAGTATAAAATTAAAATTAAAATACGACCTACATAATATTCTTATGCATAAAACATACTGTATATAAAATTACTTTTTATACAAGACAGAGACACCATCAATTCTGGGGAACTAGATCAATCAATAAACCATGATGGAAATATACGGATAAAATATTCAGATAAAATATTGTGCCAAATAAAATACTACGTGTCACTGATAAAGCAGTTAATATCAAGCTCAATGTTAAGGCCTTTGGGGGAGAGTACATCCACAGAGTAGATCCACCGAGTTTCGCGTTTGGATAATTCTCGAATGCGATTTATGCCCCTCCAATGAGTTTGGAGATGTTCCACCCCCCAAAATTCCAACCCCGTAGGATCCATATCGTGTTTTAACTTAAAGTGTAGGGAAACATTATGGTCCTTATAACCGATTTTGATATTGTGGATATGCTCGGCGATTCTAACTCGTAGCAATCTTTTGGTGCGGCCTATGTAAATCAGGCCGCAAGGGCATTTTAGAGCATAGACCACATAAGTACTATTGCACGTCATAAATTGTTTAATGTCAAAGGACCGATTGTTAGTAGGGGAGATAAAATTATCTATACCTCTAAGGGGTCTGGCAACTTCCCTGCATGCCTTACATTTCCTGCATGCGAAAAAACCTTTTCGATCCCAAAACGTCTGAGGGCGCTTAGGAGGATCTATCACTTTTTTTATCACTCTATCGCCAAAACTCGTGGTTTTTCTGTAAATAAATTGAGGTGTAGGAGGTAGTACGGTGGTAAGTTTCTTATCCATTAAGAGAATATGCCAATGCTTTTTGAAGATGTCCTCAACTTCCTTGTACTGGGAATGGAATTGAGAGATAAAACCCCATTCTTTATTGCGATTATTTTCTTTAATGGATGGCATATCGGAACTCACTTGATCTGCTTCTTGTAAGCATGCAGCTCTAGGTAGAGCTGCCACTTCTACTACTTTTTTCAACATATCAGGTTTGTATCCCTTGGCTTCAAATCTTTCCGTGAGGATTTTAGATTGGACGAAGAACTCGGCTTCTTCAGAACAATTTCTTTTCACCCTCATGATTTGTCCGGACTCATTGGAATCGTTCTTACAAACATTAAACCACAATAATAACAACATAAGATTAACCTCTTGTTATTATTGTGGTTTAATGTTTGTAAGAGTTATGGGGCGTACACACGGTCCGACTTTTCAGCTACAAAAGTCCGACGGACGCCGATGGACTAAAGCTGGCTGACAATCCGATCGTGTGTGGGCTTCCCCGGACTTTCAGCTGACTTTTTCAGCCTCAAGTCCGACGGACTTTAGATTTGAAACATGCTTCAAATCTTTACGTCGTAACTACGACGGACCCCGAAATCCGCTCGTCTGTGTGCTAGTCCGACAGACAAAAACCCACACTAGGGCAGCTATTGGCTACTGGCTATCAACTTCCTTATTTTAGTCCGGTGTACGTCATCACGTACGAATCCGTCAGACTTTTGTGTGGTCGTGTGTAGGCAAGTCCGTTCATTAGAAAGTCTGCCGCAAGTCCGCCGCAAGTCCGCCGGAAGTCTGTCGGACAGGCTGTCGGACTTTTGTAGACGAAAAGTCCGACCGTGTGTACGCCCCATTAGAATCGCCGAGCATATCCACAATATCAAAATCGGTTATAAGGACCATAATGTTTCACTACACTTTAAGTTGAAACACGATATGGATCCTACGGGGTTGGAATTTTGGGGGGGTGGAACATCTCCAAACTCATTGGAGGGGCATAAATCGCATTTGAGAATTATCCAAACGCGAATTTCGGTGGATCTACTCTGTGGATGTACTCTCCCCCAAAGGCCTTAACATTGAGCTTGATATTAACTGCTTTATCAGTGACACGTAGTATATTATTTGGCACAATATTTTATCTGAATATTTTATCTGTATATTTCCATCATGGTTTATTGATTGATCTAGTTCCCCAAAATTGATGGTGTCTCTGTCTTGTATAAAAAGTAATTTTATATACAGTATGTTTTATGTATAAGAATTTTATGTAGGTCGTATTTTAATTTTAATATTATACTATAATTTTATATCATCTTTATTATTTATATATTGTCCATATATTCCAGCCTTTTATATATATATTCTCCAGATATTGTGGACATTATTTGCATTTTGTAGATCATGTATTATTTTAGGTCTTAATGCCATTTTATCGCATCCTCCATGCACGTTTATCCTCGCACCCATAGTAATACTGAGGATGGTTGCCCAGTACGGAAGTAATGTATGATGTTTTGGTTGCATTACAGTAAACATTGTATATATATAAAGATGGGAAAAACAGGATAAACTAGCTGGCAGGCTGCTATATATATCTCATTATGAAATTATACATTCTCCGATGAGTTTATATGGAATTCTATCCACATCGTTGATATCTGTATTTTATTATGCATGTAAGGTACATTCTTGCAATATGCATATAGGTCATCTTCCTTCAGTGTCCGGTTGTGGCTGACTCAGGGCAGTCTTGGTGTTTTTTGAGAGATAGGGGTCCATTTGTGATAGTTTCTCCAATGCTGACAGTTCCCTGGATATAGGTATTTGTGCAGTGGTTACCTGTCAGCATGATTTACCAGATTGGCCACTGAGTCAGTCACTCATATAAATACCGGCCTATCACAAGGTAGATTACGCCCTCAGATGACGTCCGGAAGTGACCAAACGCGCCAGTGATGTAATCTACCGGAAGTGACAAGTGCGTTCCATGGACCGGAGAGGAACCAGGAAGTGTGTGGTTCTTGCTACACACGGTGAACACTCTGGAGGATTTCCCGGGAGCCGTGGTATCAGGCACAGTGCACTTTATACAATTGCTCTACTTAATTTCATTTCTGGCACACATATCACAATAACAGGATATATTTGGATGTTTTTTTGAATAAAACTATTTTATCAATATTATACTATGTGGACATTCCATTCCTCCCACATGTTATGCTGCAATTAACCGAGAGTATTACTGACATCTGGTGGCCGTACAGAGGAGGTGGAGAACTACTAATAATACCATAAAGGCTTTTGTATGCTGAATTTCTGGTGAGTGTAATCCCATTGGGGTTAACTCCCCCTCACGTGGTGATTGTTTTTGGGTGGAAGAAGCTCCCTATTCCTGCAGAACACAGCTACTCAAGCTATCCTAGATCTCCTCTTCTACTGGGTTCTTCTATTTTAAATGTGTCTAGGAGGTTTCTGACATCCCCTGATGAAGTCACGTGGGCCGTGACATCACGCGTAGGGATGGGACAGGCACTCTATAGTGATCAGCGGTACAAGCTCGCCGCTTGTCGGATCTCCACTTACTACTATATGTTTGAATGTGAGTACCCCTATCTGTTTAATAAAATCCATCCTTTACCAAACGATATTATACTATTGTTTGATCTTCCTTTGATGTTTTTTATCTTGGTGACCCCGGGATACTACTTGAGATACGGATGTCCCCAGAGGAGATAAGCCTGGATAGGATCCAATTAAAGTCATTCCCATGAGTGGCTGATGCTGTGGTTTTGCTAGTTAAGGGCCGCCATGCCCAATATTGGCTAATGCGAACACCCCATTACCTACAGGTAAGGGGCCACTGCCCACCATTGCGTGCTGTGCTGCATGAAGAAAAATTACACGTCACTAGCCTCTTATATTTTTGAAATAGACTTCTGGACTTTTTAAGTGGATCACTCTTTTATGCACGCTGATTCGTGGACTTTATATATATTTTTTTTATTTTTTGAAGTTGCTGGATATATATTTTTTTATTTTTTGAAGTTGCTGAAATATCATATAAGTTCTAGTTCACTGTCACTTTTTTATGTCCAAGGAGCACTAGTCACTTTCTATTGTTGCTTTCTTGCTATATATTTCACTGTGTACACTGATTATTTAAGTCAGGTATTGTTAATTTTTGATATTTGTCACTTTTAGATATCTTCACATTGATTTTGTATATGAGTATATTTTGCACATACTTTGCACAAGGTTGTCTATGCTGACTTTTCATGCCAGGATTTTAATGTGAGACACTAATACTGTTTATTCATTGAGTTTTTTTTTTATCAAATGTTTTTATTGTGCACAAAGTCAAAATTTATACAAGACAGCCGATATTGAAGTGATTTACAAGTCAGAATGGAGGTGTACATTTGACAATTGACCAGCATTAATACAACATATTTCAATGCTCCTACATTTAGGTTCCTGAGTTCTCCATCTTTATCACTCATTCGGTATATGTGCTTTTTTTTAAAACCAGAAAAAAAAAAAAAACAGTATATTACAACCAGTAACTTCTCCCATCCCACCCTCGCCCACCCAAAGTCTGTCTTCGGTAGAACGGTCCATAAGATAAAAAACAGGACCAAAAAAAACTCTCATCATCCCAAACAGAAAGTTTGGCTTCATTATCATCCACCCCTTGCTTAGTCATTTCCTGGAATAAGAAAACCCCCCAGCAAAATATTTATCCCTTGCCTTCCAGGGTATCAGTAGAGTCAACCCATCTAAACCATACTTTTTGAAATTTCTTAGAGGCCCCCTAGCTTCATAAGTCATTTTATACATCAAAACATCAGCATTGATTACTTTTTTCCACATCCCCAGTGTCAGCAGTTCGTCATGTATGCATCTTCTGGCAATAAGCTTTCTTACTCCAAAAATAAAATCCTTAGAAATAACTTTGTGTGTGTGCTCATTTCTTCTTGTCCAAACACCCCTAGGAGACACCTTAAGGGAGAGCAAATATTTGGCAAGTCAAACTGTTCCGAAATGAATTCTGTCACCTGTGACCATAGTGGTCTTACCTTTTCACACTCCCAAGTCATGTGTAGGAATTTACCCTCCGCCCCCCTACACTTATGGCATATAGCCGATTCCCGTCTATGCATTCAATAAAGTCTAGTAGGCGTATAGTACTGCTGATGTAGGAACCAAAATTGAATCATTTTATCCGTAGAAGAGACAACAGATATTAGATATGTATCCAACACCTCCTGCCACATTTCCTCCGACAGCTCAGGGATAAGCGTGACCCAACGTTCCATGGATCTAGAGGTTGTAGTCACCACCCCCGGACCCACTGCCCCATAGTATCTAGAAATTCTTTTTGTCGGGTCCGGATCTATCAGAACCTTCTCCAAATCAGTATTCTGGACTACAATTTCATCAGCGCCAGACTGCGCAAGCGCAGCATGATGTAATTGGACATACCGAAAGTACTAGTTCTTCGGTATTCCAAAATTCTCTCTCAGCTGTGCAAATGTACAGAAGTGATTATCCTGATATATATGATGTAGGTATTTTATGCCATGTCTAGCCCAAGAGTTATGTCCATCAGGTAGTTTCAAAAATTCTGCAAGTGTCTTATTATACCATAGGGGACTATTCGGTGACAGCCACAATGGATCATCCTTCCTCCGCTTAGAGCATATGTAAAACACTTTCCCCGGTAGTGCCATTATGGATCCCACCTCCCTCCCTGGTATCCCCTTCCTATACAGCATATTTTGAAGTGTTTCCTGCAAGGAGGCAACAGCCGCCTCCAACAGGGTAGTAGCATTGGGTGTTAAAGGAAAGAGTCGCCAGTGCAGAAAGGATAGCTGTGACGCCAGAAAGTAAGACCACAGGTCTGGTAGAGCCATCCCACCCATTGTAACTGGCAGTTTTAAAATCGCCAGGGAGACCCTGGGTGCTTTAGAGCCCCAAAGAAAACCCACAATAATGGAGTCTATATTTTTAAAAACCTTCAGAGTCACAAAAACTGGGGAGTTCGAAAGAATGTAAAGAAATTTAGGCAGGAAAATCATTTTAAATAAATGTATCCGTCCTAATAGGGTAATCGGTAAATTCTGCTATTTCCGTACCTTCTCCCGAAAGTTTTGTATAACCGGCATCAAGTTTTTCTCCAAAAACGTAGAGATGGGAAGCTGGATCTCAACCCCTAAGTACCTAAAAGAAGTGGAGAGTGGGATGGGACAGTCCGTCGGGATCCCCACCCCCCCATCAATAGGGAAGATAGAGGACTTTTTCCAATTAATCCGGAATCCAGAATAATCACCAAATTCCTGAATCAATCGGAAAGCTTCTGAGAGTGAGGGCCCTGGATCTTGTAAATATAGCAACATGTCGTCCGCATAAAGCGAGACTCGCTCCTCAAAATCACCCAGTCTCAGTCCCATCAAGTGCGGAGTGGCTCTCAGTTTGACTGCTAAAGGCTCTATTGCCAAGGCAAACAGGAGGGGCGAAAGCGGGCACGCCTGCCTGGTACCTCTAAAATAGGAAAGGAGTCCGAAACTATACCGTTTACCCTTAATCTTACCAGCGGGTCCGCATAAAGTAACCTCACCCAAGAGATAAAACAAGGGCCAAACCCATATGTCTCCAGGAGATGAAACAGATATGTCCACTCTACGGAGTCAAAGGCTTTCTTTGTGTCCAAAGAAGCCACTATTCTAGTTCCTGAGTTGTCATGGGCTGTCTGAAGGTTTATAAAAAGTCTCCTAATATTCATCTGTGCACAGCGACCTTGTATAAAACCAGTTTGGTCAGCATCCACCAAGTTTAGTATGACTGATTGCAATCTACCTGCTAGTATTTTTGCGAGGATTTTTGTGTCCATATTCATCAATGAAATTGAACGATACGAATCACATTCTCGAGGGTCTTTACCCCCCTTAGGTATTAGTACAATCAAGGCTTCCCTCATAGAAGGAGGAAGTCTACCCTCCGATCTAGCTGTATTAAAAACTTTTAATAGTCGTGGGGCCATACCATAGCGAAAAGTATTGTACCATTCCGAAGGAAGGCCATCCAGTCCAGGTGCCTTCCTAGGCGGAAAGGAGGCAATCGCCTTCTCTACCTCCTCCACCGTAATACCCGCTTCTAGAGCGGTACTGTCTTCTTCTGTCAATCTAGGTAAGTCAATATCAGCTATGTAAGTCCCCAATTTCTCCAGTTCCAAGGGAGCACAAGAGCTACATAGTTTTTTATAAAACCGAGCAAAAATATCTAGGATAGCGGCCGAGTCGCATATTTCAATCCTAGAATCATCATACACTGACTTAATATACACCGGAACATAGTCAGGTCTCGCCAAGTATGCCAGAAGCCTGCCATTCTTGTCTCCAAATTCAAATATGCGTCTACGTTGTGCAAGATTTAATTTTGTGGTACGATCTGTGAGGATCGTCTTGTACTCCCTTGTTCTGGTTTGTAACGTCAGTAGCCTCTCTGTAGTGGGGTCTCTAACATACTCAGCTTCCGCCAGTGTCACCTCAGTCTCTTTAAATTGTACCTCTGAGGCCAGTTGTTTTTTAAACCCTTGGACTTCCATCATGAACACCCCTCGCAGCGTGGCCTTCAAAGCCTCCCATTGGAGAAGTGTGGATGCGGAGCCAGCATTTTCTGCCCAAAAATGTTTGATCGTCTCTGTACATTTGATTTTAATATATTCCTCCTGAAGCCAACTCGCCTCCATTCGCCATAGTCGTAGACCCGGCTTCGGTCCTAAATTAAGTTCCAGTAACATAGGGGAATGATCCGATAAAGCTCTGGGCAAATAGGAAACCCCCTGAACCAGTTGCATACCGTCTCCCTCAGTCAGGACTGTGTCTATCCTGGACAGCGTCTTATGCGTTTCTGAGTAGCAGGAATATTCCCGCACACCAGGATGATGGAAACGCCAGACATCTCTGAAGCCATGTGCAGACAACCATCCCGCTAAAGGAGCCGCTGTGCCAGATACCGCCCCTAGTCTATCCAGAGCTGGCTCTGCCACAGTATTGAAATCACCTAATATATAGATCCTCCCCTCCGCTACCTCGTAAATTATTTGTAGCATATCATCTAAATGAGATAGTGAAAAAGGAGGAGGTACATATAAATTCACTATTGTTAGAAATGTATTCATCACCTGGACCACTAATACCACAAACCTCCCTTTAATATCAGTCCGAACCGCATGGATCGAAATAGGCATAGCCTTAGTAACCAGAGTGGAAACTCCCCTTGCATACGAAGAGTAAGTAGCATGATAGGCCCCAGCAATATGTGCTCGCTTTAATGAGAGAACCCTGGAGTCCTGTAGGTGCGTTTCCTGGAATAGTATTATATGGGGCTTGTATTTCTTAATATAGTCAAAAATCAAAGAGCGCTTGAATTTAGAATTGAGGCCTCGCACATTCCAGGCCAAAATTTTAAGACTAACCGCCATATCTGTAATTGTAGTAGCAGGCAGACCTCCCCATCTCACATGACCAATCCAGCCACCCAGATGGGCTCCAGGCCTCTCCCAGCACTCGCAAAGGGCGATACAAGCATAGCATTTGAAATTATTTCCTGCAATCGCAGCAGACGTGAACCATCCCTACCAAAGACAGACTTAAAAAACCCCAAAAATTGTAGCTTCCTATCTCCCCCCCCCTCCCTGCACCCAGTCCCAACATACCAGGCACTTTTTTCCCATAACCACAATGAAATTAGCAGCAGAGATGCGACTTAAACTAGTCACATAAGGCAAGTTACTGAGGAGTAACAGTTCCACTTAGCATCAATAAACAATAAAATAATAAGTCAGTAAAAAACTTTGTTTTCCCTAAAAAATAGGAAAAAAAACCTTCTCCCAACAAAAAAAAGTTTTGCAGTAGATTTCCGCCTCAAGTTCCATCTGCAGGCACTGGATAGCTTTTTGGCACAGGACAGCAGCAATAGAAACCAAAAAAAAACATTTTCAGGACCACTAGTGTCTATAGAAAAGTCCTCCAAAAAAAGAGAAATAAAAAACTTTCCAGAAACAGAACAAGAAGGAACAATGTTCCCCCCTCCCCCTCCCTCCCCAAAACAACCATCAGGAAGAACTTGCATCCACAGTGCCGGCTCTCCTGTTCCAGCAATATTACAGCCTGGAGAAAAAATTATGTTACAGCAAAAAACCCATAAGAGAACAAAAAAGGAGAAAAAAAGGAGAAAAAAAGGGAGAAGGTGGGGGAAAAAAAAGGGAGACGCCAGGGGGGGAAAGGAGAGATACACCTCAAGATACAGTCAAATAGGCAGTCAGTATCGATTCCGTTTGGTATACTCTCACCCACAGAAAAAAGTTGCTCCACATGTTTTCATCTTCATCAAGGCGATCAAGGTGAGGCTCTATTCCTCCGATTACCACGAGAGTCCAGCCATTCAGACGCCTCAGTAGGATTTGTGAAAAAATGCGTTTTCCCATTCTCCACAATGCGCAGCTTAGCAGGATATAGCATGCTGTAAATCAGGTTGAGATCCCTCAATCTTTTCTTTATGGGTTGGAATGAAGCTCTCTGTTTCTGGGTAACTGCAGAGAAATCAGGGTATATCGATATGCGATTTCCATCAGAAGTCATCTCAGGCAGGGGCGGCTCTCTAATTAGGCAAATTAGGCGGTCGCCTAAGGCCTCGCGCTCACAGGGGCCTCACGGCCGCCTAAGTTGCCAAATTAAAGAGCTGCCTCTACTGGCAACCCGGAAATCCCCCTCGCCCCTGCCATCAGCACAGTGGTGAGTCCGCTCACCGCTACATGGAGAGGTAGCATGTTGCTTCCCAGATGATCGGAGCTCACGTACAGCTCCAGATCTCAGTCAAAGCCAGAGCTGACACTTGCCCCTTCCTCTCCCTCCCCTCACAAGCAGGAGAGGAGAGAGAGCTGCTTCCACTGCTGTTCCTCCTCATGTCTGCCCCGCTGACCCATCGGGACCAGTGGGGGGCCCCCATGAGAAACTGTGCTGGGGATGAAGCCAGTGCCGGACCAAGTCCCGAACTTCCGGCACTGCATTCCACTCAACGAGGATTCCTCTCAGCTGTGCCAGTCTGTGGTCATCGATCTCTGGTTCCTCCACCCAGCACCTCTCTCCCCGCCCGATTCGATGACTCCTTTTTCATCTGGATTGCCACTGTATACACACACTGAGGAAAAATCTGTATAACGCTCCGCCTCTCAGCTCCGCCCCCCAACTTCGGCTCTCACACCTTGCTTGCAGCAGTACCCGATTCCCGCCAATAAGGTAACATAAATGGAGATCCTAAAGAGGGCGGGGGGCACTGCTATAAGGAGGGTCTCTGATCTCTGGAGTTCTCTAAGGAAGGGGGCACTGATATTAGGGGACTGTGAGCTAATGGGGGTCTCTGGGGGGTACTCTAATGTAAGAGGCATCCTTCTTTTCTTCTGCTTCCCCTGTACTGTGCCCACTTATCCTCCCCCTGTGCTGTGCCCTCCTGCTCCCTCCTTTATTTTACTCTCTTGCCCTGTGCCCACTTACCCTCCCCTGTACTGTACCCCCCTGCCCCAGTACAGTGCCCACTTACCCTCCCCCCTGTGCTTTGTCCTCCTGCTCCCCCTGTACTGTACCCTCCTGCCCCCTGTTTTGTGCCCACTTACCCTCCCCCCTGTGCCCTCCTGCTCCCCCCTGTCCTGTACCCTTCTGCTCCCTCCCTATGCTGTGCCCACTTACCGTTCCCCTGTGCTGTGCCCTCCTGCTCCCTCCTTTACTGTACCCTCCTGTCCCCTGTATTATGCCCACTTACCCCCCATGCTGTGTCCTCCTGCTCCCTCCTTTACTTACCCTCCTGCCCCCTGTACTGTGCCCACTTACCCTCCCCTTGTGCTGTGCCCTCCTGCTCCCTCCTTTACTGTACCCTCCTGCCACCTGTACTGTGCCCACTTAACCCCCTGTGCTTTGCCCACCTGCTCTCCCCTGTACTGTACCCTCCTGCCCCCTGCACTATGCCCTCCTGCTCCCTCCTTTACTGTACCCTCCTGTCCTCTTGTACTGTGCCCACTTACCCCCCCCATGCTGTGCCCTCCCGCTCCCTCCTTTACTGTACCCTCCTGTCCCCTGTACGGTGCCCACTTACCCCCCCCATACTGTGCCCTCCTGCTCCCTCCTTTACTTACCCTTATGCCCCCTGTACTTTGCCCACTTACCCCCTGTGCTCTCCTGCTCCCTGCATTACTGTACCCTCCTGTCCCCTGTACTGTGCCCGCTTACCTTCCCCCTGTGCTTTGCCCTCCTGCTCCCCCTGTACTGTACCCTCCTGCCCCATGTTCTGTGCCCACTTACCCTCCCCCCTGTGCTGTGCCCTCCTACTCCTCCCTGTACTGTACCCTCCTGCTCCATCCCTGTGCCCACTTACCCTTCCCCTGTGCTGTGCCCTTCTGCTCCCTCCTTTACTGTACCCTCCTGTCCCCTATACGGTTCCCACTTACCCCCCCATGCTGTGCCCTCCTTCTCCCTCCTTTACTTACCCTCATGCCCCTGTACTGTGCCCACTTACCCCCTGTGCTCTCCTGCTCCCTGCTTTACTGTACCCTCCTGTCCCCTGTACTGTGCCCACTTACCCTCCCCCCTGTGCTTTGTCCTCTTTCTCCCCCTGTACTGTACCCTCCTGCCCCCTGTTTTGTGCCCACTTACCCTCCCCCCTGTGCCTTCCTGCTCCCCCCTGCAATGTACCCTCCTGCTCCCTCCCTATGCTGTGCCCACTTATCGTTCCCCTGTGCTGTGCCCTCCTGCTTCCTTCTTTACTGTACCCTCCTGTCCCCTGTACTGTGCCCACTTACCCCCCCCCGTGCTGTGCCCTCCTGCTCCCTCCTTTACTTACCCTCCTGCCCCCTGTACTGTGCCCACTTACCCTCCCCCTGTGCTTTGCCCTCCTGCTCCCCCTGTACTGTACCCTTCTGCCCCCTGTTCTGTGCCCACTTACCCTCCCCCCTGTACTGTACCCTCCTGCCCCCTCTTCTGTGCCCACTTACCCTCCCCCTGTGCTGTGCCCTCCTGCTCCCCCCCTGTACTGTACCCTCCTGCCCCATGTACTGTGCCCACTTACCCTCCCCCTGTGCTGTGCCCTCCTCTCTCCTTTAATGTACACTCCTGCCCTATGCTATGTGCCCACTTACCCTCCCCCTGTGCTGTGCCCTCCTGCTCCCTCCTTTAATGTACACTCCTGCCCCATGTACTTTGCCCACGGACCCTCCACCTGTACTGTATCCTCCTTATACAGCTAATTTTTATCGCTTGAATTATTTTTCCTATTATGGGTGTGAGTGGGGCCTCGTGCCTAAGTTTTGCCTAAGGCCTCTCAAAGCCTAGAGCCGCCTCTGATCTCAGGGCCCACTCTGGCTCCCCTTAGGATATTCTCCCGGTCCCGGAAGTGAAGCACTTTTGCTATCATAGACCTGGGGGGGGCTCCCTTTGGAGGGGCCTGGCCTGGAACTCGATGGGCCCTTTCAATAGCAAACATTTTGTAAAGGTATCAGGTGCCATATTAGCAATCAGCCATTTTTCTAGATATTCCTCTGGGTGCTTTCCCTCCACTCCTTCTGGGAACCCCACCAGCCTTATATTGTTTCTCCCTGCATGCGGTCTTCCATGTTGGCCATCTTTAAAGTATGTTCAGGTAAAGTCTTTCTGGTCACCTGTGCCGCAGTATCTAAGGGCCTCACAGTATCTTCCAGGGCAGTGACACGGCAGTCTGTAATCTGTGCCTTCTCCCTCAGCTTTTGCATATCATGCTTCATGAATGAAAACTCCATTCTCAGCTCCTCAAAGTGATCCAATAACTTTGTTTGGCATCCCTGTATGGCCGCCATTATCTGTGATAGGGACGGTTCCTCTTCTCCCACCACCTCCCTGTCAGCTCTTGCCCAGCGATCCTTTAACCTGTCCAGCGATCTTCCCCTGTGGATCGCTGCCTCTCTTTGGGGCTTAGGACTCACCCTGTCCACTGCTGGAGATGAGGATGTCTGAAGCGGTGCCTCTGTGGATCTCTGCAGCGGCGGCCATTCCTCCTCTTCCTCCTGTGATCCAGCGCCATTTTGAGAGCCCCAGGCGAATTGTGCCAGCCGTTCACCGGCGGATTTGGGTCATGGAGGGCTGTATTTTACCATCCCCGAGAATGCCCGAGGTGTCCCAGCACACATCCCCAGCAGATGGGCTAAAAAACAAGTGCCGCTGTCACATGATTTTAGCAGGATAGATCGTCTGCAGACGGAGCTCCGGTCACACGCTCCTTACATACTGCGCACTAGCTCCGCCCGCAGCACCACACTTTTACTTACCTATTTGACATATAGGGGCAGGTTGTACCCCACCCGGTGTAGGCGGCTTTTCCTAGTTCTACTCCCCCTCTCCTTTCCCCGTATATGATAGCGCAGGAATATTCTTTATCTAATTGCTCTACTTAATTTAATTTCTGGTACGCATATCACAATAAGGGGGGATATATTTGGATGTTTTTTAGAATAAAACTATTTTAGCAATATTATACTATGTGGACATTCTATTCCTCCCACATATTATGCTGCCACTAACCGAGAGTATTACTGACATCTGGTGGCCGTACAGAGGAGGTGGAGAACTACTAATAATACCATAAAGGCTTTTGTATGCTGAATTTCTTTTTTTTTTTTTAAAGTTTTATTATGCACAACAAAAATTATACATACCACACATATTACACATATTACATATGTTCCATTAGCATACAAATTCCATAAACATAACAATAATATTGCAGGCTTAGAATATGCCATTCCCATCATCAATTCTTTCTCATGGTATCATACACGTGCATTTTTTAAAGAAACCCCAATAACAGTAAACCACCCATCCCCCCTCCCCTCCCACCCTCTTCCCCTGGGATGTCAGCATTTCAGTATTTACTGCCCCTTCTCAAAAACGAACATACCTGACCCATCTAGGAAAGAGAAACAAAGCAATCAATATCCATCTCTCCAGAGTTTTATCTACCACTCATACAACATACTAGGGCTCTCCCTCATCCAGAGTATTCTCAGAGTCTATCCACCGAAACTAAACTTTCCTAAACTTCTTGGTAGCCCCTCTAGCCTCGTAAGTCATTTTATACATCATCAAATCTGCGTTTATTATTTTAATCCACATCCCCAGCGTCAATTGTTCCTCATGTATCCATCTCCTTGCTATGAGCTTTTTTACACCAAAGTACAGGATCCTTAGGAACAATTTAGTGTGGTCATTTAACTCCTCTTGATGGAAAATCCCAAGCAAACACCGCATAGGAGAGCAAATATTTGGTAAAGCAAACTTATCTGATATAAATTCAGTGACCTGAGACCATAGCGGTCTCACCTTTATACATTCCCACACCATATGTGCAAATGTGCCCTCCTCCTTCCCACATTTATGACAAATAGCAGAATCCCTCCTATGCATTTGATGTATTCTGGTCGGTGTATAATACTGTTGGTGTAGATATCGATATTGAATCATTCTGTCCATGGAGGAGATAACAGACACCAAAAATGTGTCCAATACCTCCTGCCACAGTTCCTCCGACAACTCCGGGACAATCATCTCCCATCTCCCCCTGGCTCTAGAGGTCAAAGCTACCTGACCCGGACCCACCGCCCCGTAATATCTGGAAATCCTTTTGGACACATCCGGGTCAATCAGAACCCTTTCTTAGTCTGTATTCTGTACCCGAATCTCAGACCCTCCAAACTGAATGTATGCTGCATGCCTCAGTTGTGCATATCGGAAGAGCCAAGACCTCGGCACTCCAAATTGCCCACGCAACTGGGTAAACGTACACAAATGGCCATCCCTACAAATTTGATGTAGATATTTAATACCATCATTTGCCCATGACCTTGGACCATCAGAAAGTTTCATAAACTCCCCCAATGAGCGGTTGTACCATAAGGGGTCATCTCCCCGTCGCTGAGAGCACAGGTGAAAAACCTTCCCCGGTAACGCCATCACCGAACCCATCTTTCTCCCCGGAATCCCCCTCCTATATAACACATTCTGCAGGGTCTCCTGTGAGGTGGCAATTGCAGCCTCCAACAAGGCAGTGGCATTAGGTGTCTGTGGAGACAGCCGCCAGTGCAAGAAAGAGAGCTGTGAGGCCAAAAAATAGGAGCGCAAATCCGGAAGGGCGAGCCCTCCCAAAGTAACTGGTAGTTTCAAGATCGTTAAAGAGACCCTGGGAGCTTTAGACCCCCACAAGAAACCTACAATAATGGAGTCAATATTCCTAAAGACCTGCAATGTCACAAAAACCGGGGAGTCGAAAGAATATAGAGAAACTTGGGCAGGAAGATCATCTTAAACATATTTATCCTTCCCATCAAGGTAATCGGCAAATTCTGCCACCTTTGAACTTTTTCCCGAAACTTCCCCACAATCAGTGACAAATTGGCCTCCAGGAACTTAGAAATGGGAAGTTGAATCTCAATTCCCAGATATCTAAAAGATGTAGACAGTGGAATGGGGTATCCCAATGGGACATTCACCCCCTCATCGATAGGGAAAAGGGAAGATTTTTTCCAATTTATACGGAATCCAGAGTAATCTCCAAACTTCTGTATCAGTCGGAAGGCCTCCAGGAGCGAGGGTCCAGGGTCCTGCAGATAGAGCAACATGTCATCTGCATAGAGTGACACTCGCTCCTCGAATTCCCCGATCCTCAAACCAGTCAGCTGTGAACTAGACCTCAGCTGTACCGCTAAAGGCTCTATGGCCAGGGCAAACAGGAGGGGTGAAAGTGGACACCCCTGCCTGGTGCCCCGAAAGATAAGAAAGGGATCTGATATAATACCATTGACCCGTATTCTAATCCGTGGGTCCATATACAACAACCGGACCCATGAGATGAACACCGGGCCAAAGCCATAGGACTTCAGCAACTGAAACAAATACGGCCACTCTACTGAGTCAAAGGCCTTCTTTGTATCCAAAGACGCCACCACCCTAGTCCCGGAGTTGTCATGAACAGTCTGAAGATTCAAAAAAAGCCTCCTGATATTCATCTGAGTGCACCTACCCTGGATAAATCCTGTTTGGTCTGCATCCACCAGTTTAGGGATGACTGACTGCAGCCTACTTGCAATTATTTTGGCCAATATCTTTGTATCAACATTCATCAGCGAGATCGGGCAGTAAGAATCACATTCCCGAGGATCTTTCCCCCCTTTAGGTATCAGGACCACCAAAGCTTCCCTCATAGAAGGGGGCAACCCACCGCCCGCCCTGGCCACATTAAACACTCTAAGCAATCGGGGAGCTAATCCATAGCGAAAGGTGCAATACCACTCTGATGGAAAACCATCTAACCCAGGGGATTTTCTAGGGGGGAAGGAGGCAATTGCCTCCTCCACCTTCTCTACCGTAATGCCAGCCTCCAAAGCAATGCTGTCATCCTCTGCCAATTTAGGGAGATCAATGTCCGCTATATACATTTCCACAGAGAAGCACAAGACTTATATAATTCTTTATAAAAAAGGACAAAAGTGTTCAAAATATCTGCCGAGTCATAGACCTCAAGCTTACAGTCGTCAAAAAACGATTTGATATGTACCGGAACATATTCCGGCCTTGCCAAGTATGCCAGCAATCTGCCGTTCTTGTCGCCAAATTCAAACAAACGCCGGCGTTGAGCCAGGCCAAGCTTCGTAGTATGGTCTGTTAGTGCTGTCTTGTACTCCCGTGTTGCCATCTGCAATGTCAGCAGCCTCTCCTCAGTGGGATCCCTAACATATTCTGCCTCCACCAGAGAGACCTCTGCTTCCCTATGCTGCAATGTGGAGGCCAACTGTTTCTTAAATCCCTTTACCTCCGCCATGAACACCCCTCTTAACGTTTAAAGGCCTCCCACTGAAGCAGAAAGGACCCGGAACCAGCATTGTCAGCCCAGTAGTGTTTGATGGCCTCTGTGCACTTAATTGTAATATATTCTTCCTGAAGCCAACTAGCCTCCATCCGCCAGAGTCGCAACCCAGGCCTCGGTCCCAGATTAAGCTCCAGCAGCATATGGGGAATGATCAGAGAGAGCTCTGGGCAGGTAAGACATCTTCTGAACTAATGGCATGCCCTCCCCCTCCGTTAGGATAGTGTCTATTCTGGAGAGCGTCTTGTGCGTTTCCGAGTAGCAGGAGTATTCCCTAGTATCAGGATGGTGAAAACGCCAGACATCTCTAAAGCCATGACATCCACCCCGTCAATGGAGCACCAACCTTCCCTCCCAACCTTTCCAACACCGCTACCTCATATGTATCCTTCATCAAATTATCCAGATGAGTTAGCGCAAAGGGAGGAGGAACATACAGATTCACAAATGTTAATGTCCTATTCATCACTTTCAAGACAAGTATAACATATCACCCTTTAACATCTGTTCTTACTGTTTGAATGGATATGGGCATGGTCTTGGTGACCAAAGTAGAGACTCCCCTCGCATACGAGGAATAGCTGGAATGATAAGCCCCAGCAATGTGAGCCCGTTTTAAGGAAAGAAGCCTGGAGCCCTGCAGATGAGTCTCTTGGAGGAGTATCAGGTGAGGTTTGTATTTTTTTATATACTCAAACACCAAAGAGCGTTTAAACTTAGCATTTAGGCCTCTGACATTCCAGGCCACAACCCTCAAATTTACCTCCATGACAGATATGAAAAAGAAAAGAGTCGACTGGAGGTGTTCCCTCCACCCCTGGGTATGGTCATCTGTAAAGTCGGGCTTCCAGGCTCCTCCCCCCACACACACGCCACAACACTTTATACCTTGGGCAGTACCTAATGTAGGAACAGCAAGTAAAGACAATCCCATCCCTACCTTAACATAGAACCCTTGCCCCAAAGAACATCCCAACTTACCCCACCCCCCTCCCCGCACCCAGCCCCAACATGCCAGGCACTTTATTCCCATAACCTGAATTCGAGTAGGTAACAGAGGTGCGACTCAAAAAAACTGTCACATGAGACCAGTCGCCAAAAGGGCGGCCAGCTCTACCCGTATATTTCAAGAACCATTCACCTGTTATTGAACAAAAAGGTAAGAACAATAGACAAAGTCCACTAATAGAAAAATATATTGCCTAGAGCATCTTGCAGACTTAGCATATATTGCTGACAATTGATACAGTCCCAGTATCAGCAAAAAAAACCTTTTTCTTTTTTTAAAAAAACAATACTAGGAGGTAATGGTAGAAAAATGAAATAAAACAAAAAAATCATTCAGTTCCCCAAGTTGTGTGTCCCATGGGAGGATCATCAAACTGATATATCCGTGCCAATGTAAGCGCATCTTCCATAACTGTGCAATATCAAGCACAACTCTAAATGTCATCCTTGAGAGAATAATACAGGGGTAAAAAAAGAAAAAAATCTTTCTCCCTTTTTTTAAACTACTGCAAATGCACTTCATCTTCCTCCCAGCATGTATGCAAAAAGGTTTTGTAGGAGAAACCTGAACATCATTGTAGATTGGTCTGAAAGAAAACAATCAAAAACAAAATCCCCCCCCTTTTCAAAAAAAAAAAAAAAAAACAAGGTTCTGCTGACATTTCTTCTGTGGGCCCCCTGATCCAGTGGTGTCTCCACAAGACTCACTCATGGCCGGCTGGGAGAAACTCTATTTTGTTGGCGACCACGTGTATCCAGCCACTCTGAGGCCTCAGTAGGGTTGTTGAAGAAATATACCTTCCCATTATCCACCACCCTCAATTTGGCAGGGTAGAGCATGCTGTAGATCAGGCTAAGATCCCTCAATCTCTTCTTTACAGGATGAAAGGAGGCCCTTTGCTTCTGGGTAGTTGCAGAAAAACCAGGGTATATTGATATACGGCATCCATCGATCGTTAAATCAGGTCCTGTTCAGGCTCTGTGCAGAATATTTTCCCGATCACGGAAGTGCAGTACTTTTGCAATCATTGATCTAGAAGGGGGTTCCCTTTGGAGGTGCCCGTCCTGGAATGCGGTGTGCCCTTTCAATGGCAAACATACTTGTAAAGGTGTTAGAAGGCATATGTTCCATCAACCACTTCTCAAGGAATTCTTCAGGATGCCTCCCTTCCACCCCTTCCGGGAACCCCACCAGCCTAATATTGTTCCTTCTCATACGATCTTCCATATCAGCCATCTTTAATGTATGTTCAGACAATGTCTTCTTAGTCACTTGGGCTGCAGTATCTAATGGTCTGAATACATCTTCCAATGAAGTAAGGCGGCGATCCGTGATCTGTGCCTTTTCTCTTATTTTTTGCATGTCATGCTTCATGAAGGAGAATTCTACCTTCAGCTCCTCAAAGTGGTTTATTAACTTGCTCTGACATCCCTGTATGGCATCCATGATTTGTGTTAGGGATGGCTCCTCTCCCCCCTCCACTGCTCTGTCAGCACTGGCCCTAGAGTCTCTCAGCCTGTCTAGGGATCTCCCCCTCTTCAGCACATCAGCCCGCTGGGGTTTAGGACTCACCCTGTCTTGGTGAGGAGACACCTGCTGTGAAGGATCCTCAGGCCTGTGAAGCGGCGGCCATTCGTCCTCCTCCTCCTGTGTACCGGCGCCATTTTGAGAGCCCCAGGCATATTTCGCCAGCCGTTCTCCGGTCGATTTTCGCCAGGGGGGCCATATTTCACCATCCCCGGAGACTCCCGGGGTGTCCCCGAACTCCTCCCCCACCTCCTGAGAGAAAAGCGGGTGTCTTTAGCCCAGGATCACTGCAGGATCTGCTGTCTGCTAACGGAGCTCCGTTCTCAGGCTCCTCACATGCCGCTCGCTGGCTCCACCCCCGTATGCTGAATTTCTGGTGAGTGTAATCCCATTGGGGTTAACTCCCCCTCACGTGGTGATTGTTTTTGGGTGGAAGAAGCTCCCTACTCCTGCAGAACACAGCTACTCAAGCTATCCTAGATCTCCTCTTCTACTGGGTTCTTCTATTTTAAATGTGTCTAGGAGGTATCTGACACAGAGCGCTGCTGCAATAAGACATCAGAGACTTTGCTTTGTCATTTTAGTTTTTTATGGTTTTTATTGCCTATATACACGTTTCTATCATTTAAGTAGCTGCTTTATTTATTCATTTTTATACTACAATATATATCGTCGCTGATTTGGTTCCTGGCGCGGAGCGGTGTGTGGTTGGGGCGGACAACTCTCATACTCTTTTTTTTCATATGAACTGAACAATATTGAACTTTTTTTTAATTCAATAAGTTTTTATTGAGTATTTCAAGAAATGGGTACAGAAAGGAAAAAGGGGGAAATGGGTAAATGGAGAAAAATGGGTTATACAACATAAATCAATAAATAAGGGGTAGTAAGTGATATACATCTCATAGTGATATACAATCAGAAGATATAATTGTACAAAAGGATAAATAGGTACAGTATTGGACCTACTGGTTCTGTTAATGGTATGATCACCTCTAATATCATTTAAGTCACAGCTTATAAGGCCATATAGACCAGGATTTGTCAAAAGTCACACTCTGTGAAGAATTTAGTGCAATGAGGCGTTCAAAGGTGTAGTTTCTGTTGACAGCTTTGACTATATCTGTCACATTCAAGGCCGTAGTGGATTTCCAATTACAGAGAATCATTAATCTCGTCTCTAGTAATATGTGTGTTATTACAGGTCTGAAGTCTTTATGAATTTTATCAATGTTTAAATGTAAGATTGCTAATGCAGGGTCTGGGGGAGTAAGCATTCCCGTTATGGAGGAAATTAGTCTAAATATTTGATTCCACGTACTTTTAATTGTGGGGCAATGCCATAACATGTGTAGTAAAGAACCCATGTGTCCACAAGCTCTCCAGCAAAGAGGCGATGTACCGGGAAAGAATTTTGCCACCCTGTAAGGTGTATAATGCCATCTATTGGCTAGTTTTATTGCTAGTTCCCAGTGCTTAACGCAATGAGAAGCTTTATGTATCCCTGTAAAGGCCTGTCGCCATTGTTCTGGTGAAAACTGTTTACCCAGGTCACCCTCCCATTTGGTCATCGCTGTAGTTTTGATGAACGTATTTTTGTCCCTTATTTGGTGGTAGAAAAACGATATACCTTTAGTGTTGTTGTTGGCATGTGAGTAAAATTGCCATATTGCTTTTGGTACGTGGATAGATGGACTGGAGTGGGAGTTAAGAAAACGCGTGATCCTTGTATATAGATGTTTCTCATTATTGGTGAGGTTGTATTGGGACTTGACCTGGTCAAATGTTTTCAATTGATTTCCATCGTAAAGGTCTAGGATGTTATTCACCCTTTTGGTCATCAGAGAAGTAACTGTCAGTGAAGGTATTTTTGTTTCTAGTAGGGTTATAGGTATAGTATATGGTAATGCTTGGTTATCTTTATGTTTTTGTTTGAGAAGGAATCTCCATGCTTTCAGTGAGATCTGTATAGGGGGAGTAAAAGCAGATAATTTCCATGGTAACCAACCATCACTCAACAAAAATAGGGTTAAATCTTTTATTGGGGCTAAAGCTTTTTCAATATCTACCCATAACGGTGGGTCTTCAGTTTTGAACCATAATTTAGTCTGATCTAGTCTGACTGCCCAGTAGTAGTCACATAGGTCCACTAGGCCTGCCCCTCCTATTTTTTTGTGGAGTGTGAGGTTGTTTCTGGAGCATCTGGCTTTTTTACCATTCCATATGTATTTCCAGCTTATTTTCGACATTGTACGGATATAGTGGATAGGTATATTGATTGGTAAGGAACAAAATATGTAAAGTATTTGAGGTAGCAGCATCATCTTATATGCTGTGATTCTACCAAACCAAGATATTTCTTTGTTAGACATTTGTTTGATTTGGGCTTCCAGTGTGGTCATCAGTGTTTGCATATTTGCTTTAACCAATGTGGAGGTTTTGTTAGTGAGTGTGATACCCAGGTATTTTATACTATTAGAGCTCCACGTATAGGGCAGTATTGTTTGGAGCAATGTACGTTCGTGTGGTAGGACACCTAGGTCTAGAATTAAAGATTTATTAAAGTTGATTTTATAGTACGATATTTCTTCAAATGTGTTAAGGATTGTATGGGCTTGCGATAATGATGTGGCAGGATTTGTCAGGAGAAGGATTACATCGTCAGCAAAGAGGTTTATGGTATGCATACTGGAGCCAAACTGGAAGCCTGAAATCAGGGGATGAGATCTTATAGTTTCAGCTAGGGGTTCTATCATTAAGTTAAAGACTGTTGGAGACAGGGGGCACCCCTGTCTTGTACCATTGGTAATATGGAATGTTTTAGATAAGAACCCAGAGGAGTAAACCTGTGCCGACGGTTGTGAGTATAAAGCCATAATGGCTTGCAGTATTGGGCCTTGGAACCCAAATTTGGTAAGTGTCATTCTCATATATGTCCAGTGGACTCTGTCGAACGCCTTCTCTGCGTCGATAGATAACAGCAGAGAAGGCGTTCGAGTTTTTTCAGCAAAATTCATCACATTTACAATTCTCCTGGTGGCGTCTGAAGTTTGTCTCCCCTTCACAAAGCCCATCTGGTCGCGTTTGATAATGTGTGGTATTATATGTGTCAATCTTTTGGCTAACAATTTGGCATAAATTTTGATATCTGAATTCAAGAGAGAAATAGGCCTGAAATTAGTTGGTGTAATAGGATCTTTACCAGGTTTTGGTATTGTAACTATATAAGCTTTTAACATGTCGTGAGGAAAGTGTGCGGACTCAGTAGCCTTGTTGAATATAATAGACATATGTGGTGATAAAGTGTTTGCAAAAGTTTTAAAATATTCATTAGAGAAGCCATCGGGTCCTGGAGACTTCCCGTCTGGAAGAGTGTTTATGATCTGTGTTATTTCCCTTTCTGTGATTGGTAAGTTTAATGATTCTAGTTGGTGTGTAGAAAGAGTGGGGAGATTGACGTTTTTTAGGAACATCTCAATCTGTTCTATCGTTGGTTGATGTGTGTTGGGATCTGAGTGTAAATTATAGAGTGAGCCATAGTATTCCGCAAATTGGTCGGCTATTTCTTTAGGGTTAGTTATTTTGTGTGGTTGAGTAGGGTGCTGTAGGAAAGCAATTCTCGTTCTGGTACGAGCCGCCTTCAGTCTATTTGCTAGATACTTCCCTGCTCTATTAGCATTGGCATAATAGTTTAATTGAAGGCGTCTGAGATGTATGTCGTATTGTTGAGATAGAATATGTCTAAGTTGTTCTCTAAGGGAATGTAATTTGTTGGTAAGTGGTAGTGTAGGGGTTTTTTTGTGTTGAGAGGAGACATCGTGGATGTCAGACATGATAGTGCGTAGCTGCTGAGCCTTTTTTCTTTTTTCTCTGGCCCCTATTTGTATCAATACTCCTCTCATGAAGGCCTTATGTGCATTCCAAAGAATGTATGGGTCAGTAACTGACCCCACATTCTCAGCAAAAAAAAAATTGCAATTTCTGCGATATTAGTGATTGGAGATGTGGGTCATGTAAAATGCGTGCATTACAGCGCCAGATGGGGGGTGAAGAGGAGATTCCCCTCTCCGCCACAGACATAGAAATAGCTGAGTGGTCTGACCACGTGATATCATGTATAGTGGTTTTTTCAACATTTTGTAGCAGCCATTTATCCGTTAGGAATAAGTCAATGCGAGAGTATGAGCGGTGTCTGTTGGAGAAAAAGGTGTAGTCCTTTTCGTTACCGTGTTGACATCTCCATGTATCAAATAGTTCCTCCTTATGCAGTAGTGGTTGGAGGGATAGAGATCCCTTACCTGAAGATGTATCAATGAGTGGATCTGGTGTCAAATTAAAGTCTCCACAGATTAAGAGATTACCATGTCGTAGAGCTTTTGCTTTTTGGGTCACTTTGTTGATGAATCTGATCTGGTGCTTGTTTGGAGCGTACAATGACACTATGGTGTAGGGATTAGAATTAATGTTCCCTGTGGCAATGATATATCTTCCTGCTTTGTCAATAATGATATCTTTGGGTTCGAAAGAAACGGAATTTTTGAAGGCTAAAAGAACTCCTCCAGTTTTACGATGCGGCGTACATGCCACATAGATAAATGGGTAGTCCCTGTGAGTGCATTGGGGAGCGTTGTCTAATTGAAAGTGCGTTTCTTGGACGCTTAGTATGTCCGCTTTATGTTTATGCGCTTCTTTCCACAAGCTGAAGCGTTTAGCCGGGTGATTTAAGCCCTTGGCATTAATGGAGAGGCAGGTTATCGTCATTCAAGAAACGTGGGTCTGGTTTTGAGGCTGTGTCGTGGGGGTACTCACTGCGATTATAGGTAGTTGCCTGCGCTGCTGGGTTGCTGGTGGAGACGTTGTTGTGGAGCCATTTCGTTGCTTGTTCAGAGGTGAAGTCGGTGTTTTGTATCTGTGTATATCACTTAAAAAAGAAGGTAAAAGAAAACAGTAAACCAAACTGAAGATTAACATGAGTAACATAAAAAATGGATCTCAAAAGTGATCCTCGTGCAGTCGTAGCTGCTATTGGTGGTATTGGGGGGAAGGGAGAGAGTCTAGAATAGAAACTCAGCCCTGGAGATAAACCTGTAACATATAAGGTTTATTTTACGAGCTTCCACTTGTCGGTTTTTTGTTAGATTTCTTGTAAGACACTACCTGCCAATCATTTTGGAGCAGAGGTGGTTCTGCTGGTTGAGCCTGATGTATAGGCTGGTCCAGAATGATATTCCATCTCTTTAAGGTAGATAGCCCTTCTTCAAGGGTATTTATTGAGACGGTGATTCCATTATGGGTAATGGAGAGTGTGGCTGGGTATTTCCACTTATGGAGGATTTTGTGGTTCCTCAATGCTTTGGTGATCGTTATTAGATTACGACGGCGTTGCAGAGTATGCCTGGAGAGATCCGGAAGCAATCTGATATTTGTATACTGCTGGGGAACATTCTCTTGCTTGCGTGAGGCTTGAAGAATTCTGTCCTTAACATGATAAAAATGCATTCTAAGCAAAACATCCCTGGGGATTTCAGCAGGGAGAAAGGACGGTTTAGGGACCCTGTGTATTCTATCCACAAGTAGGTCATGAGCTGAGGCTTCGGGTACCAATGTTGAGAATAGGGTCTGGGCGTATTGTAAGAGCTGGTTCGGGGGGACATCTTCTGGTATTCCTCTCAGTTTAAGGTTGTTCCTCCTGGACCTGTCTTCTAAGTCGGCCATTTTGTCTTTGAGCCAGGTTATATCTTCCCCCTGGGCTGTATGGGCCTCCACCATAACATTGTATGCTGAGGTATATTCCTCCATTTTGTTTTCCACTTGATGCACTCTGTGGCCTATGGCTCGGACCTCTTTCTGACACTCTGTTATACCTCTGACCATGTCTGCTTGTAATGAGGAACGTAATGACAGGAGCATTTCTTTGAGTAAAGTGTCTGAAACCGGCCTATCTGCTGTAGGGAATTCCCTAATAGGATCTCCTTCACTGCTACTCTGACGTGAGGGGTTACTGTGAGGCCCGCTTACATCCATGCCCTGTGCGTTTCCTTGCCTTATGGGTGAGTCCCTTCTCGGCTTCGATTTGGCCGGGCTTCTTGTGGAGGGGCTGGATGTGCTTGAGGAGGACCCGCTGGGTGAATTCGGGGAGTGGGTAGAGACAGATGCCTGTGCTTGTCTGTGCGCTTTAGGCCTAATCTCCGTCCAGTCCGCATAATAACTGTTCATTTTCTGCGGCTGCTGGGGATTTTTGCGGCGTCTTGTCATTCCCGGTTTGTGCCGCGGGCACTTACTTGTAAGACGGTATGTCCGTTAGGCAGTAAAAGTGCCGTGGAGCCCTGTTGGCTGTGGTTTATCTCCTGAGGCGAGCGGAGCTCCAGGATTACGCGTCCATCTTAGAGCCCGGTTGGCCACGCCCCCAACAATATTGAACTTTTGAACAGAAAATGAAGTAGCAGAAAATCTATAACTACAGATGCAAAATATGCAAGATAGATTGATTCTCTACTTTTTACATTTTCAATAAATGCAATCACTAAAGTGAAAATAACAGATTTGCATAATGCATACAATCACAAAACAGTGCAAATATCAATTAAATAAAGTTAAAGCGGCTGGTTTCCCATCCTCCTTAGCAACCAGCCATATACAGTGTGTTTAAAGAGAAAAAATGCAAAATGCATAAAAACTGCATGCAAAAACAAGGGTTTAAAAGTGCAAAATGTGCCTGAAAAATGCATCAGCATTGATGTGAACCTAGACTCAGAGTGCTCTGATTAACCCCAAATAAAGTTCAGCTGTTTTTTCCTGACATTTTCTTAGTCGCATCCTACAGCAAAAACCATGGTCCACAGAGGGCTTCCAAAGCATCAGAGGGATCTCCTTTTTAAAAGGTATCAGTCAGGAGAAGGGTACAAAAGAATTTCCAAGGCATTAGATATACCATGGAACACAGTGAACAAAGTCATCATCAAGTGGATAAAATATGGCACAACAGTGACATTACCAAGAACTGGACGTCCCTCCAAAATTGACGAAAAGACGAGAAGAAAACTGGTCAGGGAGGCTGCCAAGAAGCCTACAGCAACATTAAAGGAGCTGCAGGAATATCTGGCTGTGTGCTACATGTGACAATAATATCCCATATTATTCATATGTCTGGGTTATGGGGTAGAGTGACAAGCTTTTTCTTAATAAAAAAAATCCAAACCCAGCAAAATATTGCAAAAACACATCTGCAGTCTCCCAAATTGTTTTGTTACATTACCTTCCAGTTGTGAGACACTAGGGAAGGATGCAGTGTGTACACATTGTTTGATTATTTAATCAAACAAAACTAACTCTTTGAGCCTTGGCAACAGCAAAATTTCTAATCACATCATGTATATCCAAGTCTTCACAGAAGGATTTTTCAATGGATATTATGGATAAGTTGGTAAGTCTTGCCTGGGACAATGTGGAACGGAGATAATTATTTATAAGCTTTAGTTTTGAAAATGAACGTTCCCCAGCAGCTACACTTACAGGAAGTGTCATGAAATATTCTCAGTGAAATAGAAAGGTTAGGGAATGTGTTGGTCAAGTTATTCTCCACTAGATACTGCAAGATGTTGGTGACTGTCATCTCCTGAGTTAGAAAAGGTATAATGGTGTCCAGTTCATCACAAAGATCTATTCCACTAATGTCAGAGTGGGATAACTGGCTGTCAGTTAACTTGTTTTGCAGATCCATGGAACACTTCAATATATAATTTATGTCCATTACAAGTTTTGGGGTTTCATATAAAAACGCAAATGTGTCACAGTGGCTCTGAAGTAGCGTGAATCTCTCATTTATGGACTGGATGAATGTGTCCAAAACGGCAAAGAAAAAATTCACTTTAAAATATTGTGTTGGGTCTGCAAGAGACTCATCTTCATGTTCATAGTCAAACATCTTCTTTCTCCATCGAGGTCTAATTGTAACGGCATCAGGAAATCGCGCTTCACAATCAAGCTTTTCAGCTATTTCTTTGGCATCAGATAGCACATTCTCAAAGCCCTCATCAGATCTGTATTCCACCAAGTGCTTGATCAACTTTTCCAGTTCCTGTACACAGCCTGATAGGTTTAATGTTGTTTGCTGCAGATGCTGATTACGTTTACCTTTGATAATAATTCATACCAAATGACAATGGAACAAATGAATTTGAATTATTTCATTTTCGTTGCCAAGGATTGAGCCTGATGTTTGGTGTTATTATCCCTGTTGTCATCATCTAAGATGTCATACAGTGCATCAAATACCTCAGGTAGGAAATAACGCAAGGGTTTAATTGCTGCAACTCTGGTATTGGAGAGTGGTTTTAAAGTTAGATTTGTAACATGCTCCTTGAGTACTTGCCATCGTTGGATGAATGAGACAAAGAACACATAAAGTTCTTGGATGATGCTCTTGGTTTGGATATTGAGTATTTTTTGCTGCAAACCATTATGTTTTCCTTTCATATTGGTGCCATTGTCCTAGCCTTGGCCACACATTCTCAATTGCAATCTGATTGTTCTTTAAGTAGGCCAGTAAAAAGCATGTCAGTCCTTCAGATGTTGTATTGTATACTGGGCAAAAATCCAGGAAGTGTTCTCACATTTCAATTTTTTTTCACTTTGATCTAGAACAACAAATCGGACAACAATGCTAATCTGCTCTATGTGGCTCACATCAGGAGTACAATCCAGAATAATGGAGAAATATTTGGACTCATTCAGGCTTCATATAATTTTTTCTCGTATTTTTGTTCCAACTATGGCAATTATCTCATTCTGAATCTTGTAACCGAGATAATGTGGCATTTGTGAATGCTGTGAAATGGAGCACTGAATTCTTTGAATGTGTTCAGATATGATGGGATCAAATTTCCCTATCATTTCAACCAATTTCAGGAAGTTACCATTATTGTTTTGAAACAAACGGGTATCACAGCCACGAAGCGCCAGATTTTGTCCTGCTAAATATTGGATAATGTAGATTATTCACTGTATGACAGAATACCAGCATTTCTCTTCTTGTTTAATGATCTTTTGATTTACATGATCAATGGTTATTCCCTTTTCCAGAGCTCTTGAAAGATCCATCCAATTCTTATAATGTGTGACATGGATTGTGTTTTTTTCATGTCAGCTTAAATGTCTTGACAGATGCTGCCAATCATTAAAGCCTTGTTTTGAGGCCAAAGCCATATTGTCACTGTTGAATTTCCGGAGGCAAAGCACTGGACTGAATTATTAGATGTGGAATAAATCAACAAATTTCTTGGTATCTTCTCTCTATTATCCAGTACTCTTTGGTAGTAAGAGATAGAAAAGCTCCCGCTGGTATCATCTTTTGGAAAAGTAGAAGCCTTTTCTTGAACAGGACCAATTTTTATCAAAGTTATTCTGTGTTGGTCATCTATATTTTCAGGCCATAAAGCAGGATCACTTGGAATTCCACTTGATGATGTTGATGGCTGTTCAAGTTCCATTTCCGTTTCTTCATCCATAAGTACAATAGACTCAGTGTCTGAGTTAGAGGAAACCTCATATCTTCCTCTTCAATGTCAAAATGCTCTGCTGCTGAAACAATGTAACCTGAAGTTACATCTTCAGTTTTTATTGGCTCAGTGATACACTCGGGAACCATGGGGACCAGATCATCATCACATTCTGATGACTCTTCCAAATCAGTATTTTTTTCACCTTCTCCAAATGTCTGTGAGACTGGACCTTAACTCTTTGCTTGATGTTGATGCATCTGTGCAAAGGGAATCTTGACCACTGCTTAATGAAGACTGTGGCTGTAGGAAGCTTGTGATGGAAGAAGTAATTTTTTTTCAAAGCTTCTTCCTTTCTTTTCCGGCGTTGCAGGTTTTGATATCCTGTTAACTTTGGTTTTTTGCTAGCCATCTAAGGGGAAATGCAAATGTACACTACACTGATCAGCCACAACATTAAAACCACTGACAGGTGAAGTGAATAGCATTGATTATATCATTACAATGGCACCTGTCAAAGGGGTCGGATATATTTGGCAACTACAGTGGGGTCTAATTGGATCTGGAGGGGGGGGTCTCTCTGCTAGAGGCCCTCTTGGTGTCCATTAGAGAGTCCTTTAGAGCCCCCACCAGGCCCCATTAGAAACTACAAGGGGGTCCAATGGATCCTGGAGGGGGCTCTCTAACATAGGCCCTCTCTGTGACCATTGGAGAGTCTCTGATAGAAAAAGTCCCCTCCAGGCCCCATGAAAGATTACATTAGAGTGTCACTGAACAATAGTAAAAATAAACAATATTATATAAATTTATAGTACTTTGATGCCCAGGCCCAGCCCTAGAAGACTTCACTTTCCTTACATAATAGGTGCTGGCTACTGGTCTTCCTATCTGTCTGGGACCTCCTTTCCCTCCCAGCCCAACTACTACCTTTTGGCAGGGCCTGACTGGCAACTTTTGGCCCAGGGGGCAAGTACTACCCAGAGGCCAATGGTGGAGCAACTCGGCCCCCCTCCCCCTCTTCTCTGCTTCCCCCCATCCCCCACCTGCCACTTTCAACATCCATGTAAAACAGGGATATGCAATTAGCGGACCTCCAGCTATTGCAAAGCTACAGGTCCCATCATGCTTCTGCCTCTGGGTGTCATGCTTGTGGCTGTCAAAGTCTTGCTATGCCTCATGGGACCTGTAGTTTTGCAACAGCTGGAGGTCCGCTAATTGCATATCCCTGATATAAAAGAACAAAGCATGGTCATTGTGTGCATGTGACAACAATATCACACATTCTACACAAATGTGGCTTGTATTGGAGGGTTGCAATAAAAAAAAACACTCCTCAAGAAAAACCATGTGCATTTACTTGAGCTTTGTCAAAACACACCATGAATATTCTGAGGCCACATGGAAAAAAGGTGTTATGGTCCAATGAGACTAAAATTGAATTATTTGGCCTCAATACCAAACAATATGTCTGGCAGAAATCCAAATACAGCTCACCATCCAAATAACACCATTCCCATAGTAAACGACGGAGGTGATAATATCCCGTTATGGAGGTGGTAATATCTTGGTATGGGGTATTTCTCTGCAGCGGAAAATCTGTTGCCCACTGCAAGAAGGTTGTCAATAGGAAGAAGGTTTACCTTCCAACATGACAGTGACCCAAAGCACACAGAACAATGAGCACATAGTAAGTTATGTGAGCATGAACCCAAGTCGAATAAGTATCAAATATTTTTGTATAAAAAGACTTTTACTTTATTAGGAAATACAATAAAATATTTTTCACATCAAAATATAAAAAGGAGATTTATATATGGAAGTGCCACATGTATTTAATTGCAGATGCAGTAACACAGCATAAACGATGTACTTCCCAACATGTTTCGCCCATCCGTCGGGCTTCCTCAGGGGATGCTGGTCACATGCAGAGTACACTACCTTCTAGCGAAAAACATATGACAATGGTTGTATATTAGAACACAGCATAAATACAGAGAATATGAATTAATTTGCTTAAATTACATGCATGTGCATCTTAGCTGTCATAATGCGATTGCCTACCTGTATCTCCTAGAATGGGGGGAAAAAGGGGTGAGTGGGGTAGGTCTGCCAGGATAGAAAAATGCTACCGCCGTACCGAGGGAGCCCTGCGCTTAAGTGTTCTTCTGTGTTTTTTACATATATCCTTACATTTATATATTTGCATCCGTGAGTTCTTTTTTTTTTAGGTTTATCTGACTCATGTACTCAGGTGATTTGGCATCTCCTGTGTATTTACTATAGTATAGTCCCTCCCTCTCCCCTTTCCCCATTCCTCCTTTATCACAGCGCAACCACCACCCCTTATATACAAAATGAGGTTTCATGTTGATAAATGTACAGTTATGCACTTGGGTCTAAGAATATGCATGCATCATAAATACTAGGAGATCAGCTGGGGGTGGTAAAGGATCTGGTATATCATAAGCTTAATAATAGCATGCAATGCAGGGTGGATTTAAATCACTAGTAAAAAGGCTTGATTTAAATCCACTCAATATAAATCATAATTTTTAAAGAGCAACTGTCATCTCTGTCCACCACCAGCTTCTCCTCTGACCCTCTGTTGACTCACCCATTCACTTTAATGGGACGGCTGGTGATGCAGCGGTGACACAACAAGGTGAGGAACGTGGCGGCAGCAGGTGAGTGGATGCCCGCTAACAGGCGCTGCCATGTTGGATCTAAAATGACAGGTGCTCTTTTAATGTAAGGACTCATTCTTCCTGGTAGTAAATCTTTAATATTTGCAAACAAAATGAAGGTTTCCTCTTTAGAATAATAAGCTGTCAGGTAAGTAAAACAGCGATATCAGAACTGATTCAATCATACAGTTTGTAGTGTACATAGATTTGCAAAACAATGGGACAAAGGAATATTCCTGAACTTTGTTTTATCTCATTGTTACTGTGAATTTGTGTGAATGCATCAATGCAGTGCATGTTATCTCAGCTTGCAGAGCTTGGATTTATTGATCCTGGGTTCACACATATGCAAACACAGACTTTGCATGTGATTTGCACCGCATTGATGGTGGGGATCACATGTGATTTTTGTGCAATGCGAATTCAGCATTGGATTCGTACAAAAAAGGTACATGGACTTTATTTTTCCCACACTGAAATTGGATCTTTAGATCGATTTTTACTCCAATAGCATTTTATTTAAAAAAAATTGATAAAAAAAAAAAATCAATTTAAAGAAAAAAAAACTTTTTTTTTTTTTAAAATCATTGATTTATATCCACCCTGATGCAATGCCAAGCAGCGGTTTCCAAATCCTTTTTGTATTAAGCCCCCTGCTAGATCATAGTGTATTTGTGTCCTGCATACTGCGGGTGTGAGAACAGGCGAGTGAATGGTCTGACAGCCGCTGTGTGCCCCGTTTCAGTATTACTGATGGCCACACTGTCCATATAAAATTATATATACACAGTACTTAGTGTTGCCAACCCCTACGACTTTTTTAAAACATAGAAAATGCACTGACAAGATGCAATTGTTACTTACCGTACGTGAAATTTGACAGAAACTATTCAAAACGATTGCCATTTAAACTATATGTAAACTGTTTACAGTAAACATTAGCAATACTTATACAGTAATAAATATTCTGCCTGGCGTTACATTTGAAAAGTCAGCTTGATAAAAAGTGGAGTGTGACTAAAATGATGAAAAACCTCAGAAAAATTCTGGATGGGGAAGGAAAACACATGCAAAGATTCATATGGCACACTGTGAAAAAGAGCGTTATTATGGTCAGAACTTGGGCCCAGTCACTTTATGCACTGCACTCCTATGCCCCAGTCACAAAATTCTCCTAATTACTGTGCCACAACTGACAGCCTCACAGCCACACATACACCACCAGCAACCCACTCCCGCTGTGATTACACGCAGTGGGAGCTGATCCGTGGGTACCGCAGACTTGATGTCCACCAGAAACCGCCGATCATTAAGCAGAGAGCCAGAATGGCGTTCTGCATATGTAAACAAGGCAGACCGGGGAAAGGACAATAGGAGGGAATTGGATAAAAAGAGATAATGCACAACTAAGGGAGATAACTAATTTGGGGAAAATAAGCACGTTGTTTGAGCTGCAACAAAACTCGGACCTAATGTCGATTAATGAATGGCGATATCTCCAGTTAAAGCACTTTGTGGAAAAATTGCCTCAACCAATTAGAACTGTCGACGTACTAACGCCATTTGAGCGATTATGTATAGATAAAAAGGCAAAAAAGGATATTTCTCGATCTACAGGATGCTTTTGGTTATTGACGAACTAGAGGTACCGCCATTCTTAACGAAATGGGGTATAGAATTAGGGTCACTTGAGTATAAACACAAGATTGCGAAGATTTTGAATTTAACACATAGTTCTGCTATAGATATTAGAACGGTTGAAATGAATTATAAATGCTTGACTAGGTGGTACGCCACCCCTGACAAACTAAGTAAATATCACTTGGAGAAATCACACGAGTGTTGGAGAGGTTGTAAGGTTACTGGAACAATGGCTCATTTGTGGTGGAATTGTACCAAAATTAATAAATACTGGAAAGAAATACTACAGTTGATCTTGGAAATTACAGGTAAAGCAGTGGCAAAATATCCATGGATAGTTTTATTCCATGGTACAGTGGGCTTTGTGAAACAATATAGGGAATCAATAATACCCCATCTGTTGAATGCGGTGAAAAACCCTATACCAAAGAAATGGCAGGAAGTAGAAAGCCCCACATTACGGGATTGGGTCAAAGTTGTAGAAGGGACATACGAAATGGAGGATCTGAGATATAGTGAGCCTGATGTAAGCGAAGGGCTAACGGATAAATGGAACTGCAGGCAGGAGTTTAAGAAGACGTGGAGAAACGTTGAGGTGATGACCAGTCGAGAGTAGGGAGAAAGTCGATAAGGGTACAAATCATCCGAGTAGCTTGAGTGAGAGGGGGCCTGGGGGGGATGGGGGGCGGGAGGGGTATTGAATTTATTGTGAGGAAGAAAACTGTGTTGTGCAGTCTGTGTTACTTGCCTTTTGTATATTGAAATGTAACTTGATAACATTTAATAAAGAGATAATAAAAAAAAACATAAGGCAGACCGCCATTATGTCTGTTTCCAAGAACACAGGATCCATTCCTTCCCCTAGTAAAAACACTTCCCACACAGTGCACAAGAAACAGCGAGGCACACAGTTAACCCTTTAATCACCCCTTTTTTAACCCTTTCCCAGCCAGTGTCATTAGTACAGTGACAGTGCATATTATTAGCATCGATTACTGTATTAGTGTCACTGGTCCCCAAAAAGATATACTGCAGCGGGGCAGCACATGCAGGCTCAGTCACGTGTGTATATATATATATATATATATATATATATATATATATATACATGATTGAAGCTGCTGTGGTTTAGAAGCATGCTGCGTGCCCCTCATGTATGTTGTCCTCCAGCACAGGGGTCTACTTTGTATACAATGGTATTTTTCAACTGGGCAGACTACCAAGCAAAAGCACAATGGCTGCGTTTTATGGGCACAGTGGCTGTGTTTGATGGCACAGTGGCTGTGTTTGATGGGCACAGTGGCTGTGTCTGATGGGCACAGTGGCTGTGTTTGATGGGCACAGTGTCAGCTTTTGATGGGCACAGTGGACATTTGATGGGCACAGTGGCTACATTTTATGGCACATTGGCTGCGTTTTATGGCACGGTGGCTGCGTTTAATGGCACACTGGCTGTGTTTTGTGGCACAGTGGCTGTTTTTGATGGGCACAGTGTCAGCTTTTGATGGGCACAGGGGCTGTGTTTGGGCACAGTGGCAGCTTTTGATGGGCAGAGTGGCAGCTTTTGATGGGCACAACAGTGGCTGTGTCTGATGGGCACAGTGGCTGTGTTTGATGGGCAGTGTCAGCTTTCAGCTTTTGATGGGCACAGTGGGAGTTTGATGGGCACAGTGTCTACGTTTTATGGCACATTGGCTGCGTTTTATGGCACAGTGGCTGTGTTTGATGAGCACAGTTTCAGCTTTTGATAGGCACAGTGGCAGCTTTTGATGGGCACAACAGTGGCTGTGTTTGATGGGCAGCATAAACTTACTTCCAACCAAGTTCCTTGACCGGCCTCGACATTGGTGCAGTGCAGGGGCAGGGAGTCACTCACTGTGACTCACAGCAAGGCAGGCAGCCACTGTGCCGCAGCTGAGCAGCTCCCTCCAGGAGGAGTAGTCTTCAGACCAGGCACGACTCCACTCCAGCTCCGCTCCCTCTTAGCCACGCTGTCCGAAGACGACAGAGGTGGGCGGAGCTTGTTTACTAGCCGTGGAGGCGGTGTCCAAAGAATGCTGGGGCGGCCATGGCGCGCTCTGAATGCTGGGGCGGCCGGGGTGGCCCTGACTGATGTCAGGCGGCAATTCTAGCAAGTGAAGTGAGCAACCAGTGTGCAGTCAGCTTCGGTGCCCCTCTTCTGCAAACAAATTACAGCGCTGGGGTGCTATGCACCCCATGCACCCCAGCCAGGATCCGCCCTGACTTTCCTAAATACTGTACCTTTTTAGGACCTTACCTATCCCACTTAAACGGGAGCACCTGGTGGCCTTAAACTCTATACTCAAACAGTTTGTTTGGAAATCCACAAAACCTTGAAGCTCCCACACCCAACGTATTAAACCTAGGACTGCAGGAGGCATTGGCATAATTGATCTTCATGACTACTTTATAGCGACACATCTAGCCCAACTCAAACATTGGGTCTCCCCCTCAAGCAAAATCCTGTGGGGTGATATAGAATTATCCTTTAGCCCTGCCAGTTCACTTTACAACTCCTTACTGGTAGACTTATGGCGACCGTACCCTCTAAAAAACCTCCCTCTTACTATTCAAGCTTCATTGATGGCAAAACTCCCATCCCGCTTGCCATCATAGAATCTATTATCCCTAATATATCCTTTAAACAATAGTCAGAAAAAGGGATCACCTCCCTTGATAACTTGCTCACTAACCAAATCCTTAAACCCTTTTCCCAACTCCAACCGGAGTTTAAAATTCCTTCTACTGACCATTATATCTTTCTGCAACTTTCTAATTTCCTTAAATGATTAGGCTTTCCCAAATTATGTGTACCTACACAAGGTTGGCACTACCTTCAGAATTCCACACCATCCATTTAAGGCTTATCTCTCTTTTAAAACCTTCTTTAAAATAAACTTTCTTTCCACAAATCCACCCAATACCTAAAATGGGAAGCTGAACTGGGAGAGACTTTCACTACCAAAAAATGGCAATTTGCCTTTAAAACTACTTTTCAGTCTTCTAAGTGCATTAATCACTAGGAAATATCCCAAAAGATCACCCTTAGGTGTTACTTTTCCCCATATAGAATCTCCAAGTTCCTCCCATCCCAGTCTCCTTTATGCTTTAGAGGTTGTGGATCAATAGGTTATCTCATGCCTATTCTTTGGTCCTGCAAGCACTTAACTAGCTATTCTAATAAAACGTTTGACACAATCTTCGATATCATTGGGATCTTCACTCCACCCTCTCCGGCATTAGTGATCCTGAACCTGGGCATAGACCGATTCCCACCCAAGTGTCTAAAATCATCACCCATATGTTGCCAGGGTGGCCAGGTCGCTCAAACTAGACGATGGAAATCTAACTTATCGCCTAATGTTTCAGAGGTTATGACTATAGTGAAACAAAACTACGGTTATGAAAGCTTACTGACACACAAACATGGTGGTAAACAATTATTTGATCAGCATTGTAATCTATGGAAGCTGACTTATGCCGTGTACACACAACCAGACTTTTGGTCGGACAGAACTCCGAAGGACTTTTTAACGGAGTTCCGATGGAGTTCCAACGAATCGGACTTGCCTACTAGGGATGAGCCGAACACCCCCCCAGTTCGGTTCGCACAAGAACCTGCGAACGGAGTGAAAATTTGTGTGAACTTTAGAACCCCATTGAAGTCTAGGGGACTCGAACGTTCGAAATCAAAATTGCTAAATTTAAAGGCTAATTTGCATGGTATTGTCCTAAAAAGGGTTTGGGGCCCCGGGTCCTGCCCCAGGGGACATGCATCAATGCAAAAAAAAGTTTTAAAAACAGACGTTTTTTCGGGAGCAGTTATTTTAATGATGCTTAAAGTGAAAAAAAAGTGAAATATTCCTTTAAATATCATACCTGGGGGGGTGTCTATAGTATGCCTGTAAAGGGGTGCGTTTTTCCCTTGCTTAGAACAGTCCCTGCACAAAATGACATTTTTAAAGGAATAAAAGTCATTTAAAACTGCTTGGGGCTTTAATGTAAGTCGGGTCCTGGCAATATGCATGAAAATCAGTAAGACAAACGGCAAGGGTACCCCCCCAGTCCATTACCAGGCCCTTTGGATCTTGTATGGATATTAAGGGGAACCCCGCACCCAAATTAAAAAAAGGAAAGGCGTGGGGCCCCCAGGCCCTATATACTCTGAACAGCAGTATACAGGTGGTGCAAACAAGACAGGGACTGTAGGTTTGTTGTTAAGTAGAATCTGTTTGTAATTTTGAACTGGTACAATTTTAAAGTGTAGCTCCAGCCAAAAAATCTATTTTTAAACTATTTGGAAAACATAGGGAAGGGTTATCACCCCTGTGACATTTGTTTTGCTGTCTGTGCAACTCTTCAGAAGATTTCACTCACTTTTTGTCCCAATGACAAATGTTTTTTGACAATTTGGGTTTTTTTAGTGAAACAAGGATTGGTGGTAGAGCATCAGTGGAGAGGAGACACATTTTTCCCATATTAACTCTTACAGGAGAGAATTTCCCTTCCTAGGGGTAGATTTCATTTCACTTCCTGTTGTCTCCTTCGGTTTGCAAGTAGGAGTCGTTTGTAAGTTGGATGTTTGAAAGTAGGGGCCTTCCCTATATACTCTGCAGAAATTGGGGCCTTAGGTGTTGGTGTTGCCACACAACCGTAAGCCCTCACAGTTACTCTTGGTGGGCGCAGGAACGGGCTCTGATGTGAAATATTAGATCAAGAATTGTAATTACATGCCCCTGTCGAACAGGGGCAGAAAAATTGGGCCTTTGGTGGTGGTGGTGGTGATGCTGGTGCCACAACACTGTAAGTCCTCACAGTTATTCTTGGTGGGCGCAGAAACGGCCTTGCTGTGAAATATTAGATTAGAATTGTAATTACATGCACCTATTGAACAGGGGCAGAAAAATCTGGCCTTTGGTGGTGGTAGTGGTGGTGTTGCCACAACACTAAGTCCTCACAGTTACTCTTGGTGGGAGCTAGAACGGGCCCTGCTGTGAAATATTAGATCAAGAATTTAAATTACATGCACCTGTTGAACAGGGGCAGAAAAATTGGGCCTTTGGTGGTGGTGGTGCTGGTGCTGGTGCCACAACACTGTAAGTCCTCACAGTTACTCTTGGTGGGTGTAGAAACGGGCCCTGCTGTGAAATATTAGATCAAGAATTTTAATTACATGTCCCTGTTGAACAGGGGCAGAAAAATTGGGCCTTAGGCACTGGTGCCACAACACTGCAACCCCTCACAGATACTCTAGTTGGAGCACAAGAATGAGCCCTCCTGCAAAATATTGCATCAAAAATTGTAATTACACGCCCCTGTTAAACAGCGGCTGAAAAATTGGGCCTTAGGCACTGGTGCTGGTGTCACGACACTGCAACCCCTCACAGATACTCTAGTTGAGCACAGCAAGGAACCCTCCTTGCAAAATATTGCATCAAAAATTGTAATTACACGCCCCTGTTAAACAGGGGCTGAAAAATTGGGCCTTAGCCACTGGTGGCGGCGCCCAGAACCACAAACGTTCTTACAAGCTATCAGCATGATCATTGAGGAGGAAGAGGATAGTCACTCAGCATAACAGGATAGTCACTCAGCATCAGCATAGGCAGTCTTGAAGGGATCTGACATTTCAATAAAAAAAACTATTCGATTACATCAGCATCAGGTGCTTGGTAGCTAGTGGTAATCCATGACTGATTCATTTTTATGAAGGTCAGTCGATCGACCAAGTCGGTGGACAGGCGCACCCTGTGATTGGTTACAAAGCCTCCAGCAGCACTGAATGTGCGTTCTGAAAGAACGCTGGGTGCAGGACAGGCCAGTAGCTCAATTGCATACTGTGCAAGCTCTGGCCAGTGTTCCATCCTCAAGACCCAGTAACCAAGAGGATTTTCAGTGGGAAAGGTGTCCAAGTCAGATCTTGCCCCTAGGTATTCCTGCACCATGTAAAACAGATGCTGGCGATGGTTGCTGGAACCGATCATACCTTGGGGCTGTGGACTAAAAAATTGTCTGAACGCATCAGTCAGATGGCCACCTTCTCCACCGCTCCTTCTTTGACTGACTGAAGCCTCAACAACATGTTGTCCAGGAACAAGAGTTTGTAACCTCCCTGTGACAGACCTAGCCGGGACAGAGGCTGTTGGAGAGGACTGAATGCAAGCCTCTTGCCTTTTGATTATGTGCCCTGGATTTTCAATGGAACAATACTCTTTGTGAGGTGAATTAGAAATCCAGTCTGATCTGTACTATTCAGACTCAGTCGTGTATATATGTATATATTGTATGTTGTTTGATTCTGTTGGGGACTCCTTGCTGTGGATTTGTGTCCCTGAAGAGGGAGGGGGGATTCCTCCAGCAGCCCCCTGCTGATAAGACTGATTCATACTGTTGGGACACATCCTGTGAGGAGATGCTGGTGTCATCAACTCCAACTACCTGTGTTTATGTTAATTGAATGAGCTGATCACATTGTCCTCTATACAATGTAGGAGACGGGACGACTCCTATTGGAGCTGCTGCTATTGTGAGAAAATGTCCTGTGATAATTAACTCAGTCTGGGCAATGGGTCATGTCTCAGTCACCTAGGCTGTATAAAGGACTAGTTAATTAGCTCATGTTAATTAGGTTAATTAGGTTACAGTTGTATTGTTAGAGGAGGTTCCAACGGCATATAAAGTCTTGTAATTTTGATTCTATATAAAGTGAGTTCATGTTAGCAACAAGCAAGTGTCGCCTTGTTTTGTGCTCAGAGAGGTTGGAATACCTGATAACTGTATACAGACTGGGAGGAAGTGGTATATGACGGAAGCACTCAAGCGGAGTGTGGGACGTTCCGTGACATTGGTGGCAAGCAGCGGGAAAGCTTCCTGCAGACTGGGACATCCAAACTTCCATCTGGATCCAAGGTCCAGATAGCAGGAGAGGAGAGGAGAGGTACAGATACCAGCCGCCATGGAAGAGGAATTCAGAAGGAGGTTGCGAGAGATGCAGATACAGCACAGAGGACCAGTATCAGAGCAGGTCCTGCTGGGATGGTGTGATTCTATTCGCTGCAAACTCTGGAAAGAAGCGCTAGCCCGTGAGCAGCGACACCAGGGAAAAGTTCTCCCCTCCATTGAGGAAAGGTATTGGTCGCAGTACGGACTGCGGGTGCGGTTTTTGGGAGAAAAAACGCACAAGGAGCAGACAGCTGAATTAAGCAGGCTGGTCTGGGCAGAGATAAAGCTGGAAGAGAGCTACAGAGCCCTCCGGTGGCATGTATCCCATGCATGTCCCTGGATAGCGGATGACAGCCCAACGGAAGGCTTGAGCTACGGTGGCCTGGGACTGTTGTATGTGAAGCTGACAGGGGGCTCTAACTTTGGGAGTGATTTGGAGTGGCGGTTGGATGAAATCATGGATTTCAGAGAAGGGCCACTGAACATTTCGGAAGTGCACTGGGCACAGGAAGATTTGGAGTTTCTGGCCATTCAGGAATGGGAGCTAGAGATCGCCTACAGACGGCTGCTAGACATTGCTCAGTGCCAGGGCTGGGCTCCCTTTGCCTGGGACTATCAGGAAATACCAGCTGACAACCCTGAAATCCTGGCTGAAGAGTAGGCAATGTGACAGAGCAATAGTGTGCTTTGCCAACCTGCCCCCACAGCTATGGAGGTGGAGGTCTTATGGCGGATGCAGCAAGTGCTGACTGACCTTGATGATCCTATTTCTGCATGGGATGATCTTGGATGGAGGAATGTGCCTGTCCAGCAGCATGCCAGAGAATCTGCAGTGGAAAATCCGGAGATTGCCATCCCCAAACCTGAAGTGTTGACATCAGGGCAGAGCTCTGCTAACCTCTACCCAGAAATGATAGCATCTTCTGGGTTCAATGGACAGGAGATGGTGAATAGGGATGATCCGAACACCCCCCTGTTCGGTTCGCACCAGAACATGCGAACAGGAAAAAAGTTCGCTCGAACACGCGAACACCATTAAAGTCTATGGGACACGAACATGAATAATCAAAAGTGCTAATTTTAAAGGCTTATATGCAAGTTATTGTCATAAAAAGTGTTTGGGGACCTGGGTCCTGCCCCAGGGGACATGGATCAATGCAAAAAAAGTTTTAAAAACGGCCGTTTTTTCAGGAGCAGTGATTTTAATAATGCTTAAAGTCAAACAATAAAAGTGTAATATCCCTTTAAATTTCGTACCTGGGGGGTGTCTATAGTATGCCTGTAAAGGGGCGCATGTTTCCCGTGTTTAGAACAGTCTGACAGCAAAATGACATTTCGAAGGAAAAATTCCATTTAAAACTACCCGCGGCTATTGCATTGCCGACAATACACATAGAAGTTCATTGATAAAAACGGCATGGGAATTCAACACAGGGAAACCCCGAACCAAAATTAAAAAAAAAAAATGACATGGGAGTCCCCCTAAATTCCATACCAGGCCCTTCAGGTCTGGTATGGATATTAACAGGAACCCCGGCCAAAATTTAAAAAAAAAAATGACGTGGGGTTCCCCCTAAATTCCATACCAGACCCTTCAGGTCTGGCATGGATTTTAAGGAGAAGCCCGCGCCAAAAAAAAAAAAAAAAACGGTGTGGGGTCCCCCCAAAAATCCATACCAGACCCTTATCCGAGCACGCAACCTGGCAGGCCGCAGGAAAAGAGGGGGGACGAGAGTGCGCCCCCCCTCCTGAACCATACCAGGCCACATGCCCTCAACATTGGGAGGGTGCTTTGGGGTAGCCCCCCAAAACACCCTGTCCCCATGTTGATGAGGACAAGGGCCTCATCCCCACAACCCTGGCCGGTGGTTGTGGGGGTCCGTGGGCGGGGGGCTTATCGGAATCTGGAAGCCCCCTTTAACAAGGGGACCCCCAGATCCCGGCCCGGAGAAGAAAATGAAGAAGAGAAGAAGGAAGAAGAGAAGAGGATGAAGAAGAAGATGAAGAGAAGAGCGGTTGCCTCCCCCCATGCCATGGGTGCGGAGTGGAAGGAGAAGAAGATAGAAGATGATGTGGAGGAGATGCTGGACGAGAACGCCGGAGGAAGAACTAGAAGAGCCAGAAGAACCAGAAGAAGATGAAGGAAGATAGAAGAAAGAAGAAGCATTTAAATAAAAGAATTGTCAAAAACTGTCTCTTGTCATTTTTAACATTTTTGACAGTTTTTTAGTGAAAAGTTAGGGGTAAGTACCCCCTTACCATTTCACACAGGGGGGGGCCGGGATCTGGGGGTTCCCTTGTTAAAGGGGGCTTCCAGATTCCGATAAGCCCCCCGCCCGCAGACCCCCACAACCACAGGCCAGGGTTGTGGGGATGAGGCCCTTGTCCTCATCAACATGGGGACAAGGTGTTTTGGGGGGCTACCCCAAAGCACCCTCCCAATGTTGAGGGCATGTGGCCTAGTACGGTTCAGGAGGGGGGGCACACTCTCGTCCCCCCTCTTTTTCTGCAGCCTGCCAGGTTGCGTGCTCGGATAAGGGTCTGGTATGGATTTTTGGGGGGACCCCACGCCGTTTTTTTTTGGCACGGGGTTCCCCTTAAAATCCATACCAGACCTGAAGGGTCAGGTATGGAATTTAGGGGGAACCCCACGTCATTCTTTTTTTACATTTTGGCCGGGGTTCCCGTTAATATCCATACCAGACCTGAAGGGCCTGGTATGGAATTTAGGGGGACTCCCACGTCATTTTTTTTTTTAAATTTTGGTTCGTGGTTTCCCTGTGTTGAATTCCCATGCCGTTTTTATCAATGAACTTCTATGTGTATTGTCGGCAATGCAATAGCCGCGGGTAGTTTTAAATGGAATTTTTCCTTCGAAATGTCATTTTGCTGTCAGACTGTTCTAAACACGGGAAACATGCGCCCCTTTAAAGGCATACTATAGACACCCCCCAGTTACGAAATTTAAAGGAATATTACACTTTTATTGATTGACTTTAAGCATTATTAAAATCACTGCTCCTGAAAAAACGGCCATTTTTAAACCTTTTTTTTGCATTGATCCATGTCCCCTGGGGCAGGACCCGGGTCCCCAAACACTTTTTATGACAATAACCTGCATATAAGCCTTTAAAATTAGCACTTTTGATTTCTCCCATAGAATTTGCCACGAACACCCCAAATTGTTCGCTGTTCGGCGAACTTGCGAACAGCCAATGTTCGAGTCGAACATGAGTTCGACTCGAACTCGAAGCTCATCCCTAATGGTGAACCTCTATCCCCAGACATCAGTTGCAGAGACATGGGATTTGATAGACTTTTCTGCTGAGGAAGAACAACCTGATGAGCCTCCAGCAGAAGAGCTGCTATCAGGGCCAAAGTTCACTGTGCTCTGCCCAGCTCCAACAGTGGCTTCGGCCTTCTTGAAAGAAGAGGTAGTCGGCCTTTCTCCCACAACACTGACAGGGACATGTGATTTTCTGCCAGCAGCATCTATGGAGTTACAACAAACTTCTCCAGCTGAAGATCTGGTAATTGAACAGAGGGTCCAAGACCTTTGTCCCACACTTTTAGCAATTCCAGAGACTGAGGATTTGATACACATTTCTGTAGAGGAGGAACCACCTAGCAAATCCCCAGCAGAAGTGCTGGCAACCGGACAGAGGGTCCAAGACCTCTGCCCCACACCTGCAGCAATTGTGGAGGCCCAAGTTGAGGAGGTGGCAGTCTATCGCGAGCTGCAGATCAGGATCCAAGGAGAGAATGCATTCATCACCTTACAACTACAGCTTGATCTGGTGTCTGTGGATGGGGCTTCAGTCCCCACCTGTATACCCCAGGGATGCTGGGCAGTCGGCCCAGATCCCCAACAGCAGGATGGAGTGAGCTCAGTCTCCCTGTCTTCCCTCCAGCGGCAGAAAGGACTCCAGGGAGAAGGGCCAGTCCAGGCCTCTCCCCAGCGGCAGATATGTTCTCTGAGAGAGGCAGAGGTTGGCTGCGTGAGTAATACTCTGTTTGGAATAATTTATTTGGGGTACTGTGTGGGTACAGGCAGTAGAGGACTGGAAGTACTGACTAACTTCGGAGTCAACCCGTTTGGGGTCTCCTCCTGTGTTAGTCTCCTGCCGAAAGGGGAGAAATGTGACAGACCTAGCCGGGACAGAGGCTGTTGGAGAGGACTGAATGCAAGCCTCTTGCCTTTTGATTATGGGCCCTGGATTTTCAATGGAACAATACTCTTTGTGAGGTTAATTAGAAATCCAGTCTGATCTGTACTAATCGGACTCAGTCGTGTATTTATGTATATATTGTATGTTGTTTGATTCTGTTGGGGAATCCTTGCTGTGGATTTGTGTCCCTGAAGAGGGAGGGGGATTCCTCCAGCAGCCCCCTGCTGATAAGACTGATTCATACTGTTGGGACACATCCTGTGAGGAGATGCTGGTGTCATCAACTCCAACTACCTGTGTTTATGTTAATTGAATGAGCTGATCACATTGTCCTCTATACAATGTAGGAGACGGGACGACTCCTATTGGAGCTGCTGCTATTGTGAGAAAATGTCCTGTGATAATTAACTCAGTCTGGGCAATAGGTCATGTCTCAGTCACCTAGGCTGTATAAAGGACTAGTTAATTAGCTCATGTTAATTAGGTTAATTAGGTTACAGTTGTATTGTTAGAGGAGGTTCCAACGGCATATAAAGTCTTGCAATTTTGATTCTAAATAAAGTGAGTTCATGTTAGCAACAAGCAAGTGTTGCCTTGTTTTGTGCTCAGAGAGGTTGGAATACCTGATATCTGTATACAGACTGGGAGGAAGTGGTATATGACGGAAGCACTCATGCGGAGTGTGGGACGTTCCGTGACACTCCCAGTATCTGGGAACGCGTTGCACAGACCTTTCTGCAAGGCCTCCCGAAGATGTTTCATCCTCTGCTCCCTCAGCGATGGCAAGATAAGGTCCGCAACCTTACCCTTGTAACATGGATCAAGGAGGGTTGCCAGCCAGTATCGATCCCTCTCCTTGATATCACGAATAGGAGGATCGTTCCGCAGGCTTTGCAGGATCAGGGAGGCCATGCAGCGTAGGTTTGCTGAGGCAATCGGTCCGGAGTCCTCTGGGTAACTAAGGATAACATGATCCGCAGCCACCTCCTCCCAGCCACGTACAAGTCCATGGGTTTCTTGGGACTGTAAATGATCCCTTAAAGTCTGTTGCTGATGCTGAGTGCCAGGCTCCACCTCCATGCTGACACAATCCTCCTCTTCCTCCTCCTCCTCATCCTCTTCCTGTGTGATCGGCGGGCACGCAGAAACACTGTCTGAATAAAGGGGGCCTTGAGTGCTAAGGACGTCCTCCTATTCCTGCCTCTGTTCTGCCTCAAGTGCCCTGTCCATTATTCCACGCAGCGTGTGCTCCAACAGGTGGACAAGGGGGACAGTGTCACTGGTGCATGCTGTCAGGAAAGTGTCCGTCTGCTGGTAAGATATATCATTTGGTGTGCAGTACTGGGGTCCACCAGCAGGTGTCTCCTGGCAGTTTGGAACTGTCAGGGGAATCTTTCCCTGCTGGTGTTATTTCATCTTTTGGCCGCAGTACTGACGTCCACCAGCGGATGGATCCTGGCAGTATGGAGCAGACAACACTCCCTGTGCCTAGTCCCATAAATACCCGGCAAGCCCTCACATGCTTGCCTTGGTATCTCTCTACTTGAGCTCTGACCCTGTTACCCGATCCTGAATCTGACCCTGTTCCGTGCTTATCCTGACCCGGTCCTTCCTGTGTTCCTGTACCCTTTCCTTACCCTTCAGCCCGATCCATCCACTCCCTGTCCTGTTTGTTCCCAGTCCCTCATCTACTGATCTCCCATGTATGACCTTGGCCTGGCTAAATGTTTATGTTTCTGGAACATCCCTTGTCTTACTGCTGATCTGCTGTGTATGACCCTGGCCTGGCTGATATCTGTGATTTTGGTACTGCCCCTTGCTGTATATACTGTTGTTGTTGGTGGATTTGTTGGCTTGGTTGTGCACTGTTTGTATTTTCTTAATTATCACCTATCTTTAATAAATATCATTACTATTCACTTTTCATGCGTTTTTGGTTATCTCTGTGCATTCCACATAGTCTGGCCTACTAACTCTCCTGACAGTATACCAAGGCCATCCCTGACCAGACGTGGCTGCACTGAGAAACTATCCTGGTACGCAAAAGATGGACTTAAATGAAATTGTCTATTATTCTCTGCTGGTGGCAGAGGATAATAAATATTGCCACCAGACTCTTAAAGATTGGACCAGTGACCAACTACTGGACACGATCCGATCAGCCCATTTTCTAGTAGATCAGGGTCATATGTTATTCGAGGATGTTCAGCCTTTGATCCAATTATGTGCAAAGCCAGTCTTGTCATGCTTTCTCAAAGGAAGTGACGATTTCTCCCCTCCTTTCAGTTGTGACCAGGTTGAATCCCTGGTATGGTTGTTAGAGGATGATCCGGCTTTTTTTGATGAACATTATTCCTCTTGTTCCCAGCAGGTGTTATCTGATTGCATTTGTTCAGTACAATCTCTGATTAGACAGGCTGTATGTAAACCAACTTTTGTTTAACCTGTGTTACAAGCATGGTCAGATCTCCTGCATTTAGCTAAGCCACAGCAATCCAGCCCCGCCATTAGTCACCTACCTTCCCAAGAATCTTTCTCCCAGTCGCCCATGGCAACCTCAGCTGCAGTCCAGTATACACAGCTTCCGACTAAGTTCTATTACCCAGTCTCTACTCACTGCACCTATCCTGCTTTCAATCCACCTGCCTCTTCTCTTCCACCTGTAACAATCCCACAGACCCCTCCTCCAGCCACTGTTCCCTGGTCTTCCTTTTGCCCAGTTACATCCCTTCCTTACAGCCCTGCAATTACCTACAAGGCTGCGCTGGCTAAACCGAAAAATAAACAAAAGTTCTTTCCTACCCACACAATCCTGCCAGTAACCCAACCTGCCTCCACACCAACCAACCTGTTCCAGTCTGATGTACCCACTTTCCAGTCTGATGTCCCGATGCCTGCCTTCCAGCCCAAAGTCTCAGGGCCTGCCCTTAAGCCCGATGTGCCTACCATCCATTCTGATGTGCTGCTTCCCAGTCTGATGTTTTGATGCCTGCCTTCCAGCCCAAAGTCTCGGTGCCTGCCTTCCAGTCTGATGTGCCTATCTTCAAGTCTGATGTGTCTACCTTTCAGTGTGATGTGCCCGCTTCCCAGTCTGATGTCTTGATGCCTGCCTTCCAGCCCAAAGTCTCGGTGCCTTCCTTCCAGCCTGATGTGCCTGCCTTCCAGCCTGATGTGTCTACCTTCCAGTCTGTTGTGCCCGCTTCCCAGTCTGATGTCTTGATGCCTGCCTTCCAGCTCAAAGTCTCGGTGCCTGCCTTCCAGCCTGATGTGAATACCTTCCAGTCTGATGTGTTCACCCTCCAGTCTGATGTACCCGCTTTCCAGTCTGATGTCCCGATGCCTACCTTCCAGCCCAAAGTCTTGGTGCCTGTCTTCCAGTCTGATGTGTCCACTTTCCAGTCTGATGAACCCGCTTTCCAGTCTGAAGTCTTGGTGCCTGCCTTCCAGCCTGATGTGCTTGCCTTCCAGCCTGATGTGTCTACCTTCCAGTCTGATGTGCCCGCTTCCCAGTCTCATATCTTGATGCCTGCCTTCCAGCCCAAAGTCTCGGTGCCTGCCTTCTAGCCTGATGTGAATACCTTCCAGTCTAATGTGTCCACTTTCTAGTCTGATGTACCCGCTTTCCAGTCTTAAGTCTCGGTGCCTGCCTTCCAGCCTGATGTGCCTACCTTCCAGTCAGATGTGTCCACTTTCCAGTCTGATGTCTTGATGCCTGCCTTCCAGCCTGAAGTCTCGGTGTCTCCACTTTCCAGTCTGATGTGCCCGCTTCCCAGCCTGATATGCCCGCTTCCCAGTCTGATGTGCCCACTTCCCAGTCTGATGTGCCCGCTTCCCAGTCTGATGTGCCCGATTCCCAGTCTGATGTGCCCGATTCCCAGTCTGATGTGCCCACTTCCCAGTCTGATGTCCTGATGCCTGTCTTCCAGCCCAAAGTCTTGGTGCATGCCTTCCAGCCTGATGTGCCCACCTTCCAGTCTGATGTCTGGGTACCTGCCTTCCAGCCTGGTGTCTCATTGCCTGCCTTCCAGCAAGATGTCTTGATATTGGTGTGTCAGCCTGGAGTTTCAGTGCCTGTGTGTCAGCCTGGAGTTTCGGTGCCTGTGTGTCAGCCTGGAGTTTCGGTGCCCGTGTGTCAGCCTAGAGTTTTGGTGCCCTTGACCCAGTCTGGTGAACCGGTGCCCTTAACCCAGTCTGCTGAACTGGTGCCCTTGATCCAGTCTGCTGAACCAGTGCCCTTGACCCAGTCTGCTGAACCGGAGTCCGTTAAGCCAGTGCTCGTTATTCGGCTTGCCGGAACAGTGCCCAGTGTCCAGCTCGCTGAGCCGGGGCCCATTACCCAGCCCACTGGGCTGGGGCCCGTTAACCAGCCAATGGGCCAGTGCCTGTGATCCGGCCTGCCCTTATGGTGCTCGCTGTTCGGCCTAATGTTCCAGAGCCTGCTGCCTAGCTCCATGACCCGGAGCCTGCTGCCCAGCTCGAGGACCTGGAGCCTGCTGCCCAGCTCGAGGACCCGGAGCCTGCTGCCCAGTTCGAGGACCCGGAGCCTGCTGCCCAGCTCGAGGACCCGTAGCCTGCTACCCAGCTCGAGGACCCGTAGCCTGCTGCCCAGCTCGAGGACCCATAGCCTGCTGCCCAGCTTGAGGACCCGGAGCCTGCTGTCTGCTGTGATGTGCCTGCTGTCTGCTGTGATGTGCCCGCTGTCCGGTTTGAAGTACCCAATGCCCAGTCTGACTTGCTCTCATCTATTGTTCAGTGAGAGGCCATTAACTTTGGACAATTACTTCTAGTTGGAGCGTCTGGAGGCAGCTCCTTTGGGGGGGTACTGTCAGGAAAGGGTCCGTCCGCTGGTAAGATATATCATTTGGCATGCAGTTACTGGGGTCCACCAGCAGGTGTCTCCTGGCAGTTTGGAACTGTCAGGAGAATCTTTCCCTGCTGGTGTTATTTCATCTTTTGGCCGCAGTATTGACATCCACCAGCGGATGGATCCTGGCAGTATGGAGCAGACAACACTCCCTGCGCTCAGGTGTTACATGAAGACAATTATTGTCAGTCCCATAAATACCCGGCAAGCCCTCACATGCTTGCCTTGGTATCTCTCTCCTTGAGCCCTGACCCTGTTACCCGATCCTGAATCTGACCCTGTTCCGTGCTTATCCTGACCTGGTCCTTCCTGTGTTCCTGTACCCTTTCCTTACCCTTCAGCCCGATCCATCCACTCCCTGTCCTGTTGCTTCCCAGTCCCTCATCTACTGATCTCCCGTGTATGACCTTGGCCTGGCTAAATGTTTATGTTTCCGGAACATCCCTTGTCTTTCTGCTGATCTGCTGTGTATGACCCTGGCCTGGCTGACATCTGTGATTTTGGTACTGCCCCTTGCTGTATATACTGTTGTTGGTGGAGGGTTTGTTGGGTTGGTTGTGCACTGTTTGTATTTTCTTAATTATCACCTATCTTTAATAAATATAATTACTATTCACTTTTCATGCGTTGTTGGTTGTCTCTGTGCATTCCACATAGTCTGGTCTACTAACTCTCCTGACACATGCACTGTCACTGCTCACCATCCTCATTGCCTCCTCAAATGGTGACAGGACAGTGCATGCATTCCTGATCATGGCCCACTGGCGTGGGAAAAAAAAACAAGCTCCCCTGACCCTGTCCTGGTGCCATAGTCGCACAGGTACTCATTGATGGCCCTCTGCTGTGTGTGCAGCCGCTGCAGCATGGCCAACGTTGAGTTCCACCTGGTGGGCATGTCACAGATTGCGGTTCTTGGGCAGGTTAAATTCCTTTTGGAGGTCTGCCAGCCTAGCACTGGCATTATATGACCGGCGGAAATGCACACAGACTTTCCTGGCCTGCCTCAGGACATCCTGTAAGCCCGGGTACCTGCCCAAGAACCGCTGCACCACCAAGTTAAGGACGTAAGCCAAACAAGGCACATGGGTCAGTTGTCCCTGTCGGAGGGCGAACAGGAGGTTGGTGTTATTGTCACAAACCACCATTCCTGGCTTAAGTTGGCGCAGCAACCACCTCTGAACCTGCCCCTGTAGAGCTGACAGAATCTCTGCCCCGGTGTGGCTCCTGTCCCCCAAGCACACCAGCTCAAGCACCGCATGGCATCCTATTTTGCCTGCGTGCTTGCATAGCCTCTTAAACGCCTACGGGGCACCGCTGGTTCCGAAAGACAAATCAGCACAGGAAGAGGCCATAGAGGAAGAAGAAGAGGAGGGGGTGGAGGAGAGAGGTGTGGCAGATTCACCAGTAGTAGTATTTTGAAGGCATGGTGGCAGAACAACCTCCAACACTACTGCACCCTGTCCTGCATCCTTAACAGCTGCCAGAAGAGTCACCCAGTGCGTGGTGAAAGATAGGTAATGTCCCTGTCCATGCCTGCTTGACCATGAGTCAGCGGTAATATGCACCTTACCGCTGACAGCCCTGTCCAGCAAGGCCAAGACATTGCCTTCCACATGCTGGTAGAGAGCCAGACTCACCTTCCGTGAGAAAAAGTGGCATTTGGGAACCTGCCACTGAGGAACCGCACATTCCACAAACTCAAGGAAGGGGGCAGAGTCTACCAACTGAAAAGGCAGCAGTTGAAGTGCTAGCAATTTTGCCAAGCTAGCATTCAACCGCTGGGCATGTGGATGGCTGGGAGTGAACTTCTTTCGGCGGTGCAGCAGCTGGAGCAGGGAAATTTGCCTGGTACAATCTGACGTTGGTGTACCAATAGCAGATTGTCCCCAAGTACTTGGCTGTGACACACCTAATTCTACACCTTCATTCCTCTCAGTGCATGTCTCAGAGAGGACTGAAGGTATAATGGGGTTGGAGATCCCAGCTGATGAGCAGCAAGGGGAGGTCCTCTTTGTTCTTTGGTGTGTGTCTTTTTGGTGCGCTTGCCAACGAACTGCATGGCAGGTCGACATATGTCTGGTCAAGCATGTGGTGCCCAAGCGGGTGATGTTTTGGCCACGCGAGATACGCTTGAGACATATGTTGCAAATAGCAGTGGTGGGATCTGATGTACTTGTCCCAAAAAAGGCGCACACCAAAGAACTTTTGGAATAGCGCGCAGAGACAGCAGCGCCCTGCACATGTGGAGCTCTGCGGTGTGATGCAGTCAGTGTTCTGCCCTTTAGCTGGCCCCTGGAGGGCATCCTGCCTCGTTGGTCGTGTGCCTCCTCCGCCTCCTCTCTCCTATCAGGCACCCACGTGGAGTCAGTGACATCATCTTCCCTTCCCTCCTCATCACTGAGTAAAGCTGGCAGAATGCTGCAGCTGGGGGAACATGACTGCCAGATTGCTGACCTTCTTGGGCACCCCGTCACGGAACGTCCCACACTCCGCTTGAGTGCTTCCATCATATACCACTTTCTCCCAGTCTGGATACAGATATCAGATATTCCAGCAAAGAGTCTACAGCAGCATGAGACAATATACAATATATACATATATACAAGATTAAGTCTGATTAGTACAGATCAGACTGGATTTCTCATACACCTCACAAAGAGTATTGTTCCCTTAAAATCCAGGGCCCATAGTCAAAAGGCAAGAGGCTTGCATTCAGTCCTCTCCAAAAGCCTCTGTCCCGGCAAGGTCTGTCACACACCCCCTCTCTCTGGGCTCATTTTACTACCTTCCTCTAGCTGGGTACCATCATCGGAGCCTTCAAAACTCTGGGCATCCTCCTGGAGCATGTACCCAACACTGTGGTCAAACAGTTAGGGGGGACTCCTCAGGAGGACATAGTGGGGCTAGGGAAGGAGGGACTAATGCCATTGAGCCGAGGGAAGAGGCCGCGTTGGCAGCTCCTTTGCCAGACAAATTACCCTGAGCCTGGGTGAGAGAGGATGAGGAGGATGAGGGCGGCTTGGTCATCCACTCTACCAAGTCTTCCGCATGTTGCGGCTCAACACGGCCAGCTGCCGATAAAAAGGACAAGCGTGTCCCACGGCCACGTGCAGATGAGGATGCACCGTCTCCATGACCAGCACTGTTGCCTCTAGACACAGAGCCTGCTTGCCCTCTTTTTTATTGGCTTGTGACTGTCTGCCTCTCCTTGTTGGCCTTCCAGACATACTAATGGCCTGCAGTGAGATGTAGCTGCACAAAGCTGGGATGTATATATATATATATATACTGATACTGCAGCTAGCAGAATCAACTGCCTGCCTGTAGTATTATTAGTATGAGAACACCAGCAATTGTCTTCAGGTAGCTTTAGATGCACACTGTGCAGAGGACACAGTACACTAACTGTACATACTGGAGCTGCCTGCCTGTGGTATTAATAGGAGCAGAACAACAGCAATTGTCTTCAGGTAGCTTTAGGTGAACACTGTGCAGAGGACGCAGTACACTAACTGTGAATACTGTAGCTGCCTGCCTGTGGTATTAATAGGAGCAGAACAACAGCAATTGTCTTCAGGTAGCTTTAGGTTGCACACTGTGCAGAGGACACAGTACACTAACTGTACATACTGGAGCTGCCTGCCTGTGGTATTAATAGGAGCAGAACAACAGCAATTGTCTTCAGGTAGCTTTAGGTGAACACTGTGCAGAGGATGCAGTACACTAACTGTGAATACTGTAGCTGCCTGCCTGTGGTATTAATAGGAGCAGAACAACAGCAATTGTCTTCAGGTAGCTTTAGGTGCACACTGTGCAGAGGACACAGTACACTAACTGTAAATATTGTAGCTGCCTGTCTGTGGTATTAATAGGAGCAGAACAACAGCAATTGTCTTTAGGAAGCTTTAGGTGCACACTTTGCAGAGGACACAGTACACTAACTATAAATACTGTAGCTGAATTCCTGTGGTATTAATATAGGATCAGAAAACCAACAATTTTTATCAGGTAGCTTTAGGTGCACACTGTGCAGAGGACACAGTACACTAACTGTAAATACTGTAGCTGCCTGTCTGTGGTATTAATAGGAGCAGAACAACAGCAATTGTCTTTAGGAAGCTTTAGGTGCACACTGTGCAGAGGACACAGTACACTAACTATAAATACTGTAGCTGAATTCCTGTGGTATTAATATAGGATCAGAAAACCAACAATTTTATTCAGGTAGCTTTAGGTGCACACTGTGCAGAGGACACAGAACATTAACTGTAAATACTGTAGCTGCCTAACTGTGGTATTAATAGGAGCAGAACAACAGCAATTGACTTTAGGTAGCTTTAGGTGCATACTGTGCAGAGGATGCCGTACACTAACTGGAAAAACTGTAGCTGCCTGCCTGTGGTATTAATATAGGATCAGAACACCACCAATTTTATTCAGGTAGCTTTAGGTGCACACTGTGCAGAGGACACAGTACACTAACTGTAAATACTGTAGCTGCCTGGCTGTGGTATTAATAGGAGCAGAACGACAACAATTGTCTTCAGGTAGCTTTAGGTGCACACTGCAAAAGCAAATCTCTCTCTATACAGGTGTGCATTATTTATTTTATTTATATTTGTTTACGCCTTTTATTCAAATACCAGAACATTGGCAACATGCTAGTATATATTATTTATATACATTTTTTGTTTGTTGGTTTTCACCACCCAGCTATTTTTGGGGAAGGTGTCAGACATACACTCTAGTGCCAGTTTGGTTTTACACTCTACCTCCCTTCATTTATAACATTTGTTCATTTTTCCTTTTCTGACACACTCATCCCCACCTCTTTGTTATACATTTTTTCCTCATTATCTTTATTCTATTTTATTTTTATATTTATTATTATATATATATATATTTTTTCCCTTTCTATTTATTACAGAACTTTATCTGTGGCCCATACCTGTATGCCTCCTACCTTGGAAGTGTGTTTTAGCTGTCTGGCTCTCTCCTTGGCTGCTGTTCCTCTCCACCCCCTCTTCGATTCTCCAGCTCCCATGGAGATCTTCGGTTTGGGGGTCAGCCTTGTGTGTCCTTGGCCTCAACCCCGGGGGAGACAGCTCTCTCAGGGCCACCTTCACTATTCCATAATTGGACTGTTGGGTTATGTACTGGGCTGTTGCCAAAAGGTAATGTGCATTTATATATATTCTAAAATACCTGCTTTGCCCTTTGAAAGCATGATTTAAATCTAGACTCCAATGATCTATTTATCTTTTTATTTATTTATTTTTCTAGTCATCTCTTGATGCATCCCACTCCTGATGATTGGCTTTAAACGCCATGAAACGCGTAGAGTCTACACTCAGGGTTGCCATTTCAAGTTTGTTTCATCTATGAATTCTATCGCATACCATTTTTACTAACATTGTTATCCGGAATACCTTGTTCACCTTTTTTGTATATCCATTCTATTGCCTGTATCAATTATGTCAATATCTTATAAACAGCGTTTACAAACAACGTTTCTATCAACATGACTACCATTATTATTACTATTTTTATTATGCCTCAATGTGCATGATTTATGTATTGTATATTATGATGCATTATATTATTATTATTACTCATGAACTGATGTCTATGCATTTTCTTGATCAGCAATTCTCTATGGCTATACAGCTAAAAAGCCCCTTATGGGGTGGTGATAGTTAATATAATATAAGGTATCCTAGACCATCTCAAAGACATACCCATGCCTCAATTAAAGTCCCACTGCCCCTCTCTTTTGCTTTTTTATGCTCATACAGGGATGGAGACATGGTTATGGTAACTGTGGGGCCCAATCAGGTCAACTGTTTTATAATTTAGGTGCACACTGTGCAGAGGACACAGTACACTAACTATAAATACTGTAGCTGCCTGCATGTGGTATTGATATAGGGTCAGAACACCACCAATTTTATTCAGGTAGTTTTAGGTGCACACTGTGCAGAGGACACAGTACACTAACTGTAAATACTGTAGCTGCCTGCCTGTGGTAGTAATAGGAGTAGAACTACAGCAATTGTCTCCAGGTAGCTTTAGGTGCACACCGTGCAGAGGACGCACTGCACTAACTGTAAATACTGTAGCTGCCTGCCTGTGGTATTAATAGGATCAAAGGAACACCACCAATTGTCTTCAGGTATCTTTAGGTGCACACTGTGCAGAGGACACAGTACACTAACTGTAAATACTGTAGCTTCCTGTCTGTGATATTAATAGGAGCAGAACAACAGCAATTGTCTTCAGGTAGCTTTACGTGCACACTGTGCAGAGGACCCACTACATGAACTTGTAAATACTACAGCTGCCTGCGATACTAATAGGATCAGAACACCACCAATTTTCTTCAGGTAGGTTTAGGGTCACACTGTGCAGAGGACGCACTACACTAACTTGTAAATACTGTAGCTGCCTGCGGTACTGTACTAATAGGATCAGAAGAATACCATCAATTTTCTTCAGGTAGCTTTAGGTGCACACTGTGCAGAGGATGCACTACAAAACTTGTAAATACTACAGCTGCCTGCGGTAATAATAGGATCAGAAGAACACCACCAATTTTCTTCAGGTAGCTTTAGGTACACACTGTGCAGAACACCCACTACACTAATTTGTAAATACTGCAGCTGCCTGTGGTACTGTACTAATAGGATCAGAAGAACACCACTAAATTTCTTCAGGTAGCTTTAGGTGCACACTGTGCAGAGGATGCACTACACTAACTTGTAAATACTATAACTGCCTGCGATACTAATAGGATCAGAAGAACACCACCAATTTTATTCAGGTAGCTTTAGGTGCACACTATTCAGAGGACGCACTACACTAACTTGTAAATACTGCAGCTGCCTGCGGTACTGTACTAATCGGATCAGAAGAACACCACTCATTTTCTTCAGATAACTGTAGGTGCACACTGTGCAGAGGACGCAATACACTAAGTTGTAAATACTACAGCTGCCTGCAATACTAATAGGATCAGAAGAACACCACCAATTTTCTTCAGGTAACATAAGGTACACACTGTGCAGAGGACGCACTACACTAACTTGTAAATACTGCAGCTGCCTGCGGTACTGTACTAATAGGATCAGAAGAACACCACCAATTTTCTTCAGGTAGCTTTAGGTGCACACTGTGCAGAGGAAGCACTACACTAACTTGTAAATACTACAGCTGCCTGCGGTACTAATAGGATCAGAACAACACCACAAATTTTATTCAGGTAGCTTAAGGTGTACACTGTGCAGAGGACACAGTACACTAACTGTAAATACTGTAGCTGCCTGCCTGTGGTAATAGGAGCAGAACAACAGAAATTGTCTTCAGGTAGCTTTAGGTGCACACTGATCAGAGGACGCAGTACACTAACTGTAAATACTGTAGCTGCCTGCCTGTGGTGTTAATAGGATCAGAAGAACACCACCAATTTTATTCAGGTAGCTTTAGGTGCACACTGTGCAGAGGACACAGTACACAAACTGTAAATACTGTAGCTGCCTGTCTGTGGTATAAATAGGAGCAGAACAACAGCAATTGACTTTAGGTAGCTTTAGGTGCACACTGTGCAGAGGATGCCGTACACTAACTGGAAAAACTGTAGCTGCCTGCCTGTGGTATTAATATAGGATCAGAACACCACCAATTTTCTTCAGGTAGGTTTAGGTGCACACTGTGCAGAGGATGCACTACAAAAACTTGTAAATACTACAGCTGCCTGCGGTATCAGAAGAACACCACTCATTTTCTTCAGATAACTGTAGGTGCACACTGTGCAGAGGATGCACTACACTAACTTGTAAATACTACAGCTGCCTGCAATACTAATAGGATCAGAAGAACACCACCAATTTTCTTCAGGTAGCATAAGGTGCACACTGTGCAGAGGACGCACTACACTAACTGTAAATACCGTAGCTGCCTGCCTGTGGTATTAATAGGAGCAGAACAACAGCAATTGTCTTCAGGAAGCTTTAGGTGCACACTGTGCAGAGGACGCAGTACACTAACTGTTAATACTGTAGCTGCCTGCCTGTGGTATTAATAGGATCAGAAGAACACCACCAATTTTCTTCAGGTAGCTTTAGGTGCACACTGTGCAGAGGATGCACTACACTAACTTGTAAATACTGCAGCTGCCTGCGGTACTAATAGGATCAGAAGAACACCACCAATTTTACTCAGGTAGTTTTAAGTGCACACTGTGCAGAGGACATAGTACACTAATAGGGCGTACACACGGTCGGACTTTGTTCGGACATTCCGACAACAAAATCCTCAGATTTTTTCCGACGGATGTTGGCTCAAACTTGACTGTGACACACGGTCGCACAAAGTTGTCGGAATTTCCGATCGACAACCACGCGGTCACGTACACCACGCACAACGAGACTAGAAAAGGCCGGTTCAGAACCAAGCGCGGCACCCTTTGGGCTCTTTTTGCTAATCTCGTGTTAGTAAAAGTTTGGTGAGAGACGATTCGCGCTTTTTCAGACTCGTGGCTTTCAGACCGTTTTCTGCCGTTCAGTTTGTGCTTGTGGGTTTGTATCTGCTCTTCAGTGCGTGCAAGCAAGTTCCGCGTGACTTAGTCATTGTATTCTTGTTCGTTCGTTACTGTTTTTCAGGTCGCTCTTCACAGGCCTTGCTGTTCTTCAGTGCATTCTGTTACTTCGTTCTGAGCAGCCGACCGTTTTCTAGCCATGTTTCGTATGCGTACTCCTCGTAGAGTTCGTGCTGTGCGGGGACTTGGTGTTGGGGTCCTGACCTTGACACAAGTCCAGTCCATGAACAGGGTGGGGAGGAGTTCATGGACCAAGAATTGGTTGCTTCAGCGTGACCAGTTCTGTCATATGCCTTTGCTCCGTGAGATCCGTGAGAATAATCCTGATGATTTCAGGAACTTTCTCAGGATGACGGACCCCGTATTTCACCGTTTGTTGGCTTCGCTGACCCCCTATATCAGCAGGCAGGATACCTGCATGAGGCAAGCCATCACTGCGGAGCAGAGGTTGGTCGCTACCTTGCGGTATTTGGCCACAGGGAGAAGTCTGCAGGACTTGAAGTTCTCGACAGGCATCTCCCCCCAGGCTCTGGGGATCATTATCCCAGAGACCTGTTCTGCCATCATCCAGGTCCTACAGAAGGAGTATATGAAGGTAAGATTTTTATCCTTTAATATCACATTTTATTGTATTGAATGTTTGATAATATATTGTATTTCTTTCCTCATTCCCTAATTACCATGATTGTAATATGCTGTAAATGTCCCCTTTGTCCTCATGCATGCTGGATTTTTATGTAATTATTATTTTAGGTCCTTCATACATATTTGCCCTTCAATAACCTCCCCAGCATGGTGTCTCCTGCCCTATATTCACCTCATGTAGTCACTTAACAATGTATTTTATCAGCTCCATAGTAGTGCTTTACCCCAAACACCCCCTACAATGTTTGTTAATGTTATTTTTGATTTAAATTCAGGCAGAGTGCCAGAGGCTTTTTTTTGTGGTGTCCCCAAATTTTTTGTAACCCTCCCTCCCCCAACTGCTAAGTCAGCTGATCCCAATTCTCTATCCTCAATCATCTATCTGCTGACTTTGCCAAACCCATACACACTATACCCATCTCTTTAGTGCTCTGATTTATGGATGAATTCCCCAAAGCATGTAGTGCAAGGGCCTGCCTGTATACTTTCCAATGGTACTGTTTAAAGTTTTTGTATCCTATTATTATCTTGATAGGTAACAGCAGAATGTCCAAATGTCCTCAAATGTGTACAGTGTGTATTTATATCTTTGTATTCAGACACTTCTTACCTGTCCAGTGGTCTGCCAATAGTGTAACTAAGGAGGGTCTTTTCCAAGTAATACCCATTATTTAGACATTCATCTCTCAATGAAGTGAAGAGGGTTACCTGTCCAAGAGTTCCCCCCCTATAATGTTAGAAATGGCCCATGAGAGGGGGGGGGATATGATAGGTGTACCTTATACTTTGTTGTTGTTAAATTCCCCTTAATAAATGCTATCTGGAGGTTGCCCCATAATTTTTGTGTATAATCTGCTTGCCATGTTTCTGTGAAAAAATAGTAATGTTTATTGTTTTTTCCTTCAATGCCACAGGAATGGCAGACTGTGGCCTCCCACTTTGCCCAGCGGTGGGACTTTCCTAACTGTGGAGGGGCAATTGATGGGAAACACGTCCACATTGTCCCACCACCCAACTCGGGGTCGTACTATTATAATTACAAGGGGTTTAATAGTATAGTGATGTTGGCGGTGGTGTCGGCTAATTACGAGTTCCTGTATGTGGACGTGGGGAAGAATGGCCGGATGTCCGATGGTGGAGTGATCGCCCAGAGGGAGTTCTACAGGCGTCTCCAGAATGGCAGCTTGAACTTGCCACCTCCAGAGGACAATGTTGAAGGTCTCCCATTTGTGTTCGTTGCTGATGAAGCATTTGCGCTTGGGGACCACCTGATGCGGCCATTCCCGATGAGGACCCTCACCCCGGAACAGAGGGTTTTTAATTACCGGCTGGCCAGAGCCCGAAGAGTGGTGGAGAACACATTTGGAATCCTGGCCAGCCGGTTCCGATTATTTCTGACACCCATCCATATGGCGGAGTATAAACTGAACCATATAATACTTGCCTGCTGTGTTCTCCATAATTTTTTTAGAAAACATTCAGCCAACTATGCTGGCTCAGTTGGGCCTGAGGCCGGAATCCCAAATCCATCAACACTGACGGCGCTTGAAAGTGGCCGTCCTGGCTTGCCCTCCCTGAGTGCCCGTGATGTCCGGTTACGATACCTGGAGTTCTTTGCGGGTAGGGGGGCTATCAATATGCCAGACAATCTGTGAAACCTTTTTCAAATAAAAAACAACCAAGGGGGGCGTGGCTTGCCTTGAGAGAAGATGGCTGCTTGATCACTTGGCTCCCTCTCACCACAGCTTAAAATCTACCACTACTGGGGTTTACAGCTTCCATACACCCCCCTATAATGGGAACTTCATCTCGTGGATCATCACACAGCAGATCCCGTTCCCCGAGAGAAATCGCTAACCGTGTGAGCAACACGATACCGGAGATCTTCCGGACACAGCGTTCAACAATGGCGACGTCCCTACCTGCCTCAGCCTCCTCACAATCCCATGCTGAAATCATCCTTACCCCCACCGATACCAGCATCAGCCCACAGGCACCTACCCTGCCATCTCAACGCCAACCAAGCCTGCAAGATCTACAAGCAGTGGCGGCAGACATTAAAGACGCGCTGTTCTCCGCCATTACTGATCTACGGCACGAATTACAGGCCATCACAGGCCGCATGCAGCGCATAGAGGACAAGGCAGCACAGCATCAGACAGCAATGACGAAGATTCAGTACAAAACTGACATCCACACCCTGCAGCTGAGAGATCTTCAGCGCCACGTTGAAGATCTTGACAATCGCGGTCGCAGACACAACCTGAGGATAAGGGGGATACCCGAATCTGTAGACCAAGAAGACATCTCCCAGGTAGTCACAGGCCTCTTTAATCATTTACTACATCGAGCGGAACAAACACCGATCACCATGGATCGTATCCACAGAGCGCTTCGCCCCAAAGGCAGGGATTCTGACCCCCCTCGGGACATTATTTGCTTCGTGAACGACTTCTCCATTAAAGAGGAGATCCTTCACAAAGCCCGCGAAAAATCTAATCTGGAATATAATGGCGGCCCCGTTCACATCTATCAAGACCTCTCAGCTATTACGCTACGTAATCGCAAAGACCTGCGCCCCCTGCTGGATGTCTTGAGAACAAGAGGAATCAGGTACCGTTGGAAGTTCCCCTTCGCCCTCTCCGCCTCCTCTCAGGGCCGCTCAGCCCTTCTAAGGGTTCCAGAAGATCTACACAACTTCTGCCGTACGCTGGACATACCCTATACTCCAGTCCCGAACTGGTACGCGGATTTCACCACACAATCCCCCACTGGCGGGCCTTCAATGGAAGAACCGATGGACGCGCTCAACACCAGCTTTCGCAGGAGACGCTCGCCATCAATCAACAGCTCCGGCCCTCCTCCTGGAACACAGCATCCACCACCCAGCCCCATGTCAGCTCCCCTTCCTCGCAGAGCACGGCGTGACCGTTGACAACTATACCTATTAACAACCATGGGGACACCGCAGCTACCTACTTACTCCAGACTCACCCGCATGTGCCCTCCATTTCAGACGACATCCATCTCTCCCTACTAATACCCATCTGAAACTCTCCGCAGAAGACAACGGACACTCTCCTTCTTTGATGAACTGTCTCAGCAACCACGATTCTATCAACCGACACAAGGATTGCTCTGACTTTCTCACCGTACCTTCCATCTCTACCGTTCTTTGAACGACCACATGGGACAGACCAGACATATTCTACCTTGCACATTTTACCCCACGACAGCACGGATGACCGGCTAGCCCATGCCTCCGACCAGAAACTCTCACAACGCATCATTGAACCTCCCTGAACGAGACACCGCAGAGGATGACTTCTCCTGACCACCGCCGACATCACTCTCATACGTCCTTGATACACACAGATGCTGTAGGTAATTTATGAACTATATCTTTAATCTATATTGTACAATGCTACACACACTGTTACCCACCCAAACCAGGACACCTACCACAGCTAAACAAGTTATTCAGTGCTCACAGATGTTGGTTTCACTGTTATATTGATATGTAGAAACAAACTACTTAAAGCTCCTAGAAGCATGTGTACCTCCCCAGCACTCTGGTCCTATACATGCATCACATTAAATTGCTCCTGCAGGACTCACAACACATCACCACACATAGGTAATTAGGAAATAAACAGCAGTGACTACGCTATGGCCTGACTACCTATTCACCACATAGACACAGGCATCATTGCTCTCATGAATAGCCCTATCGTTCACCTCGTGACGCTTCCCCAGCTACACGGGGATTACATCACAGAGGATTTCAAACACACACCTACGTATCACACCAGGAATACTTTTATGGGCTATCGAGAAGCATGCAGTACACGCTCTTTTACTCCCACACACCACCTGCAACGCTGCTCCCCCAATGAGGGGTCGGGCACAGTGAAAAATAGGCTCTGACGCACCCATACCTTGATCACATCTACTCACAACACAAAGACTGACAAACATGACGGCCTTATCATATTCAATCATACACTGAATACAGTACCGTATCGTGATATGGCAACGAAAGCTGCCAATATAGTCATCCCCCGATACATACACGTTGAATACGTCTATACTCCCTACCACGACCATGGAGCACAACAGCCGACGTACTCCACAATGTATTCAACTCTCAGGTACTACAGTTAATATTTTGTTCTGGTTAACACCCTTTTTTTTAGGGCTCAAGTTGTTGTAGCAAGTTTGCATCATAAGACCTTCATAGAACATAAGACAAGCAGATACTATGTTATGGTTATACCATTTCCCTGAATGTCACTACATATATACTCGATAAAGACATACTTAGTACGGAGTCATCTTAAGATGTAAACATCTCGAGACGCTCTTCAATGGCTTTCCCAGAAAATCGGACCATTAGTCGATCTATGCACCACACCTCTCCAAAACACACGAATTCTGTGACCTTGCCAAACGGGAAAGTCAAAAAGTTGCCAAATACCTCAACACTGACTCTAACACCTCTTGGCAACCTCCCACCACACCACACTCGCATCTAATTCCTTCAACATACTACCACATCAATACCCCCAACACTCCTTTCGAAGGCTGTTGGTGAGACGGACCTTACTGGTCATTCATACCTACTATCCCTACCACACACACTCAATTTTCTCTCAAGTACTGTACCAACCCCCACATAGTGGTTACATTTCTGATTCACCAACTTCAACACCAACCTAATACCACTAAATTTTTCCGGCATATACAATTTTTGTGGTACCGAACACCGAATTAGGTGATCGAACTACCACATAGTACCGGACCCTCTAACCCTCCCGCTCTCCTATAGATAGTTCTCCCCCCATTCCGCTGACCCTTCTTGCTACCCCCTTTACACCCTACCCCACGTCCTGCCACAACCCAAATCACATCACTACACACGCACCTGCATTCTCACCATGGTTCCTAAAACTAGCAACACACAGAAACCCTTACTCAAAATTGTATCCCCCAATGTGAAGGGACTAAACACCCCAGAGAAGAGATCTAAACTCCTACTCACCATGCACAGGCTTAACGCCAGCATCATAATGTTACAGGAAACGCATTTTCGCTCTGACAACACCCCTAAACTTTTTAACGCCCATTTCCCGACAGCAATACATGCCACCAACCCCTTACATAAAACTAAAGGGGTATCGATCCTTATCGCAAAACACTGTCCCTTCAACATCACTGACTCTCTCATCGACCCAGATGGTAGATACCTCTTCCTAAAAGGCACGATTCAAAATAAAACTATGACACTGGCGAACATATACGCTCCAAACAAAAATCAGGTACCATTTTTCAGATTGGTCAACACTAAGCTTATATCATTCCAAAAAGGAACTCTTATACTGGGTGGGGATTTTAATGTACCCCTAAACCCCATTCAAGACACATCCACTGGCACTACAACTATACCATACAAAGCCTTGAAGAATATAAAAACCTTACTGAAAAATCTATTACTTCATGACACATGGCGCACCCTAAATCCCGACACTAGGGATTACACCTTTTATTCGGCGCCACACCTCAGATATTCTAGAATAGATTATCTATTCCTGACCCAAACTGATCTACCTCTACTACATAAAGCCTCTATCGAACCCATGACCATCTCGGACCACAACCCTATCTCCATGTCAATACAACTTCCTGACACCACATCACGCACCAGAATCTGGAGGTTAGATCCCTCCTTACTCACTGATCCCTCTATCGCAGCTGACGTAGAAACCACTATAAAACACTTCTTCCTGGAAAACGACCCAGATGAAACCTCCCCAATTAATAACTGGGAAGCTCATAAGAGCGTAATAAGGGGCACCTTCCTAGCAGCAGCGGCCAAACGGAACAAAGAAAAAAGAAAGACACACTCAGAACTGATTGAAAAAATTCGTCATCTTGAAGGATTACACAAACAATCCCAAGCAATTACTGCCCTGAAAGATTTAATTCAGGCTAGGTCAGCTCTCTTAGACCTATTAGATAAACAGATACAACGCAAATACATACTCTCCAAAAAGAAATACTATGAATTTGGTAATAAAGCAAGCAAAATGTTGGCCAAAGCACTACAAGTTTCCAAATCCAATAATACCATACACTACATCACCAACGCATCAGGACACAAACTTAACAAAACTCCCGACATTGCACATCAATTTGTACAATATTATAGTAAACTATACAATTTAACCACCCCCCCTCCACACACAGATGGCGTCACTCGATCCCAACTAATATCTGATTTCTTAAAACAATATAGCCCAACCCCCATATCGGAATCCATAGCACACGATCTAAACGCCCCACTTACACGTACGGAAGTTGACAATGCCCTCAAACAAATGAAAAAGGGTAAAAGCCCTGGACCTGACGGCCTAACTACCGGTTACTATAATACATATTCGGAAATTCTTACCCCTGCCTTTTTAAAAGCCTTCAATTCCTTCGCACATCCAGTAGACCCCCCACGAGACCTTCTAACGGCCCACATAGCAGTCATCCCTAAACCGGACAAAGACCAATCCTTAGTTACAAACTATAGGCCCATCTCATTGCTCAACGTTGATCTTAAATGGTACGCCAAAACCCTGGCAAACAGACTCCTACCCCTGATCCCCCATCTTGTTGGTCTTGACCAGGTGGGCTTTGTCCCCGGTAGGGAAGCGAGGGATAATACCCTAAAAGCAATTAACATACATCATTGGCTCGGGTCCACCGGGACTAGGGGATTTATGCTTTCCCTGGACGCGGAGAAGGCATTTGACAGAGTGGCCTGGGACTATATGAGAGAAACCCTCAAAGCCATAGGACTCCCACAAACTATGTTAAATTACATTTCAGCATTATACTCTAGTCCTACTGCTAAAGTCCAAGTTAACGGTCACCTGTCGAATGCCTTCTCCGTGTCGAATGGAACCCGACAGGGCTGCCCACTTTCCCCTTTAATTTTTATCCTATCACTGGAACCTCTCCTTAGACGTCTTAGAGACAACCCGGACATTAAAGGTGTCCAAATCAAACACCGTACCTATAAATTAGCCGCATTTGCTGACGACATTCTCATGTTCCTCACAGACCCTCTCACCTCCATCCCAAATTTACTTAAAGACTTCCAAATTTTCAACACTCTCTCAAATCTACAAATCAATTTTTCAAAATCGAATGCCCTGAATATCTCCCTACCCACAGAAATCTGCCAGCAATGCCAATCTAACTTTCCTTTCAATTGGAACAAACAAGCGATCCCATACCTAGGCATCCAATTACCTTCCTCACTAGCTGATTTGTATACCCTAAACTACGCCACTCTCCTCCGAACAATCCAAACAGACCTAAATAAATGGCCCTCGGGACAGTTTTCCTGGTTCGGCAGAGCCGCTATAGTAAAGATGAATATCTTACCCAGAATCTTATATCTTTTACAAACTGTCCCAATTAAACTACCACCCAAATTCTTTTCTACATTCCGAACTGCTTGCACAGCCTTTCTATGGGGCAAACTACGCCCAAGACTTAGCTTCGCGAAACTCACAGCACCCAAACTCTTGGGAGGCATAGGTCTACCAGACATACGCAAATACCAACAAGCATGCCACCTAACCAGGATCATTGATTGGAACGTACACACCGGACAAAAGGACTGGATTCACCTTGAACAGTCATTATCGAATATACCCATCCAACACCTCCCCTGGTTAGACCCCTCCTTTTTACCCCCTGAATACGCTCACCACCCGCTAATCCATCCTACACTACTCTCATTTCGCAATGCATGTAATACCAATAACATCTCCTCAATTAAAGGCCCGATGACACCTCTACGATTGAACCCTGCATTCTCTCCAGGAATGCACTCCTCCTTTTTAATAGACCAATGGCCACATCAAACTGTTAGAGCCAAACATTTTTATGTCGGAAATCGCCTCCTCTCACCAACCGAGCTGGCCTCACAGTCCGGAACAGACACCTTTCCCTTCTGGACGTACGTCCAAATTAGAAATTTCCTTATCAAACCCAAACCTACTCCAGATTGGTCTAGACCCATGACCCCATTCGAAAATCTATGCTTAAGTGACAACCCTCTTTCACATCTCATTTCGCAAACATACAACCTCTTATTCAACGACCAAACCTCTAACAAACACTGGAACGTCAGACAGTGGGAACATGACCTATCCAGAAACTTGAGCGACCAAGAGTGGTCGAACATTGCCTCCCTGATCCATAAGGGTTCGATGAACGTGCAGGTCCAAGAAAACGCCTATAAAATATTTTCCAGATGGTATAGGACCCCACTTCTGCTGCACCGGTTCAAACCACAAATCCCCCAGACCTGCTGGAGATGTGACTCGGACACAGGCTCATTTCTCCATATCTGGTGGTCCTGCGCCAAAATCCAACCCTTCTGGAAAGAAGTCCAGGCAATGATCACACAAATCACCACATACTCGCTGGAGCTTGATCCCTGCATGTTTTTATTGCATCACTCTTCAACGCACATTCCAACTTACCATCGCTCCTTGACCATGCATCTGGTGAACGCAGCAAGAATGTGTATACCCCCCAAATGGCGCTCCTCAGAACCGCCTACCATAAAAGAATGGTTCCAACGCATTAATCAAACGAAAGTAATGGAGGATCTCATCCATCAGTCAAACGACACCCAAGCTAAGTTCACCAGAACTTGGTCATGTTGGATACACTATACTACAACAGCAGATTACAAACATTACATGGTCTGAAGGACTATACTGGGTTGTGGCAGGTCACTAACAACCTACTGTTTCTCCCCTCCCATCCTTCATTACATCCCCTCCCCCCATAGTTCATCTCTCTTATTTCCTATCCGCAACCCTCCCCTATCATATCACCTCTTAGGTACAAACCACCATATATACTTTACTTAAGTTATGATTCCGAAACATCCTATCCCAACATCCTTACTCTCCTAACCGTGCTATGAAAATTCAGAAAATACATAATTTTTTTTTTTTTTTTTTTTTCTGTAATTGACTAGCTTACTATAGGATTTTAGATTATACCTTGAACACTCCATGGACACGCTTACAAGGAAATAGTATTGTTTATCTGCATATTCTGATGATCATAACCAGTTACCTCTGTTATCTACTCCGTACAATCAAAGCGGCTGCGCCCGCATTTCTACATTTGCATGTAATTCCTACTCCTTGATTGTTACGTATGATTTCTGTATACAATTTCTTTGTTATATTTCAAACTTTTTCATTACGTCGTTGCACGACGTGCAATTTATTCAATTGTACTATGTATTTTCCTGCAAACAATTAATAAAATATTTTGGAAAAAAAAAAAAAAAAAAAACAACCAAAATAAATTCTTTGTGGACATTTACTACTTGTGTTTGTTTTAGCTGACCCTGACAGAAATGTGTTGAGTGCAGAAAATGTCGTGATTGTGTAACCTTATAAAAAACACTGTTGGCTGGTACTTTCTAAATGCAAAAACACATTTCACTACAAGTGCACTTGCAACTGCACTGAACCTGCACGTGTAGTGCAAAGTGTATTTGCCCTTAGGAAATAACCCCCATTTTTGCAGAAAACAGCAATTACATCACCCCAAAAGTGTTGTATTGTAGTGTTGAGACAATAATCCACACATTCTTGAGTAAGCCACTTTTTTATACCTGCACAATCACATGTGCATTTACCAAAGGTTTTTAAAACAAACCAACATGTTTGTTGTATAACAATTTTTGCAGTAGCATTATCAAAAATCGAAATATCCATTTCAGATAAAACAGGCCTGTGTAAAACCAACAAGAAAGCCAAAAAACTTGAACTTACAAAGTTCACATTAGGTAAAACCTGAAGGCTATATCAGACATCAGTATTTAGGAACTGGGTTTGATATAGCATTCAGATGGGGGGAAATCACCCCTGGAAAAGCCAAATTTGGAAGATGCACACCAATTTACGAATGTCAACATGTGCTATCTGCCATCAGGGGGGATCAAGGGACGTGTTTTGGGGGAGCAAGCCCTTCCTCACCGCGACTTTATAATTGAGGAAGTGGTTGCACCCCCAAAACGCATCCATTGATCTCCCGTGATGGCAGATAGCACATGTTGGCACACTGTGTGCATCCTCCAAATTTGGCTTTTCAAAACATTGAAAAAAATTTTAAAAGATTGGACCACAATAAAACAAGTGATTTTGTGGGATTTAAATTCGCCCCAAAACATCAATGATGTTATTATTTTTTTTCAATAACATCACTGATTTGTTGCTGTATGTTGTGCAATTTGAGATTACACCCCATGATCTCCCCGATCAGGATCTGGGCACTTTCAGAAGTAAAGCGTTCTCTATCCCTCACATCACGATCACCTAAAAAGAGATAAAGAACAAAAAAAAAGGTCTCAAAAATCTGCCACCATCCATCTCTTTTACCTGAGCCTGTGGTCGCAGACACTCACCTGTTGTGGTGCCAATCTCCACCACGTCTTCTTCTTCCTCCTGCTCAGCTTCTTGGGTTGGGGGTATTTCACCTTCTTCCATAGGTGGGGGGGTCTGTGGTCTCCTCGGATGAGGGGTGTCCTCCGAGTCTTTTCTCCCCTATGTAAAACAAAAATGGTATACTTAGCACACAGATATTTGATGGCAGAACTAGAAATAGGAAACATTGCTTGGAAGTGGGGTACAATTGTCAATTTTAGCCGAGTTCCAAGATGTATATTTTTATTGCCCTTTGTCAAGCTGCAATACTTTACCTGTTTGGTACAAGCTTCACAGATGTAGCCCCCCCCCTATAGTATACACTGGAGCACCTGTGTGGCCCCCCTAATAAAAATGGGGTTCTGGGGTCCCACACTAGTGCTCCAGTGTCCAGATGTGAAAACAGCTGCTCAGTGTCCTCTCCTTACACACAATCTAGTTGGCATTTCATTCTAGTAACAAACCCATCTACACAAACAAATATTTGGCATCCAAGTAGGTCCCAAAAAATGTGTGAAAATGCATATGACCTAAACAATGGTGTTCTAGAGGCCGAAAGAAAAATGTTTGATACGAACGAATAATGGGCCCATGAACATTAAAGTTGCCCTTTTAAATGTTACAATTAATAAAAGCATATGGAGCAGAACGAACGGAATAAAGACAGAAAGAATAGGAACACAGCACAACTACTTACTTTTTTGCAGCACTCTCCGGATCTTTCGGTACTGCTCTGGCTCTCTCAACTTTAGGTCCGACCACCGCTTCCTGAGCTGATCTTTAGATCTTCGTACCCCGAAATTCCTGTGAAGGCTTTTGATCACTTTAGCAATGATTTTTGCCTTTCGGATGTTGGGGCGGGGGTAAGGCCCATATTTTCCGTCATAGTCGGACTTCCTCATGATGTCGACCATCTCCAACATCTCCCCAAAGGACATATTTGTGGCCTTAAAACGTCTCCTTCTGGATCGGGACGTGCCTGGATCCGGGCTTTCCTCCTCCTCCTCCTCATTGCTATAATTAGCACACACCTGCTCTAAATCCGCCATCATGCTCTTCACCCACTGCGCTGAACGAAAAGGGGCGGGGAATAGACTAGAAAGAACATCAGGAGCGGACGGAGTTACACGCATGCGCAGTGTGTATAAAGCGTAACACGCGTGCGTATTACGTACGATCTGTGAGTGGAGGAAGGAGCATTGGACACGCCGATCGTAAGAACGAAGGTAAGAGACAAACTTGTGCCTATACTGCTTCTAGATTGAGGCCTATATTGTAACAAGATTAGGAGAGTTTTGTCTGACATTAGGCTTTGTCTTGTGCTGTGTCTTGCAGTGAATATGGATATCTTAATGAAAGACAATGACTTCATGTCAGTATTCATAGAGATGCTAAGGGAGCTGCCCTGTCTGTGGGAGATTACCCACCCCCATTTCAAGAACCAAGCAAAGAGGAAGGCAGCACTGGTGCAATTGTTGGTAATTGTGAAGCAGGTGATCCCCACGGCAGACATCACCTATTTAAAGATCTTCATTGGTGGCCTGAGGAGAACATATCTGAGGGAGCGCAAGAAAGTCCTGGATTCGCAGAGATGCGGAGCAGCAGATGACATCTATGTCCCCAGGATGTTGTACTATGACAGGCTGCACTTTCTGGCAGGCCAGACTGAACCCAGGCCATCCCTCTCCAGTCTTCCTTCCACGCTTCCTTCCCCCCCGGCTGAGGCTTCTGACGCCCAACCTGGGCCTTCCAGGCCACATGTGGAGGAGCCCAGATTGAGCCAGGTATAGCATTCCTCTAAATATTTCTGCTTGTCCAATCAATGATGTTAACTAGATGTTAGTTGGGAGTTTAATTTAGGATTGTGATTGATGAAGCAAACCTAAAACCATGTCCCTTTTTCATACACAGGGAAGTCTCAGGGAGGAGGTGGCCGGGCCAAGCCGGCTGGCTGATCTGCAGGTCCCTCCACCCCCCCTGAAAAGAGAAAGTGGCAGTAGGAGGAGTACCCTAGAGGAGGCTGCTATAGCATTCTTTTGGAGGGCTACAGAGGTCCTGGGAGCACCCCACACCATGGAGGAGAACATTGCTGCCTTCATAGCATATAAAATGCAGAGGATGGAGGAGGGCCAAAAAGTAATGTGTGGGGCCCTCATATCGGAGGCTCTGGAGAAAGGTATGAGGGGCCAAATTACACCTCAGACACACCTTCGCGTTGGTCCTCTTCCTCCTCCTCCTGCAGGTCCTCCTCCTCCCTCTCCTCCAGGTCCTCCCAGTCCTCCTCTAGGTCCCCCCAGTCCTCCTCCAGGTCCTCCCAGTCCTCCTCCTCCTCCAGGTCCTACTCCTCCTCCTGCCACATCTCCAACTGCACATCCACAGCCCGGAAGGAAGCGTGGAAGGAAGACCAGACAGTGATTGCCCTGGATCCAGTCTGGTCGGCCAAAAAATGCAGCCTCTTGTGGTATCACAGCCTGGGAACACAGATGTCATCTGCTGCTTTCCAGATCTCTGTGAATTCTGGACCAGACTTCCCTCCCTTACATATGGACTCCTCAGGCCACCAATTTTGATGTTGAAGAATTGATGTCTGCCGTGGGGCTTCCAGGCTTCGCTAATTTCTCCTGTTGATCCAGTGTTGCCTTTCCTATTTGTTTGGTTTTGATCCCTTAATAAAGGATTTTTGTTTTGAATTATACTCTCCTATGTGTTTTACTTCAAAAATGACAGTTGGTTTGTGAGGATTCAGGTACTTTTCAAATATACAATGTGAAATGAACAAGGGACACCAACACCAAACAATTTCCTTGAGATTAAATAATAAAAGATATCAATGATGTTGGGGTAACTTGACACACAAAACACACACAAAAATATTCTGGAGTAAAAATAAAAATAACATTGAACAAAGATCAGCCTTGGAAAAAATCCAAACATTAAAGAAAAAAAAAGGCTTAAAATCCAAAAAAAAAATATAAAACTGTCAGATGTGACAACTAATAACAATATATTCAGGGAATCCCACTAAAAAAACACAAATAAAAGTTTGTGAGAAGTGTGTGTGAATATGAGCAGCAAAACTACTTAATTCTTGTCACATTATAAAGAAGAAGAGAGTGCGCTGTATTAAACCATTTTTAACATTGCAGCGTGACGAAAGTGCTGTATCCATTGCGAACGCTAAGTTTACCAGAACGAGCTGTCCCGTCTCGGAATTTCTTCTGAGCATGCGTGGCACTTTGTGCGTCGGAACAGGCCACACACGGTCGGAATTGACGCAATCTGATTTTGTTGTCGGAAAATTTTATCTCCTGCTCTCCAACTTTGTGTGTCGGAAAATCCGATGGAAAATGTCCTATGGCGCCCACACACGGTCGGAATTTCCAACAACACGCTCCGATCGGACTTTGTCCATCGGAAAATCCGACCGTGTGTACGGGGCATAACTGTTAATACTGTAGCTGCCTGCCTGTGGTATAAATAGGAGTAGAACAACAGCAATTGTCTCCAGGTAGCTTTAGGTGCACATAGTGCAGAGGACGCACTGCACTAACTGTAATTACTGTAGCTTCTTGCCTGTGGTATTAACAGGATCAGAAGAACACCTCCAATTGTCTTCAGGTAGCTTTAGGTGCACACTGTGCAGAGGACACAGTACACTAACTGTAAATACTGTAGCTTCCTGTCTGTGATATTAATAGGAGCAGAACAACAGCAATTGTCTTCAGGTAGCTTTAGGTGCACACTGTGCAGAGGACGCACTACACTAACTTGTAAATACTACAGCTGTCTGTGATACCAATAGGATCAGAAGAACACCACCGAGTCTGACAGCGGGGAGGGAGGAGTCGGATGTCGAGGCGGGGTTAGTGCGGACGCCGAGCTCGTCCTGGGTGCACGCAGCACGGGCTCTCTCCTGACATGCGGCTGATCGGAGACACGGCCGTATAGCCCCCCCCATGTACCCCCCCGCACGTCTTCCCGAGGCCGGTTACAAGCGGCAGGATACCAGCCGATCCCTCTGGTGAAAAGTTTAAAGAACCGGAATTCAAGAGGGAGCTCAAGAGCAGTGCAGCGGCTGCAAGGACCGGACCATCCAACCGAAGGAGCTCCGCAAATAGGAGACGGCTATAGCCACCACTTCTACTATCTGACTGAGATGGCAAACAACACAGGGTGAGATTTTTCCTTTTTGCATCCCTGATCTGGGACTGTTTTGCTTGGGTTTCCACCGCATGTATGGTTTGGCTTTCGTTCTACAGTGTCAGCTGACCATTCATCCTGCTTCCTCCATCCCAGCTGCAGGCAGGTGCTATTCACATACCTTGGTCTGCAGCCTTGTGAGCCATCCCTGGCCTAGATAGGCTCCGACCAACCAGCCCACAGACATACCTGTCCTGCAGCAACGGTGGGGTCATCAATTTCATCTCTCCCTGGTAATCCGCATTATCACTATTCTCTGATATTATTGTCTCCCCCAACCACGGCCAGTCCTTTACCTTATCACCTGATCAGATTACTCAGTGTGGATCAAACCCAGATGCCACAATCACATAGCAATTAATCTACTCTTGCTGTCCCCCCCCAAGCATCTCGGACTTTCAATTAATATTTTGCATATGTACAACTTGTCTGGACATCTCGGCTGTTCATCTGTCCATAGTATATAAAGCTTAATATTTATCATGAGTATTCGGATATGACAGGTGGCCACCTGGGTCTGCACACGACAGCTAGCCCCTTTAAATGATGACGGTACCTGATTAACCAGGATATCTCATGGATTGGTGCATATCCTGAGTGGGAGGATCGCTGCGTTGAAAAAGGTTGGAAACCGGCGGAGAAGGTAAAATAAAAAAAAAAAAAAAAAAATATAAAAAAAAAAAAATATATACATAAAACTTCTGAGGGTCGGCCGACCCCAGGAGGAAGGAAGTAGTGGCAGAGCCCTGGGTGAGCTTGGAAAAAAAAAAAAAAAACAAAAAAAAAAAAAACAAAAGTGACAGTCTTTGCGGAACAGAAGTCCATGATCTAGGAGGTAGGATTGTGAAAGCCCATAGAGGTAAACGAAGGAGGATCCATTCGCAGGACTGTGGGGAATCTTGCATGGTATGCTGTGTTATTGTGGGCTTCCCTGCCGTAACCAGATCGTTTCAATCACGGTAGAGACACTAGATTTAGTGGACCTGCACGACGTGGGGGACTGAACCGCTTAGCCAAAGAACTACTTTTGCCTTAGTGTGAAGGAAGTGGAGTAAAGTAGTTAGACCCAGGCCCTGACAATAGAGCGAGCAGATCCCCTACCCCATACATACCCACAGTGAACAATAGATAGTTGGAGGCATAGGAAGAAGAGACTAATCAGCGACCTGGACACCTGCAAAACCTCCAGTTAGGAAATAGGAGGAGATGAAGGGTAAGGCCGGGAAAGGGACCCCAGGAATCCCACCTAGAGCGAGCGCCAGTCCGGGGACTATAAGAAAATATATGACACAAGAAGCGACAAAAGAAAACCCGGAGACTTTGTCAGGAACAAAAAATAAACAAACAGCGAGCCCGCAGAGGAACGGAACAAAGAAACAACTGGTAGTGACGGAGACCCCAGTAGGAGGTGTGACGCCGCTAGACGAATCAACAATGGAGACCCGACAGAAAAAACAGCTACCAACAAAGGATGAAATGGCAGAAATGTTTGCAAAACTAGAAATGTCAATAAAAGGCGAAATCGCATCAATGCAAGAAAGTTTGAATCACCTTCTGCAAAGGGTGGAGGCCACAGAAGAGAACCTGATGATACAAGGAGAGGAGATCAAAAGGCTTAAATCACAGATGACCGAGATGCAAAGAGACCAAAGAAATCTACTGTATAAAATCGAGGATCAAGAAAACCGAAGCCGAAGGAAGAACTTAAGGGTCAGAGGCCTACCCGAGACAAGAGGTGAAAATGACAATCTACAAGAAAAAATAAATAGCATCTTTGGTCATATAGTGAATAAAGCAGGTTCAGATAAAAAAATCAAGCTTGAAAGAATCCACAGGGTAAGGAAACCGGCCGAAATATCGGAAGAAGTGCCAAGAGACGTCATAGTGAGATTCCATAATTTCCAGGAAAAAGAAAAGATCAGGATTTTCATGAAAACAAACCAACCTTTAAAATATGGGGAAACTACCCTGCAAATTTTCCCTGACCTATCGGTGGAGACCCTAGCAAGGAGAAGGACGTTAAAACCCCTACTAGAGCAGATGAAATCGCATGAGATTCAATACCAATGGGGATTCCCGGCATGTCTAACGGGGCGAAAAGAGGGAAGAACGTCAGTTCTGAGGTTCCCAGAAGACACGCCTAAATTTTGCAAATACTTCAACTTACCAATAATAGATATACCCGGATGGTGGGAAAACCGGGCAACCGGGGGAATCGCAGACGAATCACAAACATGGCAACCAGTTAACCATCCCAGACGAAGATTAATTTAAATATTTAGCCATAGTAAAAGAAACAGGACCGAGACTGGTTCATACAATCCCAATTAGATGAAGGAGGCCCTGGGTGGCTGGGTTGGGGGGGGTGGGGGGGGGATGGGGGGACCGGTGCTGAGGTGGGACACTCTTCCCCCCAAAATCCACCTGGGAGGGAAAAAAACGAGCCCCGTCAGTGTCGGTATCGGAGCTCAACCTCAGAGGGGTTAACCGGTCAGTTCGAGATGGGAGAAGGCGACCGGTTTCTTCCTACGTCTGCTCTCTTTTATTCAACTAGGAGACCGAGGAAGGATAGCCCACCCCGGGCGAATTGGAGGGAAGGGGAGGGGGGGAGGGAGAGTGGGATGGGTGGGGGGGACTGGGCGGGTAAGGGTGGGGGGAGGAAGATGAGTGAGGGATTGGGAGAGGAATGGGGGGTTGGGGAGGGGGAGGGGGGGGGCACTAGAGAGGAGGGGGTAAGGGCGACCCAGTTCCCTACTAAGTGTAGACATCCAAAAGCTAAAAAACAAACAACAAAAAAAAAAAAAAAAAAAAAAAAAAAAAAAGGAAAGTAATTTATAATGTCTAGGGTCAATTTTATTTCCAATAATGTAAGAGGCATGAATGCCCCCATAAAACGTGCCAATATATTAAACGAACTAAAATTTTTAAAAGCCGATGTCGCTATGCTTCAAGAGACGCACTTATGTATTAATAATCATCAAAAAATATACTCTAGGGATTTTCCGATATGGTACTATGGGGACTCCCCGGTTAGGGGAGCAAAGGGAGTCGCAGTTGGGTTTGCCAGAGGGGTTAGGTTCGAGTTAGAGGAGAGAAGGTCTGATCCGGAAGGAAGGTATATTTTTTTAAGAGGCAAAATAAATGGATCCGCCTGCTCCCTCGCAAACATATACTGCCCAAATCAGAACACAATTAAATTCGTACTGGGAGTTTTATCCAAGTTTGAGGAGTTTAAGAGAGAGGGCGCCATAATAGCGGGCGACTTTAACCTGTGTTTGGACCCAGGGATGGACAGTACGTCCCGTGTGCGTGACTTAAACGGAGGGTGGGGGTCAAAGTTAAAAAGGAAGCTCCACCAACTCCAGCTGGTGGATGTATGGAGGTCACAGCATTTGGACCTCAGAGACTACACCTACCGCTCTCACGTGCACGGGACGTACTCGAGAATAGATTTTTTTCTTGTAGAACATAGACTGTTAGAGGAGGTACCAGAGTCGAGCATTGGCAGTATCACATTCTCTGACCATGCCCCGGTGAGCCTCCAATGGACTACAGAGATGCCCCAAATACAGAGTAGTGGCTGGAGGTTAAACGAGGAGCTTCTACATGATAAAGAGGTAGAAAAAAGAATCAAAGAGGAATTAGATATGTATTTCAAAATTAATGTACCAGGGGAGACATCTGAAGCCACGATTTGGGAGGCGCACAAAGCCTACATCAGGGGCATACTTATGATGGTGGGGTCTGAAAAAAAAAGGAGCAGGGCCAAGGAGAAGAATATCTTACTAAAGAATATTCATGGCTTAGAGCAACAACACAAGATAACGGGAGATGGGGAGACACTGGCCAGATTGATGAGGAGAAGAGAAGAGCTGAGGGATCTAATGGAGCAGGAAACACGTAAGACATTCAACCTAGTGAAAAAGGATAGATATATCAACGGGAACAAACCGGGGAAGTTACTAGCAAGGGTCCTAAAAAAAAAGAAAAATAACAGCTACGTAGAGAAAATTAGGACAAAGTCTGGGGAAATTAGATTTAGATCAGGGGATATAGCAGACACCTTCCAAGAATTCTATGGAGGGCTTTACGCCATCAATACTGAAAACACGCAAGAGAACAAAAGCAGCAAAAGGGCAGGAATCAAAAAGTTTTTAAAGGAAGCAATGCTACCCAGGATAACAGACAGTGACAAATGCATACTAGAGGCCCCCATCTCGGAGTTAGAGATTAGGAAAGCTATTAAGGGAATCCCAAATGGTAAAAGCCCCGGGCCCGATGGCCTAACTGCTCTTTACTATAAAAAATTTCAGGAACTCTTGATCCCCAGGTTGTGTTCGTATATGAACGGAATAGGTGAGAAGTGGGAGATGAGGAATGAAGCATTGGAGGCCAGCATAACTGTAATCTGGAAAGAAGGAAAAGATAATACGCTTTGCTCAAGCTACAGGCCCATTCCTCTCCTGAACGCAGACACGAAGTTATTCGCTAAAATCCTAGCTGACAGGTTGAAAAGAATAATTAATGGGGTCATCCACCCAGACCAGGTGGGCTTCGTGCCAGGCAGGGAGGGGAGGGACAATGCCATCAAGACGTTACTGGCAGTCCAGGGTGTTCATGATAGTGGGGCCCCAGGTCTCCTCCTGTCAGTTGACGCCGAGAAAGCCTTCGACAGGGTTGACTGGGGCTTCATTTGGGACACCCTGGAGGAGATAGGTCTAGGAGACAGACTGATCAGCTGGATAAAAGCTCTATATTCACATCCTTCAGCGCGAGTGAAAATTAATGGAACCCTATCGAAACCATTTAGAATGTATAATGGTACGAGACAGGGGTGCCCCCTCTCCCCATTGCTGTTTGTGATTGCTTTAGAACCCCTCCTGGCAAAGATAAGGATCAACCCGGATATCAGAGGGGTAAAGGTGGGTGAAGAGGAGTATAAACTCTCCGCCTTTGCAGACGACGTACTGTTCTATATCACGCACCCGAGGATCTCACTCCCGAACTTGGTAGCGACCCTCAAAGAGTACGGCAGATTGTCCAATTTCCGAGTGAACCAGGCTAAATCAGAAACGCTCGAGATAATAAAGGGAAGTACGAGCGATACGGCGTATCAAACGTCATTCCCATTTAAATGGGGAGCAAAAGAACTCAATTACCTAGGTATTAAAATAACCACTACCAAGGAGTCTCTATTCCTCGCAAACTTCATACCACTCCTCAACGAAGTTAAAAATGATCTTAACAGAATATCACATACTCAGTTATCATGGGGAGGGAGGATTAATCTATTCAAGATGTCAATTTTGCCAAAAATCATCTACAAAATGCAAATGATACCAATTCCAATCCCCCAGACCTACTTCAATAAGTTACGCACTATTTTCTTAAGATTTATATGGAGAGGGAGAAAACCTAGATTAAAATTAGCACAATTAATAAAGGACAGGAAGAAGGGGGGGTGGGGAGCACCTGATATTAGAAAATACTACTTTGCGATTGCTTTATCACGGTTGTTAGATTGGGTAAAAAATAATGAAGAAAAATTATGGGTGAAAATGGAAAAAAGTATGAGTGGAGCGGATTTGAGTAAGATGGTCTGGATCCCACCACAGTATAGAAAATTAGGCACAGAAACAACGTATATAACAAAGCATACACTGAATATCTGGGACAACGTACACAAAAAAGAGCACTGGGAGTTCAATTCACCATTAATTTTTTTAAAAAATACAGATTATTTTACACCAGGGAAAGAAGAGGTGTCTGGGAGGTGGATTATAAAGGAGGATTTGCAATTAAAAGATGTCATGATACAGGGGAAGATGTGTACTGAGGCTGAATTAAAAGCCAAAAATGAATGGCTGATAATAGATCCCTGGCGATACTACCAACTGAAACACTTTGTTAACTCACTCCCGCAACCAATCAGACCGATAGAGAATCTACTCCCCCTGGAGAAACTATGTATTGAGAAAAAAGGGAAAGGAGGCATAGCCAAGACTTATAGAGCGCTTGGGGAGCTGGAGGGAGTAGGAGACCTGAGATTCGTGGAGAAGTGGGAGGAAGAGCTGGGTATTAAGATCGACAGACAGGAGGCGGGGAGGATCATGAAAAGGGTGAACGCAACTTCAGTAAATAACAAGCTCACAGAAATGAATTATAAGATCCTCACAAGGATGTACATAACCCCAGATAGAGGGCATAGAATTATGGAGGGACGGTCACAGCTATGTTGGAGGGGTTGCGGAGGAATAGGGACTATGGCGCACATATGGTGGCAGTGCCCGGTAATCATGGAATTCTGGGGGGAGATAGGGCAAATCATCAATAAGATCCTTAAGATAGACATCCCCTTAGACCCCTGGGTGTTTTTGCACCACGGGAGGAAAGTCCCCACGAAGGCATATCTGAGGTCGCTACTCCCCCACCTCTTAAATGCTGCAAAAAGCCTCATCCCCAGATATTGGCAAGACAAAAGGAGACCTATGGTACGAGAGTGGCTAGGCAAGATAAACGAGATCTATAATCTTGAATACTTGAAGTATAGTGAAGGAGCAGAGATGAACACCTTCGAGGAGACATGGAAGGACTGGGTGAACTTTAGGTACTCACTCCAAGCGGCAGAATTGTGGGGAATCTGACAGCAAAAATGTAAAAAACTATCTAGGTAGTAACTTGCTAAACTTGGAATAGCACATCGACTTCGAACCCTGAGACACGGATGTAGGAGCTGGAGTCGGGAACGGGTTGGGCTATACGGGAGCAACGGGGGGGGGGGAGGTAGGGGGAGGGTAGGCTTAGGTGGGTCACGGGGGAAGGGATTATGTTTCTTCTGTATTTCTTTTTGTCCCTCCTTTCCTTATAGGAGATGTTTCTTATAGAATTTGTCTTGGAAATTTTTGAATTAAACAAGGAAACATAGCCACAGTGATGTGAATGCTTATTGGGACAGACTTGAACTGTAAAGTTGAAAACATAGTCCCTAAAAATACTTCGCTGAAGTGGAAAAAAAAGAAAAAAAAAAAAAAAAAAAAAAAAGAAGAACACCACCGATATTCTTCAGGTAGCTTTAGGTGCAGACTGTGCAGAGGATGCACTACACTAACTTGTAAATAATACAGCTGCCTACGGTACTAATAGGATCAGAAGAACACCACCAAATTTTCTTCAGGTAGCTTAAGGTGCACACTGTGCAGAGGACACACTACACTAACTTGTAAATACTGCAGCTGCCTGGGGTACTGTACTAATAGGATCAGAAGAATACCACTAATTTTCTTCAGATAGCTTTAGGTGCATACTGTGCAGAGGACGCACTACACTAAATTGTAAATACTACAGCTGCCTGCGATACTAATAGGATCAGATTAACATCACCAATTTTCTTCAGGTAGCTTTAAGTGCACACTGTGCAGAGGACGCGTTACACTAATTTGTTAATACTGCAGCTGCCTGCAGTACTGTACTAATAGGATCAGAAGAACACCACCAATTTTCTTCAGGTAGCTTTAGGTGCACACTGTGCAGAGGACGCACTTCACTAACTTGTAAATACTACAGCTGCCTGCGATACTAATAGGATCAGAAGAACACCACAAATTTTCATCAGGTAGCTTTAGGTGCACACTGTGCAGAGGACACAGTACACAAACTGTAAATACTGTAGCTGCCTGTCTGTGGTATTAATAGGAGCAGAACAACAGCAATTGTCTTCAGGTAAAAATAAAGGAGAAACTGCTGTGCCAACCAAACAAACAAATAAAAGTAATAAAACAATAAGCAGCCAACACCACCAATTAGACTAATTGTGACAATGAATATAAAAACAAAAAGTGTAGCGCTATAATGTGTCAGTCAGCAACACTAGAATGTGTTGAGTAACAAACAGTGTATATCAAAAGTTAGGTCATATGAAAGGACAATGAACTAGTGGGAAATCTACTATTCAAAGGAAACCACTATTATCATGTCCTCTGTGATAAAACAATGTGAATTAAATGTGCATCACACGGGTTAAGCCCAAACCCTCAGAACAAAACACAAGCATAAAGGGGTAGGGGTAAGTGATAAGTCTCTGAGGTGAGGACAGTTCATTTAATCAAACGGAGACATCTTGGAGCATAGACATATAGCTCATAATATCATCTATTCTTATTATTGATGGACTCCTCCAATGATCAGCCAGGTACAAGAATAACGTAAAATGCCCTTACCGGACGCGGTTGAACCGTGAAGCACGGTAGGGTTATAGCTGTTCCTGGTCCGCAATCAAAGGATCTTGAGAAGAACTCCAGTCACGAACAGTCTCCCGATTCGTCCTCCAGCACTCACGTGGGTCTCAGGCAGTTTGAGACAGGGGAAATAGGAGAAAGAAGGCTCCACATAGTGTAAATTCCGGTTTATCAGGGGATTTATTGTATAAAAAATTCCAACGAAAACTTCCAGATAAAAGCAAAATTCATAAAGACGTAAAAAGTTGTATTTAGCGCAGTAGACAGATGGTTTAAGGTAGCGTCCTACACCCGACGCGTTTCTTCTGAAAAGACATCAACTGGGGTACAGCTAACCTCTCATCTGCTGCGCTATTTATTTAAAAGTGCTCAAATTTGCATCGGGGACACCTGTGCGGCGTGACTTCAGGGTTTACGTCATGTGAGGGTGTTCCTAGTCAGCTGACTACCTATCCGGCCTATCATAAGGTGAATTCCAGATCCAAACCAAGCCTCGGTTTGGATCTCATGTCCAACCGATTGTGATTGGGCGGTGGGGACATGTGGTTACCACGTCCGAGCGTCACACCGTGGCGACGCGGAACGTAACCTATTCTTCCTAGTTGGCTGGCTGTTTCTGGATGTGTGCATCATCGCGTATCTGCGCGATGACGTCACGCGTCTAACATACCCTCTCATTTTTCAGAGCAGTGCATACAGCAAGGAACAACGCTCATCGCGCAGGCGCAACAGCGCGAGAGCCGAGGGTCCTTCCCACTTGAGAGTATCAAGGCGTGGTGTTGTAAACAGGCACCAATCGGAAACACTTTCCTCGCTCCGTTCGCCACTCATATTATTCCCTGTATTTACCAGGATCGTCGGACACAAATCCGATGGATTGTTTAACGTCCAGAGAGAATAAAATCATTGGGGCATAGGAATAGCGTAGGTGCACAGACTAATGAATCATCGAGGGGAACTTTAAATGTAGAACTATAATAGTCACGACACACATGTTCCCCCATGTTTACAAACATTACTCGCAAGCAAAGCAATACAATCATCTTAAAAACTACATATTACAATAAAAACATATATAAAAATACATGTATACAAATATATCTAAAGAGGTATATAATCACATAAAGTGGAAACCAACCTCATGCATTAGCCATAAAACCAAACCATCTAGCAGGAACATATGTCTAAGGAAGGGGACATACATGCTTCTTTTATGACACCCTAAATGGATCTCAGATACTTCCTGATTTGATGCAAGCAAAGAAGAAGGGGAGGGAAAGAGGAACGAAAAAATACACATAAAAATAACAAATCAAATGGACATTACCAAAAGGATTTGCTATTATAAATAATTGTGGAATCGATATAGTAGGGGTAGCGAAATCTAATACAAAATGGAGTCACTACAGTCAACCAAAAAATATGGAAATTATAAACTAAAGAGATGGGGAGAGGGACATTACAGGGGTCTTAAGACTGGTTGATAAACGCATTAATGTCCCACTCAATGTTTAAACCATGAGGTACATAGCATTTAATTTGGTGTATCCACCAAGTTTCGAGTCTAGAGACTCCCCTTATGCTAGATTCCCCTCTCCAATGTGGAATAAACCGATCTATAACCTGGAAAATGGTCCCTGCTGGGTTACGGTCATGATGTAATGCATAGTGTTTGGAAACACTATGATTGGTTTTACCTTTTTTGATTGCTGTAATGTGTTCTTTCACCCTGGTGGTAAAATTACGCATTGTCCGACCAATATATTGCTTTTTGCACGGACATGTAATGAGATATACAATGTATGGGGTTTTACATGTAGCAAATTGTTTCATTTTATATTCTTTACCTGTAGTAGTAGAATTGAATGTTTCTATTTTCGTGCCTGACAAACATTCCATTTGCAAACTGTGCATCTTCTACATGGATAAAATCCCTTCATATTGTGAAAGAATGATATCTTATTCGGGGGATCCATCACATTCGGTGCGATCTGTCCTTTAATTGATGGAGCGCCCCTAAATATAGTAGCGGCCTGTTCAGGCAGTACAGGGCCCAAAATGGTATCACTCTTCAGTATTTTCCAATGTTTTTTAATGATGTCTTTAACTTGTTTGTGTTGAGTGGAGAAGTTCGTCAGAAAAGACCACTTATGCTTAGAATCTCCGTGTTTTTTCGGTCTTTCTAAATTGAGCCACCAATAAAGAGGCCCGATCCATTAGGGCTACCTGTTGAATCTCCTTGGTGATAAGGGAATTATCATATCCTTTTTCACAGAAACGTGTTTTTAAGATCTCAGCTTGTAGAAAATAATCAGAGAGATGGGAGCAATTTCTCCTGATTCTCACAAGCTGACTTCTCGGAATGGATTTAAGCCAAACCTCGTGATGGCAGCTATCGGTCGGAATATAACCATTCCGGTCCGTAGCCTTGAAATATGTTTTGGTTTCCAGATGACCGTTATTGGATATGATCTCCAAATCCAAAAAGTGGATTTTGGACAGGCTGGCTTCATATGTCAAGTGAATCCCTCTCTGGTTCGCATTCAAAGTTGCAATAAACGCATCCAGAGAGTCCATACTGCCCTTCCATAGGAGGAGGATATCGTCTATGTACCTCACCCACAAAGCTAACTCTGGGGGGTTTAAAGCATAGACGACATCCTCCTCCCATTTGGCCATGAAAATGTTCGCCAGGCTGGGGGCAAATTTTGCCCCAAAGGCTACTCCCTTTGTTTGTAGAAAAAACTGGTCATTATACCAAAAATAGTTAGCACCTGTGGAAATTTGAGTAAATCCATAATAAATTTTTTCTGTGTTCGGGGGATATTTCCCTCTCTTGAAAGGAAAAACTCAACCGCTTCCAGGCCCTGAGTTTGGGGTATACATGTATATAAGGACGTAACGTCCGCAGTGGCTAGTATTAAGTTCCTAGTATCTGTGACCTGCTGTAATTTCATAATGGTATCTCTCGTATCCTTCAGAAAAGAAGGAACAGTCATCTGGAAACCAAAACATATTTCAAGGCTACGGACCGGAATGGTTATATTCCGACCGATAGCTGCCATCACGAGGTATGGCTTAAATCCATTCCGAGAAGTCAGCTTGTGAGAATCAGGAGAAATTGCTCCCATCTCTCTGATTATTTTCTACAAGCTGAGATCTTAAAAACACGTTTCTGTGAAAAAGGATATGATAATTCCCTTATCACCAAGGAGATTCAACAGGTAGCCCTAATGGATCGGGCCTCTTTATTGGTGGCTCAATTTAGAAAGACCGAAAAAACACGGAGATTCTAAGCATAAGTGGTCTTTTCTGACGAACTTCTCCACTCAACACAAACAAGTTAAAGACATCATTAAAAAACATTGGAAAATACTGAAGAGTGATACCATTTTGGGCCCTGTACTGCCCGAACAGGCCGCTACTATATTTAGGGGCGCTCCATCAATTAAAGGACAGATCGCACCGAATGTGATGGATCCCCCGAATAAGATATCATTCTTTCACAATATGAAGGGATTTTATCCATGTAGAAGATGCACAGTTTGCAAATGGAATGTTTGTCAGGCATGTAAAATAGAAACATTCAATTCTACTACTACAGGTAAAGAATATAAAATGAAACTATTTGCTACATGTAAAACCCCATACATTGTATATCTCATTACATGTCCGTGCAAAAAGCAATATATTGGTCGGACAATACGTAATTTTACCACCAGGGTGAAAGAACACATTACAGCAATCAAAAAAGGTAAAACCAATCATAGTGTTTCCATACACTATGCATTACATCATGACCGTAACCCAGCAGGGACCATTTTCCAGGTTATAGATCGGTTTATTCCACATTGGAGAGGGGAATCTAGCATAAGGGGAGTCTCTAGACTCGAAACTTGGTGGATACACCAAATTAAATGCTATGTACCTCATGGTTTAAACATTGAGTGGGACATTAATGCGTTTATCAACCAGTCTTAAGACCCCTGTAATGTCCCTCTCCCCATCTCTTTAGTTTATAATTTCCATATTTTTTGGTTGACTGTAGTGACTCCATTTTGTATTAGATTTCGCTACCCCTACTATATCGATTCCACAATTATTTATAATAGCAAATCCTTTTGGTAATGTCCATTTGATTTGTTATTTTTATGTGTATTTTTTCGTTCCTCTTTCCCTCCCCTTCTTCTTTGCTTGCATCAAATCAGGAAGTATCTGAGATCCATTTAGGGTGTCATAAAAGAAGCATGTATGTCCCCTTCCTTAGACATATGTTCCTGCTAGATGGTTTGGTTTTATGGCTAATGCATGAGGCTGGTTTCCACTTTATGTGATTATATACCTCTTTAGATATATTTGTATACATGTATTTTTATATATGTTTTTATCGTAATATGTAGTTTTTAAGATGATTGTATTGCTTTGCTTGCGAGTAATGTTTGTAAACATGGGGGAACATGTGTGTCGTGACTATTATAGTTCTACATTTAAAGTTCCCCTCGATGATTCATTAGTCTGTGCACCTACGCTATTCCTATGCCCCAATGATTTTATTCTCTCTGGACGTTAAACAATCCTGGTAAATACAGGGAATAATATGAGTGGCGAACGGAGCGAGGAAAGTGTTTCCGATTGGTGCCTGTTTACAACACCACGCCTTGATACTCTCAAGTGGGAAGGACCCTTGGCTCTCGCGCTGTTGCGCCTGCGCGATGAGCGTTGTTCCTTGCTGTATGCACTGCTCTGAAAAATGAGAGGGTATGACGCACACATCCAGAAACAGCCAGCCAACTACGAAGAATAGGTTACGTTCCGCGTCGCCACGGTGTGACGCTCGGGCGTGGTAACCACATGTCCCCACCGCCCAATCACAATCGGTTGGACATGAGATCCAAACCGAGGCTTGGTTTGGATCTGGAATTCACCTTATGATAGGCCGGATAGGTAGTCAGCTGACTAGGAACACCCTCACATGACGTAAACCCGGAAGTCACGCCGCACAGGTGTCCCCGATGCAAATTTGAGCACTTTTAAATAAATAGCGCAGCAGATGAGAGGTTAGCTGTACCCCAGTTGATGTCTTTTCAGACGAAACGCGTCGGGTGTAGGACGCTACCTTAAACCATCTGTCTACAGCGCTAAATACAACTTTTTACATCTTTATGAATTTTGCTTTTATCTGGAAGTTTTCGTTGGAATTTTTTATACAATAAATCCCCTGATAAACCGGAATTTACACTATGTGGAGCCTTCTTTCTCCTATTTCCCCTGTCTCAAACTGCCTGAGACCCAAGTGAGTGCTGGAGGACGAATCGGGAGACTGTTCGTGACTGGAGTTCTTCTCAAGATCCTTCGATTGCGGACCAGGAACAGCTATAACCCTACCGTGCTTCACGGTTCAAGCTTGTATGACTCACCGCTGAACGGCCTGTGAGTCCACCGCGTCCGGTAAGGGCATTTTTACGTTATTCTTGTACCTGGCTGATCATTGGAGGAGTCCATCAATAATAAGAATAGATGATATTATGAGCTATATGTCTATGCTCCAAGATGTCTCCGTTTGATTAAATGAACTGTCCTCACCCCAGAGACTTATCACTTACCCCTACCCCTTTATGCTTGTGTTTTGTTCTGAGGGTTTGGGCTTAACCCGTGTGATGCACATTTAATTCACATTGTTTTATCACAGAGGACATGATAATAGTGGTTTCCTTTGAATAGTAGATTTCCCACTAGTTCATTGTCCTTTCATATGAGGTCTAATTGTCTTCAGGTAGCTTTAGGTGCACACTCTGCAGAGGACACACTACACTAACTTGTAAATACCACAGCTGTCTACGATACTAATAGGATCAGAAGAACACCACCAATTTTCTTCAGGTAGCTTAAGGTGCACACTGTGCAGAGGACACACTGCACTAACTTGTAAATACTGCAGCTGCCTGCGGTACTGTACTGATAGGATCAGAAGAACACCACCAATTTTCTTCAGGTAGCTTTAGGTTCACACTGTGCAGAGGACGCACTACACTAACTTGTAAATACTACAGCTGCCTGCGGTAATAATAGGATAAGAACAACACCACCAATATTCTTCAGGTAGCTTTAGGTGCACACTGTGCAGAAGACGCACTACACTAACTTGTAAATACTGCAGCTGCCTGCGGTACTGTACTAATAGGATCAGAAGAACACCACTAATTTTCTTCAGGTAGCTTTAGGTGCACACTGGCAGAGGACGCACTACACTAACTTGTAAATACTACAGCTGTCTGCGATACTAATAGGATCAGAAGAACACCACCAATATTCTTCAGGTAGCTTTAGGTGCACACTGTGCAGAGGACGCACTACACTAACTTGTAAATACTACAGCTGCCTGTGGTAATAATAGGTTTAGAAGAACACCACCAATTTTCTTCAGGTAGCTTTAGGTGCACACTGTGCAGAGGACACAGTACACAAACTGTAAATTCTGTAGCTGCCTGTCTGTGGTATTAATAGGAGCAGAACAACAGCAATTGTCTTCAGGTAGCTTTAGGTGCACACTGTGCAGAGGACACAGTACACTAACTGTAAATACCGTAGCTGCCTGTCTATGGTATTAATAGGAGCAGAACAACAGCAATTGTCTTCAGGTAGCTTTAGGTGCACACTCTGCAGAGGACACACTACACTAACTTGTAAATACCACAGCTGTCTGCGATACTAATAGGATCAGAAGAACACCACCAATTTTCTTCAGGTAGCTTAAGGTGCACACTGTGCAGAGGACACACTGCACTAACTTGTAAATACTGCAGCTGCCTGCGGTACTGTACTGATAGGATCAAAAGAACACCACCAATTTTCTTCAGGTATCTTTAGGTGCACACTGTGAAGAGGACGCACTACACTAACTTGTAAATACTACAGCTGCCTGCGGTAATAATAGGATCAGAACAACACCACCAATTTTCTTCAGGTAGCTTTAGGTGCACACTGTGCAGAAGACGCACTACACTAACTTGTAAATACTGCAGCTGCCTGCGGTACTGTACTAATAGGATCAGAAGAACACCACTAATTTTCTTCAGATAGATTTAGGTGCACACTGTGCAGAGGACGCACTACACTAACTTGTAAATACTGCAGCTGCCTGTGGTACTGTACTAATAGGATCAGAAGAACACCACTAATTTTCTTCAGGTAGATTTAGGTGCACACTGTGCAGAGGACGCACTACACTAACTTCTAAATACTACAGCTGTCTGCGATACTAATAGGATCAGAAGAACACCACCAATATTCTTCAGGTAGCTTTAGGTGCACACTGTGCAGAGGACGCACTACACTAACTTGTAAATACTACAGCTGCCTGTGGTAATAATAGGTTTAGAAGAACACCACCAATTTTCTTCAGGTAGCTTTAGGTGCACACTGTGCAGAGGATGCACTACACTAACTTGTAAATACTGCAGATGCATGCGGTACTGTACTAATAGGATCAGAAGAACACCACCAATTTTCTGCAGGCAGCTTTAGGGGCACACTGTGCAGAGGACGCACTACACTATCTTGTAAATACTACAGCTGCCTGAGGTACTAATAGGATCAGAAGAACACCACCAATTTTATTCAGGTAGCTTAAGGTGTACACTGTACAGAGGACACAGTACACTAACTGTAAATACTGTAGCTGCCTGCCTGTGGTATTAATAGGAGCAGAACAACAGCAATTGTCTTCAGGTAGCTTTAGGTGCACACTGTGCAAAGGACACAGTACACTAACTGTAAATACTGTAGCTGCCTGCCTGTGGTATTAATAGCAGTAGAACAACATCAATTGTCTCCAGGTAGCTTTAGGTGCACACTGTGCAGAGGATGCACTGCACTAACATGTAAATACTACAGCTGTCTGCAATACTAATAGGATCAGAATAACACCACCAATTTTCTTCAGGTAGCTTTAGGTGCACACTGTGCAGAGAACGCACTACACTAACATGTAAATACTGCAGCTGCCTGTGGTACTGTACTAGTAGGATCAGAAGAATACCATCAATTTTCTTCAGGTAGCTTTAGGTGCACACTGTGCAAAGGACGCACTGCACTAACTTGTTAATACAGCTGTCTGCGATACTAATAGGATCAGAAGAACACAACCAATTTTCTTCAGGTAGCCTAAGGTGCACACAGTGCAGAGGACGCACTACACTTACTTGTAAATACTGCAGCTGCCTGCAGTGCTGTACTAATAGATTCAGAAGAACACCACCAATTTTCCTCAGGTAGCTTTAGGTGCACACTGTGCAGAGGACGCCCTACACTAACTTGTAAATACTACAGCTGCCTGCGGTAATAATAGGACCAGAGCAACACCACCAATTTTCTTCAGGTAGCTTTAGGTGCACACTGTGCAGAAGACGCACTACACTAATTTGTAAATACTGCAGCTGCCTGCAGTACTGTACTAACAGGATCAGAAGAACACCACTAATTTTCTTCAGATAGATTTAGGTGCACACTGTGGAGAGGACGCACTAGACTAACTTGTAAATCCTGCAGCTGCCTGCGGTACTGTACTAATAGGATCAGAAGAACACCACTAATTTTCTTCAGGTAGATTTAGGTGTACACTGTGCAGAGGACGCACTACACTAACTTGTAAATAGTACAGCTGCCTGCGATACTAATAGGATCAGAAGAACACCACCAATTTTCTTCAGGTAGATTTAGGTGCACACTGTGCAGAGGACGCACTACACTAACTTGTAAATACTGCAGCTGCCTGCGGTACTGTACTAATAGGATCAGGAGAACACCACTAACTTTCTTCAGGTAGCTTTAGGTGCAGACTGTGCAGAGGATGCACTACACTAACTTGTAAATACTACAGCTGCCTGCGATACTAATAGGATCAGATTAACATCACCAATTTTCTTTAGGTAGCTTTAAGTGCACACTGTGCAGAGGACGAGTTACACTAATTTGTTAATACTGCAGCTGCCTGCAGTACTGTACTAACAAGATCAGAAGAATACCACTAATTTTCTTCAGGTAGCTTTAGGTGCACACTGTGCAGAGGACGCACTTCACTAACTTGTAATTACTACAGCTGCCTGCGATACTAATAGGATCAGAAGAACACCACCAATTTTCATCAGGTAGCTTTAGGTGCACACTGTGCAGAGGACACAGTACACTAACTGTAAATACTGTAGCTGCCTGTCTGTGGTATTAATAGGAGCAGAACAAGAGCAATTGTCTTCACTTTCCTTTAGGTGCACACTGTGCAGAGGACACAGTACACTAACTGTAAATACCGTAGCTGCCTGTCTGTGGTATTAATAGGAGCTGAACAACAGCAATTGTCTTCAGGTAGCTTTAGGTGCACACTCTGCAGAGGACGCACTACACTAACTTGTAAATACCACAGCTGTCTGCGATACTAATAGGATCAGAAGAACACCACCAATTGTCTTCAGGTAGCTTAAGGTGCACACTGTGCAAAGGACACACTGCACTAACTTGTAAATACTGCAGCTGCCTGCGGTACTGTACTAATAAGATCAGAAGAACACCACCAATTTTCTTCAGGTAGCTTTAGGTGCACACTGTGCAGAGGACGCACTACACTAACTTGTAAATACTACAGCTGCCTGCGGTACTGTACTAATAGGATCAAAAGAACACAACTAATTTTCTTCAGATAGATTTAGGTGCACACTGTGCAGAGGACGCACTACACTAACTTGTAAATACTGCAGCTGCCTGCGGTACTGTACTAATAGGATCAGAAGAACACCACTAATTTTCTTCAGGTATATTTAAGTGCACACTGTGCAGAGGACGCACTACACTAACTTGTAAATACTACAGCTGCCTGTGGTAATAATAGGTTTAGAAGAACACCACCAATTTTCTTCAGGTAGCTTTAGGTGCACACTGTGCAGAGGACACCCTACACTAACTTGTAAATACTACAGCTGCCTGCAGTAATAATAGGTTTAGAAGAACATCACCAATTTTTTTCAGGTAGCTTTAGGTGCACACTGTGCAGAGGACGCACTACACTAATTTGTAAACACTGCAGCTGCCTGGGGTACTAATAGGATCAGAAGAACACCACAAACTTTCTTCAGGTAGCTTAAGGTGTACACTGTGCAGAGGACACAGTACACTAACTGTAAATACTGTAGCTGCCTGCCTGTGGTATTAATAGGAGCAGAACAATAGCAATTGTCTTCAGGTAGCTTTAGGTGCACACTGTGCAGAGGACACACTACACTAACTTCTAAATACTGCAGTTGCCTGCGGTACTGTAATAATAGGATCAGAAGAACACCACCAATTTTCTTCAGGTAGCTTTAGGTGCACACTGTGCAGAGGACGCACTACACTAACTTGTAAATACTGCAGCTGCCTGCGGTACTATACTAATAGGATCAGAAGAACACCACACATTTTCTTCAGGCAGCTTTAGGTGCACACTGTACAGAGGATGCACTACACTATCTTGTAAATACTACAGCTGCCTGAGGTACTAATAGGATCAGAATAACACCACCAATTTTATTCAGGTAGCTTAAGGTGTACACTGTACAGAGGACACAGTATACTAACTGTAAATACTGTAGCTGCCTGCCTGTGGTATTAATAGGAGCAGAACAGCAGCAATTGTCTTCAGGTAGCTTTAGGTGCACACTGTGCAAAGGACACAGTACACTAACTGTAAATACTGTAACTGTATGCCTGTGGTATTAATAGCAGTAGAACAACATCAATTGTCTCCAGGTAGCTTTAGGTGCACACTGTGCAGAGGATGCACTGCACTAACATGTAAATACTACAGCTGTCTGCGATACTAATAGGATCATAATAACACCACCAATTTTCTTCAGGTAGCTTTAGGTGCACACTGTGCAGAGGACGCACTACACTAACATGTAAATACTGCAGCTGCCTGTGGTACTGTACTAATAGGATCAGAAGAATACCATCAATTTTCTTCAGGTAGCTTTAGGTGCACACTGTGCAAAGGACGCACTACACTAACTTGTTAATACAGCTGTCTGCGATACTAATAGGATCAGAAGAACACAACCAATATTCTTCAGGTAGCCTAAGGTGCACACAGTGCAGAGGACGAACTACACTTACTTGTAAATACCGCAGCTGCCTGCAGTGCTGTACTAATAGGATCAGAAGAACACCACCAATTTTCTTCAGGTAGCTTTAGGTGCACACTGTGCAGAGGACGCCTTATACTACCTTGTAAATACTACCGCTGCCTGCGGTAATAATAGGATCAGAGCAACACCACCAATTTTCTTCTGGTAGCTTTAGGTGCACACTGTGCAGAAGACGCACTACACTAATTTGTTAATACTGCAGCTGCCTGCAGTACTGTACTAATAGGATCAGACGAATACCACTAATTTTCTTCAGATAGCTTTAGGTGCACACTCTGCAGAGGACGCACTACACTAACTTGTAAATACCACAGCTGTCTGCGATACTAATAGGATCAGAAGAACACCACCAATTTTCTTCAGGTAGCTTAAGGTGCACACTGTGCAGAGGACACACTGCACTAACTTGTAAATACTGCAGCTGCCTGCGGTACTGTACTGATAGGATCAGAAGAACACCACCAATTTTCTTCAGGTAGCTTTAGGGTCACACTGTGCAGAGGACGCACTACACTAACTTGTAAATACTACAGCTGCCTGCGGTAATAATAGGATCAGAACAACACCACCAATTTTCTTCAGGTAGCTTTAGGTGCACACTGTGCAGAAGACGCACTACACTAACTTGTAAATACTGCAGCTGCCTGCGGTACTGTACTAATAGCATCAGAAGAACACCACTAATTTTCTTCAGGTAGCTTTAGGTGCACACTGTGCAGAGGACGCACTACACTAACTTGTAAATACTGCAGCTGTCTGCGATACTAATAGGATCAGAAGAACACCACCAATATTCTTCAGGTAGCTTTAGGTGCACACTGTGCAGAGGACGCACTACACTAACTTGTAAATACTACAGCTGCCTGTGGTAATAATAGGTTTAGAAGAACACCACCAATTTTCTTCAGGTAGCTTTAGGTGCACACTGTGCAGAGGACACAGTACACAAACTGTAAATACTGTAGCTGCCTGTCTGTGGTATTAATAGGAGCAGAACAACAGCAATTGTCTTCAGGTAGCTTTAGGTGCACACTGTGCAGAGGACACAGTACACTAACTGTAAATACCGTAGCTGCCTATCTATGGTATTAATAGGAGCAGAACAACAGCAATTGTCTTCAGGTAGCTTTAGGTGCACACTCTGCAGAGGACGCACTACACTAACTTGTAAATACCACAGCTGTCTGCGATACTAATAGGATCAGAAGAACACCACCAATTTTCTTCAGGTAGCTTAAGGTGCACACTGTGCAGAGGACACACTGCACTAACTTGTAAATACTGCAGCTGCCTGCGGTACTGTACTGATAGGATCAGAACAACACCACCAATTTTCTTCAGGTAGCTTTAGGTGCACACTGTGCAGAGGACGCACTACACTAACTTGTAAATACTACAGCTGCCTGCGATACTAATAGGATCAGATTAACATCACCAATTTTCTTTAGGTAGCTTTAAGTGCACACTGTGCAGAGGACGCGTTACACTAATTTGTTAATACTGCAGCTGCCTGCAGTACTGTACTAACAGGATCAGAAGAACACCACCAATTTTCTTCAGGTAGCTTTAGGTGCACACTGTGCAGAGTACGCACTTCACTAACTTGTAAATACTACAGCTGCCTGCGATACTAATAGGAAGAACACCACCAATTTTCATCAGGTAGCTTTAGGTGCACAATGTGAAGAGGACACAGTACACTAACTGTAAATACTGTAGCTGCCTGTCTGTGGTATTAATAGGAGCAGAACAACAGCAATTGTCTTCAGGTAGCTTTAGGTGCACACTGTGCAGAGGACACAGTACACTAACTGTAAATACCGTAGCTGCCTGTGTGTGGTATTAATAGGAGCAGAACAACAGCAATTGTCTTCAGGTAGCTTTAGGTGCACACTCTGCAGAGGACGCACTACACTAACTTGTAAATACCACAGCTGTCTGCGATACTAATAGGATCAGAAGAACACCACCAATTGTCTTCAGGTAGCTTAAGGTGCACACTGTGCAGAGGACACACTGCACTAACTTGTAAATACTGCAGCTGCCTGCGGTACTGTACTAATAGGATCAAAAGAACACCACCAATTTTCTTCAGGTAGCTTTAGGTGCACACTGTGCAGAAGACGCACTACACTAACTTGTAAATACTACAGCTGCCTGCGGTAATAATAGGATCAGAACAACACCACCAATTTTCTTCAGGTAGTTTCAGGTGCACACTGTGCAGAAGACGCACTACACTAACTTGTAAATACTGCAGCTGCCTGCGGTACTGTACTAATAGGATCAGAAGAACACCACTAATTTTCTTCAGATAGATTTAGGTGCACACTGTGCAGAGGACGCACTACACTAACTTGTAAATACTGCAGCTGCCTGTGGTACTGTACTAATAGGATCAGAAGAACACCACTAATTTTCTTCAGGTAGATTTAGGTGCACACTGTGCAGAGGACGCACTACACTAACTTCTAAATACTACAGCTGTCTGCGATACTAATAGGATCAGAAGAACACCACCAATATTCTTCAGGTAGCTTTAGGTGCACACTGTGCAGAGGACGCACTACACTAACTTGTAAATACCGCAGCTGCCTGCAGTGCTGTACTAATAGGATCAGAAGAACACCACCAATTTTCTGCAGGCAGCTTTAGGGGCACACTGTGCAGAGGACGCACTACACTATCTTGTAAATACTACAGCTGCCTGAGGTACTAATAGGATCAGAAGAACACCACCAATTTTATTCAGGTAGCTTAAGGTGTACACTGTACAGAGGACACAGTACACTAACTGTAAATACTGTAGCTGCCTGCCTGTGGTATTAATAGGAGCAGAACAACAGCAATTGTCTTCAGGTAGCTTTAGGTGCACACTGTGCAAAGGACACAGTACACTAACTGTAAATACTGTAGCTGCCTGCCTGTGGTATTAACAGCAGTAGAACAACATCTATTGTCTCCAGGTAGCTTTAGGTGCACACTGTGCAGAGGATGCACTGCACTAACATGTAAATACTACAGCTGTCTGCAATACTAATAGGATCAGAATAACACCACCAATTTTCTTCAGGTAGCTTTAGGTGCACACTGTGCAGAGGACGCACTACACTAACATGTAAATACTGCAGCTGCCTGTGGTACTGTACTAGTAGGATCAGAAGAATACCATCAATTTTCTTCAGGTAGCTTTAGGTGCACACTGTGCAAAGGACGCACTGCACTAACTTGTTAATACAGCTGTCTGCGATACTAATAGGATCAGAAGAACACAACCAATTTTCTTCAGGTAGCCTAAGGTGCACACAGTGCAGAGGACGCACTACACTTACTTGTAAATACTGCAGCTGCCTGCAGTGCTGTACTAATAGATTCAGAAGAACACCACCAATTTTCCTCAGGTAGCTTTAGGTGCACACTGTGCAGAGGACGCCCTACACTAACTTATAAATACTACAGCTGCCTGCGTTAATAATAGGATCAGAGCAACACCACCAATTTTCTTAAGGTTACTTTAGGTGCACACTGTGCAGAAGACGCACTACACTAATTTGTAAATACTGCAGCTGCCTGCAGTACTGTACTAACAGGATCAGAAGAACACCACTAATTTTCTTCAGATAGATTTAGGTGCACACTGTGGAGAGGACGCACTAGACTAACTTGTAAATACTGCAGCTGCCTGCGGTACTGTACTAATAGGATCAGAAGAACACCACTAATTTTCTTCAGGTAGCTTTAGGTGTACACTGTGCAGAGGATGCACTACACTAACTTGTAAATACTACAGCTGCCTGCGATACTAATAGGATCAGAAGAACACCACCAATTTTCTTCATGTAGATTTAGGTGCACACTGTGCAGAGGACGCACTACACAAACTTGTAAATACTGCAGCTGCCTGCGGTACTGTACTAATAGGATCAGGAGAACACCACTAACTTTCTTCAGGTAGCTTTAGGTGCAGACTGTGCAGAGGATGCACTACACTAACTTGTAAATACTACAGCTGCCTACGGTACTAATAGGATCAGAAGAACACCACAAATTTTCTTCAGGTAGCTTAAGGTGCACACTGTGCAGAGGACGCACTACTCTAACTTGTAAATACTGCAGCTGCCTGGGGTACTGTACTAATAGGATTAGAAGAATACCACTAATTTTCTTCAGATAGCTTTAGGTGCATACTGTGCAGAGGACGCACTACACTAACTTGTAAATACTACAGCTGCCTGCGATACTAATAGGATCAGATTAACATCACCAATTTTCTTTAGGTAGCTTTAAGTGCACACTGTGCAGAGGACGAGTTACACTAATTTGTTAATACTGCAGCTGCCTGCAGTACTTTACTAACAAGATCAGAAGAATACCACTAATTTTCTTCAGGTAGCTTTAGGTGCACACTGTGCAGAGGACGCACTTCACTAACTTGTAAATACTACAGCTGCCTGCGATACTAATAGGATCAGAAGAACACCACCAATTTTCATCAGGTAGCTTTAGGTGCACACTGTGCAGAGGACACAGTACACTAACTGTAAATACTGTAGCTGCCTGTCTGTGGTATTAATAGGAGCAGAACAAGAGCAATTGTCTTCACTTTCCTTTAGGTGCACACTGTGCAGAGGACACAGTACACTAACTATAAATACCGTAGCTGCCTGTCTGTGGTATTAATAGGAGCTGAACAACAGCAATTGTCTTCAGGTAGCTTTAGGTGCACACTCTGCAGAGGACGCACTACACTAACTTGTAAATACCACAGCTGTCTGCGATACTAATAGGATCAGAAGAACACCACCAATTTTCTTCAGGTAGCTTAAGGTGCACACTGTGCAAAGGACAAACTGCACTAACTTGTAAATACTGCAGCTGCCTGCGGTACTGTACTAATAAGATCAGAAGAACACCACCAATTTTCTTCAGGTAGCTTTAGGTGCACACTGTGCAGAGGACGCACTACACTAACTTGTAAATACTACAGCTGCCTGCGGTACTGTACTAATAGGATCAAAAGAACACCACTAATTTTCTTCAGATAGATTTAGGTGCACACTGTGCAGAGGACGCACTACACTAACTTGTAAATACTGCAGCTGCCTGCGGTACTGTACTAATAGGATCAGAAGAACACCACTAATTTTCTTCAGGTAGATTTAGGTGCACACTGTGCAGAGGACGCACTACACTAACTTCTAAATACTACAGCTGTCTGCGATACTCATAGGATCAGAAGAACACCACCAATATTCTTCAGGTAGCTTTAAGTGCACACTGTGCAGAGGACGCACTACACTAACTTGTAAATACTACAGCTGCCTGCGGTAATAATAGGATCAGAGCAACACCACCAATTTTCTCCTGGTAGCTTTAGGTGCACACTGTGCAGAAGACGCACTACACTAATTTGTAAATACTGCAGCTGCCTGCAGTACTGTACTAATAGGATCAGACGAATACCACTAATTTTCTTCAGATAGCTTTAGGTGCATACTGTGCAGAGGACGCCCTATACTAACTTGTAAATACTACAGCTGCCTGCGGTAATAATAGGATCAGAGCAACACCACCAATTTTCTTCTGGTAGCTTTAAGTGCACACTGTGCAGAGGACGCGTTACACTAATTTGTTAATACTGCAGCTGCCTACAGTACTGTACTAATAGGATCAGAAGAACACCACCAATTTTCATCAGGTAGCTTTAGGTGCACACTGTGCAGAGGACACAGTACACTAACTGTAAATACTGTAGCTGCCTGTCTGTGGTATTAATAGGAGCAGAACAACAGCAATTGTCTTCAGGTAGCTTTAGGTGTACACTCTGCAGAGGACGCACTACACTAACTTGTAAATACTGCAGCTGTCTGCGATACTAATAGGATCAGAAGAACACCACCAATTTTCTTCAGGTAGCTTAAGGTGCACACTGTGCAGAGGACACACTGCACTAACTTGTAAATACTGCAGCTGAATGCGGTACTGTACTAATATGATCAGAAGAACACCACCAATTTTCTTCAGGTAGCTTTAGGTGCACACTGTGCAGAGGACGCACTACACTAACTTGTAAATACTACTGCTGCCTGCGGTAATAATAGGATCAGAACAACACCACCAATTTTCTTCAGGTAGCTTTAGGTGCACACTGTGCAGAAGACACACTACACTAACTTGTAATTACTGCAGCTGCCTGCGGTACTGTACTAATAGGATCAGAAGAACACCACTAATTTTCTTCAGATAGATTTAGGTGCACACTGTGCAGAGGACGCACTACACTCACTTGTAAATACTGCAGCCTGCGATACTAATAGGATTAGAAGTACACAACCAATTTTCGTCAGGTAGCTTTAGGTGCACACTGTGCAGAGGACACAGTACACTAACTGTACATACTGTAGCTGCCTGCGGTATTAAAAGGAGTAGAACAACAGCAATTGTCTCCAGGAAGCTTTAGATGCACATAGTACAGAGGATGCACTGCAATAACTGTAAACACTGTAGCTGCCTGCCTGTGGTATTAATAGGATCAGAAGAACACCACCAATTGTCTTCAGATAGCTTTAGGTGCACACTGTGCAGAGCACACAGTACACTAACTGTAAATACTGTAGCTTCCTGTCTGTGATATTAATAGAAGCAGAACAACAGAAATTATCTTCAGGTAGCTTTAGGTGCATACTGAGCAGAGGACGCACTACACTAACTTGTAAATACTACAGCTGTCTGCGATACTAATAGGATCAGAAGAATACCAACAATTTTCTTCAGGTAGCTTTAGGTGAACACTGTGCAGAGGACACACTACACTAACTTGTAAATACTGCAGCTGCCTGAGGTACTGTACTAATAGGATCAGAAGAATACCACTAATTTTCTTCAGGTAGCTTTGGGTGCACACTGTGCAGAAGACGCACTACATTAACTTGAAAATACTACAGCTGTCTGCAATACTAATAGGATCAGAAGAACACCACTAATTTTCTTCAGATAGATTTAGGTGCACACTGTGCAGAGGACGCACTACACTAACTTGTAAATACTGTAGCTGCCTGCGGTACTGTACTAATAGGATCAGAAGAACACCACTAATTTTCTTCAGGTAGCTTTAGGTGCACACTGTGCAGAGGACGCACTACACTAAATTGTAAATACTACAGCTGCCTACGGAACTAATAGGATCAGAAGAACACCACCAATTTTCTTCAGGTAGAATAAGGTGCGCACTGTGCAGAGGACGCACTACACTAACTTGTAAATACTGCAGCTGCCTGAGGTACTGTACTAATAGGATCAGAAGAATACCACTAATTTTCTTCAGGTAGCTTTAGGTGCATACTGTGCAGAGGACGCACTACACTAACTTGTAAATACTACAGCAGCCTGCGATACTAATAGGATCAGATTAACATCACCAATTTTCTTCAGGTAGCTTTAAGTGCACACTGTGCAGAGGACGCGTTACACTAATTTGTTAATACTGCAGCTGAATGCAGTACTGTACTAATAGGATCAGAAGAACACCACCAATTTTCTTCAGGTAGCTTTAGGTGCACACTGTGCAGAGGACGCACTTCACTAACTTGCAAATACTACAGCTGCCTGTGTTACTAATAGGATCAGAAGAACACCACCAATTTCCTTTAGGTAGCTTTAGGTGCACACTGTGCAGAGGACGCACTACACTACCTTGTAAATACTGCAGCTGCCTGCGGTACTGTACTAATAGGATCAGAAGAATACCACCAATTTTCTTCAATAGCTTTAGGTGTACTCTGTGCAGAGGACGCACTACACAAACTTTTAAATACAGCAGCCTGTGATACTAATAGGATTAGAAGTACACAACCAATTTTCGTCAGGTAGCTTTAGGTGCACACTGTGCAGAGGACACAGTACACTAACTGTACATACTGTAGCTGCCTGCGGTATTAAAAGGAGTAGAACAACGGCAATTGTCTCCAGGTAGCTTTAGATGCACATAGTACAGAGGACGCACTGCAATAACTGTAAATATTGTAGCTGCCTGCCTGTGGTATTAATAGGATCAGAAGAACACCACCAATTGTCTTAAGATAGCTTTAGGTGCACACTGTGCAGAGCACACAGTACACTAACTGTAAATACTGTAGCTTCCTGTCTGTGATATTAATAGAAGCAAAACAACAGAAATTATCTTCAGGTAGCTTTAGGTGCATACTGAGCAGAGGACGCACTACACTAACTTGTAAATACTACAGCTGTCTGCGATACTAATAGGATCAGAAGAATACCAACAATTTTCTTCAGGTAGCTTTAGGTGAACACTGTGCAGAGGACACACTACACTAACTTGTAAATACTGCAGCTGCCTGAGGTACTGTACTAATAGGATCAGAAGAATACCACTAATTTTCTTCAGGTAGCTTTAGGTGCATACTGTGCAGAGGACGCACTACACTAACTTGTAAATACTACAGCAGCCTGCGATACTAATAGGATCAGATTAACATCACCAATTTTCTTCAGGTAGCTTTAAGTGCACACTGTGCAGAGGACGCGTTACACTAATTTGTTAATACTGCAGCTGAATGCAGTACTGTACTAATAGGATCAGAAGAACACCACCAATTTTCTTCAGGTAGCTTTAGGTGCACACTGTGCAGAGGACGCACTTCACTAACTTGCAAATACTACAGCTGCCTGTGTTACTAATAGGATCAGAAGAACACCACCAATTTCCTTTAGGTAGCTTTAGGTGCACACTGTGCAGAGGACGCACTACACTAACTTGTAAATACTGCAGCTGCCTGCGGTACTGTACTAATAGGATCAGAAGAATACCACCAATTTTCTTCAGGTAGCTTTAGGTGCACTCTGTGCAGAGGACGCACTACACAAACTTTTAAATACAGCAGCCTGTGATACTAATAGGATTAGAAGTACACAACCAATTTTCGTCAGGTAGCTTTAGGTGCACACTGTGCAGAGGACACAGTACACTAACTGTACATACTGTAGCTGCCTGCGGTATTAAAAGGAGTAGAACAACGGCAATTGTCTCCAGGTAGCTTTAGATGCACATAGTACAGAGGACGCACTGCAATAACTGTAAATATTGTAGCTGCCTGCCTGTGGTATTAATAGGATCAGAAGAACACCACCAATTGTCTTAAGATAGCTTTAGGTGCACACTGTGCAGAGCACACAGTACACTAACTGTAAATACTGTAGCTTCCTGTCTGTGATATTAATAGAAGCAGAACAACAGAAATTGTCTTCAGGTAGCTTTAGGTGCACACTGTGCAGAGGACGCACTACACTAACTTGTAAATACTGCAGCTAGCTGCGGTACTGCACTAATAAGATCAGAAGAACACCACTAATTTTCTTCAGGTAGCTTTAGGTGCACACTCTGCAGAGGACGCATTACACTAACTTGTAAATACTGCAGCTGGCTGCGGTACTGCACTAATAGGATCAGAAGAACACCACAAATTTTCTTCAGGTAGCTTTAGGTGCACACTGTGCAGAGGACGCACGACACTATCTTGTAAATACTACAGCTGCCTGTGATACTAATAGGATCAGAAGAACACAACCAATTTTCTTCAGGTAGATTTAGGTGCACACTGTGCAGAAGACGCACTACACTAACTTGTAAATACTGCAGCTGCCTGCGGTACTGTACTAATAGGATCAGAAGAACACAACTAATTTTCTTCAGGTAGCTTTAGGTGCAGACTGTGCAGAAGACGCACTACACTAACTTGTAAATACTACAGCTGCCTACGGAACTAATAGGATCAGAAGAACACCACCAATTTTCTTCAGGTAGAATAAGGTGCGCACTGTGCAGAGGACGCACTACACTAACTTGTAAATACTGCAGCTGCCTGAGGTACTGTACTAATAGGATCAGAAGAATACCACTAATTTTCTTCAGGTAGCTTTAGGTGCATACTGTGCAGAGGACGCACTACACTAACTTGTAAATACTACAGCAGCCTGCGATACTAATAGGATCAGATTAACATCACCAATTTTCTTCAGGTAGCTTTAAGTGCACACTGTGCAGGGGACGCGTTACACTAATTTGTTAATACTGCAGCTGAATGCAGTACTGTACTAATAGGATCAGAAGAACACCACCAATTTTCTTCAGGTAGCTTTAGGTGCACACTGTGCAGAGGACGCACTTCACTAACTTGCAAATACTACAGCTGCCTGTGTTACTAATAGGATCAGAAGAACACCACCAATTTCCTTTAGGTAGCTTTAGGTGCACACTGTGCAGAGGACGCACTACACTAACTTGTAAATACTGCAGCTGCCTGCGGTACTGTACTAATAGGATCAGAAGAATACCACCAATTTTCTTCAGGTAGCTTTAGGTGCACTCTGTGCAGAGGACGCACTACACAAACTTTTAAATACAGCAGCCTGCGATACTAATAGGATTAGAAGTACACAACCAATTTTCGTCAGGTAGCTTTAGGTGCACACTGTGCAGAGGACACAGTACACTAACTGTACATACTGTAGCTGCCTGCGGTATTAAAAGGAGTAGAACAACAGCAATTGTCTCCAGGAAGCTTTAGATGCACATAGTACAGAGGACGCACTGCAATAACTGTAAACACTGTAGCTGCCTGCCTGTGGTATTAATAGGATCAGAAGAACACCACCAATTGTCTTCAGATAGCTTTAGGTGCACACTGTGCAGAGCACACAGTACACTAACTGTAAATACTGTAGCTTCCTGTCTGTGATATTAATAGAAGCAGAACAACAGAAATTATCTTCAGGTAGCTTTAGGTGCATACTGAGCAGAGGACGCACTACACTAACTTGTAAATACTACAGCTGTCTGCGATACTAATAGGATCAGAAGAATACCAACAATTTTCTTCAGGTAGCTTTAGGTGAACACTGTGCAGAGGACACACTACACTAACTTGTAAATACTGCAGCTAGCTGCGGTACTGCACTAATAAGATCAGAAGAACACCACTAATTTTCTTCAGGTAGCTTTAGGTGCACACTCTGCAGAGGACGCATTACACTAACTTGTAAATACTGCAGCTGGCTGCGGTCCTGCACTAATAGGATCAGAAGAACACCACAAATTTTCTTCAGGTAGCTTTAGGTGCACACTGTGCAGAGGACGCACGACACTATCTTGTAAATACTACAGCTGCCTGTGATACTAATAGGATCAGAAGAACACAACCAATTTTCTTCAGGTAGATTTAGGTGCACACTGTGCAGAAGACGCACTACACTAACTTGTAAATACTACAGCTGCCTACGGAACTAATAGGATCAGAAGAACACCACCAATTTTCTTCAGGTAGAATAAGGTGCGCACTGTGCAGAGGACGCACTACACTAACTTGTAAATACTGCAGCTGCCTGAGGTACTGTACTAATAGGATCAGAAGAATACCACTAATTTTCTTCAGGTAGCTTTAGGTGCATACTGTGCAGAGGACGCACTACACTAACTTGTAAATACTACAGCAGCCTGCGATACTAATAGGATCAGATTAACATCACCAATTTTCTTCAGGTAGCTTTAAGTGCACACTGTGCAGAGGACGCGTTACACTAATTTGTTAATACTGCAGCTGAATGCAGTACTGTACTAATAGGATCAGAAGAACACCACCAATTTTCTTCAGGTAGCTTTAGGTGCACACTGTGCAGAGGACGCACTTCACTAACTTGCAAATACTACAGCTGCCTGTGTTACTAATAGGATCAGAAGAACACCACCAATTTCCTTTAGGTAGCTTTAGGTGCACACTGTGCAGAGGACGCACTACACTAACTTGTAAATACTGCAGCTGCCTGCGGTACTGTACTAATAGGATCAGAAGAATACCACCAATTTTCTTCAGGTAGCTTTAGGTGCACTCTGTGCAGAGGACGCACTACACAAACTTTTAAATACAGCAGCCTGCGATACTAATAGGATTAGAAGTACACAACCAATTTTCGTCAGGTAGCTTTAGGTGCACACTGTGCAGAGGACACAGTACACTAACTGTACATACTGTAGCTGCCTGCGGTATTAAAAGGAGTAGAACAACAGCAATTGTCTCCAGGAAGCTTTAGATGCACATAGTACAGAGGACGCACTGCAATAACTGTAAATACTGTAGCTGCCTGCCTGTGGTATTAATAGAATCAGAAGAACACCACCAATTGTCTTCAGATAGCTTTAGGTGCACACTGTGCAGAGCACACAGTACACTAACTGTAAATACTGTAGCTTCCTGTCTGTGATATTAATAGAAGCAGAACAACAGAAATTATCTTCAGGTAGCTTTAGGTGCATACTGAGCAGAGGACGCACTACACTAACTTGAAAATACTACAGCTGTCTGCGATACTAATAGGATCAGAAGAATACCAACAATTTTCTTCAGGTAGCTTTAGGTGAACACTGTGCAGAGGACACACTACACTAACTTGTAAATACTGCAGCTGCCTGAGGTACTGTACTAATAGGATCAGAAGAATACCACTAATTTTCTTCAGGTAGCTTTAGGTGCATACTGTGCAGAGGACGCACTTCACTAACTTGCAAATACTACAGCTGCCTGTGTTACTAATAGGATCAGAAGAACACCACCAATTTCCTTTAGGTAGCTTTAGGTGCACACTGTGCAGAGGACGCACTACACTAACTTGTAAATACTGCAGCTGCCTGGGGTACTGTACTAATAGGATCAGAAGAATACCACTAATTTTCTTCATGTAGCTTTAGGTGCACACTGTGCAGAGGACACAGTACACTAACTGTAAATACTGTAGCTTCCTGTATGTGATAATAATAGGAGCAGAACAACAGCAATTGTCTTCAAGTAGCTTTAGGTGCACACTGTGCAGAGGATGCACTACACTAACTTGTATATACTACAGCTGCCTGCGATACTAATAGGATCAGAACACCACCAATTTTCTTCAGGTAGCCTAAGGTGCACACTGTGCAGAGGACGCACTACACTTACTTGAAAACACTGCAGCTTCCTGTGGTACTGTACTAATAGGATCAAATTAACACCACTAATTTTCTTCAGATAGATTTAGGTGCACACTGTGCAGAGGACGCACTACACTAACTTGTAAATACTGCAGATGCCTGCGGTACTGTACTAATAAGATCAGAAGAACACCACTAATTTTCTTCAGGTAGCTTTAGGTGCACACTGTGCAGAGGACGCACTACACTAACTTGTAAATACTACAGCTGCTTGCAATACTAATAGGATCAGAAGAACACCACCAATTTTCTTCAGGTAGACTTAGGTGCACACTGTGCAGAGGACGCACTACACTAAGTTGTAAATACTGCAGCTGCCTGCGGTACTGTACTAATAGGATCAGGAAAACACCACTAATTTTCTTCAGGTAACTTTAGGTGCACACTGTGCAGAGAACACAGTACACTAACTGTAAATACTGTAGCTTCCTGTCTGTGAAAATAATAGGAGCAGAACAACAGCAATTGTCTTCAGGTAGCTTTAGGTGCACACTGTGCAGAGAACGCACTACACTAACTTGTAAATACTACAGCTGCCTGCGATACTGATAGGATCAGAACACCACCAATTTTCTTCAGGTAGCCTAAGGTGCACACTGTGCAGAGGACGCACTGCACTTACTTGTAAATTCTGCAGCTGCCTGCGGTACTGTACTAATAGGATCAGAAGAACACCACCAATTTTCTTCAGGCAGCTTTAGGTGCACACTGTGCAGAGGATGCACTTCAAAAACTTGTAAATACTACAGCTGCCTGAAGCAATAATAAGATCAGAAGAACACCACCAATTTTCTTCAGGTAGCTTTAGGTACACACTGTGCAGAAGACGCAATACACTAATTTGTAAATATTGCAGCTGCCTGCGGTACTGTACTAATAGGATCAGAAGAACACCACCAATTTTATTCAGGTAGTTTTAGGTGCACACTGTGCAGAGGACACAGTAAACTAACTGTAAATATTGTAGCTGCCTGCCTGTGGTATTAATAGTAGTAGAATGATAGCAATTGTCTTCAGGTAGCTTTAGGTGCACACTGTGCAGAGGACGCACTACACTAACTTGTAAATACTACAGCTGCCTGCGGTAATAATAGGTTTAGAAGAACACAACCAAATTTTCTTCAGGTAGCTTAAGATGCACACTGTGCAGAGGACGCACTACACTAACTTGTAAATACTGCAGCTGCCTGCGGTACTAATAGGATCAGAAAAACACCACCAATTTTATTCAGGTAGCTTAAGGTGTACACTGTGCAGAGGACACAGTACACTAACTGTAAATACTGTAGCTGCCTGCCTGTGGTATTAATAGGAGCAGAACAATAGCAATTGTCTTCAGGTAGCTTTAGGTGCACACTGTACAGAGGACGCACTACACTAACTTGTAAATACTGCAACTGCCTGCAGTACTGTACTAGTAGGATCAGAAGAACACCACCAATTTTCTTCTGGTAGCTTTAGGTGCACACTGTGCAGAGGACGCCCTACACTAACTTGTAAATACTGCAGTTGCCTGCGGTACTGTACTAATAGGATCAGAAGAACACCACCAATTTTCTTCAGGTAGCTTTAGGTGCACACTGTGCTGAGGACGCCCTACACTAACTTGTAAATACTACAGCTGCCTGCAGTAATAATAGGATCAGAAGAACACCACCAATTTTCTTAAGGTAGCTTTAGGTGCACACTGTGCAGAAGACGCACTACACTAATTTGTAAATACTGCAGCTGCCTGCGGTACTGTACTAATAGGATCAGAAGAACACCACTAATTTTCGTCAGATAGCTTTAGGTGCACACTGTGCAGAGGACGCACTACACTAACTTGTAAATAATACAGCTGCCTGCGATACTAATAGGATCAGAAGAAAACCACCAAATTTTCTTCAGGTATCTTAAGGTGCACACTGTGCAGAGGACGCACTACACTACACATGATTAAATAAGTATAATAAATATTAAAGATAGCAAAGATATTGCATATGGTATAAGCAGCAAAATTGTGATTATGACATGGGAATGTATATGATGCTTTGAGATGGCCCTATCTCATTAGCGTTTATACCTTAAATTGGGATGCAATTATTATGTAAAATAACTAACCCGTGGAGGAAAAATAATTAATCCAAAATCAACTAACTATTACCTGTGGGCTAGGAATGTATACAGTTCTATAGTGTCCTAGGGAAGCTCGTCAAGTGTTTTACCTTTGCTGACACTATATTTCAGGGAAGGATGTCCATCCCGCCCCATTGTGGCGTGATTGGATATCCCATCCATAATGGGTGTGGTTTAGATACCAGGCCTTGTACAAAGGAACGTAGCGCGTGGCGTGCTGGCACCGTCGCTGAGGACGTCAATGACGAAACGCGTACGACGGCGCCACGCACGCTACGTCACTTCCGGGTGCGGACTCTGTTGGAACGCAGGTGGAGCGCAAACATCTCGGCCATAGCCCACACTGTCGCCTCCACGCTAATTAGGCACGTTCCACTAGTTTATGCACCCTGGATGGTATTTTTTGACCTACCAGCACTGGATTCTCTATATATATTTTTTAGATATATATTTTTTTAGTTTATATATTTTTTAATTTTGACTATTTTTACCTGATGGTGTAATTAAGTTGTGGAATAAAAACGGTTTTACTTTAATACACTATGGGAGCCCTTTATTCCTTTTTACATGAGGGAGCCATTTGAGAAAAACACGGGGAGTGGAGACCAAAAGTGGATACCTCAGATGATCGCGGTGGAGAGGAGTTTGTGGCCGTGATACCCTAAGCTGTTCTGCCCCTGCAGGGGCTGCAGGATTCGGGAGCCATTTGAGAAAAACACGGGGAGTGGAGACCAAAAGTGGATACCTCAGATGATCGCGGTGGAGAGGAGTTTATGGCCGTGATACCCTAAGCTGTTCTGCCCCTGCAGGGGCTGCAGGATTCGGTGAGTGGGGACCCGAGAGGGGGAGCACAATAAGTCACCATTATCATCTGAAAGCACCGTTGTCACAGTTCGTTTGGAAATCATTTGAATATCGGACTTGAAGATTTTGATCACCACATGGACTATAATTATTTATTATTTATTACTTATTACCAAATCGTTGTTGTACACATTATCTACCACTAAATTGTCATTGCACACATTTGCACTTATTTGAGTAAGAATGCACTTGGAAGTCCATGTGATATAAGAGAAAATTACTGATTTAGCACACCTGAAATTGGGAATATATATATATATATATATTTTTTTTTTCACATGTATGAATTATGTATTGCTTCATCTGAAGATTGCATTGTTGCACATTAGGTTCTTCACTTCATTGGGTTGATGGTACTCCTGTACCACTAATAGGGGTATAGCTGGAGTAAATAATTGGTTCCAGTCACAAGGAACCCCGCAATAGAAAAACCTTTCCCCCAACACTCTAATATCCCATTATCCTAAAGGGAGCGCCATACCCCATTACACAATCTATACATTTTGCAGAGTCTCCTTAGGGAAGCTCCTCTAGGGGGGCTGCATACCTTACACTTTATCCTAAGCGCAGCACTTTTATATATACTAATTACATTAGGTTCCACCAAGGTGGGATCCTTTTGCTTGCAGCTATGGATATATTTGGGTATATGGGAAATAGGAATATAGATTTAGGTGGCATCTTCAACCAGGAGATAGTAACCAATGCACAAGATATGAATAGTCTGATGAGGAAACTAAGACACACCATGGAAAAGCAGCTCAGAGTCTGGTGGGATATAGCCACTATAGAAACTTACATTACAGCAAAAATGACTCCAAGGAGATTAAGGTGGGATCTAGACCCTAATGATGGTCTTAATGACCCAGAGCTGATGAATGAATGCTATACCTTCTTCAATGGGTGTGAAAACGACCTATTACATAAAATTTTGAAAAGAAGACGTTTTAAACTAAAATGGGTTGAAACTGATATTATCGAAATTAGAGACCAGCTTTTACCCTTCACCAACCAGACCGAATATAAAAACAAGGAAAAGGAGCTTCAAGAAACAATTAAAAAATATGACATTCAAATTCAAGCTAAAAAACAGAAGAAATAGAAAAGGGACCTGAGGGATTATCAGAGCATGAATGTCTACAAATGGCAAACCAACAATGGAGATCCCTGCCCACTAGAGGAGGAACTTGGAGAGGACGATAGTCCTGACACCTCCATCGAGATGGAAATGGAGGGACCAATTAATAACACACCGAAACATATAGGAAGAGGGAATGTGAGGCTCCCATATAGGCCACAACAAGATACACCATATGAACACACAATAGGACCCAGAATCCGAAGTGCTAACTATCAAGATAGGCAGGAATATAGAACCCCCCAAACACCCAGATATAATGTACCTACGAGAAATAGATACTCCCCATTAAGGGGAAATGTAAGGACTTAACACAGAAATTATTATGAAGATAACTCTGGCTCTAGATTCAGAGGAGATCGAGCACCTCCGAGGGATTTTCCCAGGCGCTGGGCAAGAGACAGACCACCAGGGAGATGGAGAGCCAGGCCCCCCTACAGGAATCCCGAATGGAGAAGACCATATACAGACAGAGAAGAACCCCGAGGAGAACAACACAGAACAGTGGAAGAGAACCAGCCATACAGGGAACAGGAAAACCTCAGAAGGCACGGAGGGGACATAAGATACATACAAGGACCCGAAGAAAGAAGAAGACAACCAGAGGAAATAGAGGAGGGAAGAAGAAAGCGAAGGCGAGAATATTAGGGAAGGGTATTTTTAACCTTAGCGATGCCCAATTCTCTGAGGATGAGATGAAAATCCTGGATTTGGGACTTAAGTTTGCCCCCGAAAAACATTTGGACAAATTCAAAACATATATTGATTTAAGAAAGTTTATGAGGAAACTTAACCTTAAAAAACACTTTTTAATCAATACAGATACTAGAACAAAGAGAGAAACAATATATGAGCAGACAAGGCTAAAAAACAACTCCACCTTTAACCCTAAAACATCCGGGAACCAATGTATGGGAGCCTTCCAAAAAATGGTGGAAGATGACCTAAGAAAACTAGAAAAACGAAGTACCCACAAAACAAAAAATGTCTGGAAAACAATAAAATCTTTGAGTAAAAGAAAGGAGGTGGTTATAAGACCTGCAGATAAAGGGGGAGGACTAGTAATACTGAACAAAAAAGATTACGAAGAGGAAATGAGGAACCTACTTCAGGTAGAGAACACCTATAACAAGCTCAACAAGAACCTCAAGCATACATATGAGAAAAAATTAAAAGCCTATGTGGAAAAAGGGAAAAAGATGGGGATTTTAAACACGAAAGAAGCAGAATACCTGGTCTCCCGCTCTACTAAAACCCCGGTGATTTACTATACACCTAAAATTCACAAAAGATTACACAAGCCACCCGGGAGACCCATAATCAGTGGCATTAATTCTGTGTTCTCTAGGTTGGGAGAATACCTTGACATATTCCTCAAACCCTTAGTCAAGATGGGAAAATCATACCTACGAGATAGCGCCCAACTCCTAGAGGAACTACAGCAATTTACTGGAGCACAAGATTACTTACTAGCCACCATCGATGTAAATTCGTTATACACCAGCATTGTGCAACAAGATGGGCTGTTGGGTGTGGAAAAAGCTCTTCATGAACTCACTAGTATGAGACAAGAACAAATCGACTTCATACTTGAAGGATTAGAGCTAGCAATGTCATGCAATTATTTCTGGCACGACCATAATTACTATGTCCAGAGTAAAGGAGTCGCTATGGGCGCAAGGTATGCACCAAGTGTGGCCAATCTACTGATGAACATGTGGGAGGAAGAATACATTTATGCTAGAAATATACCACATGTGAAATTGTACCGAAGGTACATAGATGATCTAATTGTATTCTGGGAAGGAACACCCGAGACCTTTGAAAGTTTTCTACAAGAACTGAATAACAACAGATATGGTCTAACGTTTACGGGGAAATGGGACCCCCAAAAAATTGAATACCTGGATTTAGAAATTTTTAAGAAGAATGATGGCCTGTATACAAAAACCTTCTTTAAGGCAACAGATAGAAACGGGTATATCCCTATTACCAGCTGCCATCACCCTCAGTGGAAGGGAAATATCCCTAAAGGCCAGCTCACGAGACTACGGAGGAACTGCGCAACCATTGAAGATTTTTTAGATCAAGCAGACATCCTGATAGAGCGGTTTCATGAAAAAGGATATAACCTAGACATGCTGAATAAGCTGAAGAGGGATATAGCAAACCTGGATCGGAATAATTTGCTGAAAAAATCAAAAAGAAAGAAGAAGAATGAAGAACTGGCATTTATTACAGGATTCAACTCCCAATATAAAGAGTTCGAGCATATACTGAAAAAATACTGGCCTATCCTAAAAGAGGACAGAACACTAGCAAATGTACTACCTAAGAAACCTAGGATTGTATACCGAAAAGCGCCCACCTTGCGACACTTACTGGTGCACAATGTTATAAACCCCCCCAAGACAACTAGGATTTTCCCGGATATGAAAGGGTTCTTTAAATGCCAAAAATGCCTACCATGTAGGGTCAGCAAAAAACAGCCCCGGAAAAAGGAAAGTTTTAAATCAAGAACAGACCATAAACAATACCAAATTAGGGAACTCATTACCTGTCAGAGTACGCATGTGACCTATGTCATCGAGTGTCCATGCCAATTGCAATATGTGGGCAGAACCACCCGGCCCTTACATGTGAGAATACGCGAACATATAAAAAACATCAAAAAGGGGTTCCCAAAACATCATCTGTCTCGCCACTTTGACGCAGTACATAAACGGGATCCGTCTGGACTGATCTTTTATGGGATTGACTGCGTCAGAGATCACTGGCGAGGGGGTAACAAAACCATACTTATCTCACAGAACGAAACCGCCTGGATATACAGGTTGGGGTCCCTTGCCCCTAGGGGCCTCAACCTGGATATTGATTTAAATTGTTTTCTAGCCAATCCCTGAGGCACGCTGGCAACACCCAGACTGGGGATTGCACATAGAGGGTTCTCTCATATGACGCTAAGCCCTGATGCATATCCACTCTTGGGCATGCATGGCCAACTACACATCCAAGCCTTCCTCCTGTATTTTCTCCTTTTTGTTTCTTTCCTTTTCTTTTCTTAATTAATGTATACACTTGGGATATGGACCCCCACCCGTCCCTGTCTGTAGACTTTTACAGGATACTGGAGGGCTATGGATGGGATTAATATGACCCCTATTATATATGGGTGACACCATCATTCCACTATTGGGCCTGTGGATGGTCTGTGACAGGGTTTCTACGTACCCCCCTTTGGGGTTTTTTTCTCGCTTTTTTCTCTCGCTTGCATACAACCCCTTGGTATAGAGATCATATACCTAACTTTATTATATGCATTTAAAATCATTTTAATTATGGCCTAAAAGTGTTAGGCATCCCCACAGTGAAAAGTTTATTTTCTTAGTATAGACACTCTTACCACACCATAGTAGTGCTTAAAACCTTGCAGTCTGTATATTTTAAAGTTTTATAAGGTTTTTCACATGATTAAATAAGTATAATAAATATTAAAGATAGCAAAGATATTGCATATGGTATAAGCAGCAAAATTGTGATTATGACATGGGAATGTATATGATGCTTTAGGATGGCCCTATCTCATTAGCGTTTATCCCTTAAATTGGGATGCAATTATTATGTAAAATAACTAACCCGTGGAGGAAAAATAATTAATCCAAAATCAACTAACTATTACCTGTGGACTAGGAATGTATACAGTTCTATAGTGTCCTAGGGAAGCTCGTCAAGTGTTTTACCTTTGCTGACACTATATTTCAGGGAAGGATGTCCATCCCGCCCCATTGTGGCGTGATTGGATATCCCATCCATAATGGGTGTGGTTTAGATACCAGGCCTTGTACAAAGGAACGTAGCGCGTGGCGTGCTGGCACCGTCGCTGAGGACGTCAATGACGAAACGCGTTCGACGGCGCCACGCACGCTACGTCACTTCCGGGTGCGGACTCTGTTGGAACGCAGGTGGAGCGCAAACATCTCGGCCATAGCCCACACTGTCGCCTCCACGCTAATTAGGCACGTTCCACTAGTTTATGCACCCTGGATGGTATTTTTTGACCTACCAGCACTGGATTCTCTATATATTTTTTAGATATATATTTTTTTAGTTTATATATTTTTTAATTTTAACTATTTTTACCTGATGGTGTAATTAAGTTGTGGAATAAAAACGGTTTTACTTTATTACACTATGGGAGCCCTTTATTCCTTTTTACATGAGGGAGCCATTTGAGAAAAACACGGGGAGTGGAGACCAAAAGTGGATACCTCAGATGATCGCGGTGGAGAGGAGTTTGTGGCCGTGATACCCTAAGCTGTTCTGCCCCTGCAGGGGCTGCAGGATTCGGGAGCCATTTGAGAAAAACACGGGGAGTGGAGACCAAAAGTGGATACCTCAGATGATCGCGGTGGAGAGGAGTTTGTGGCCGTGATACCCTAAGCTGTTCTGCCCCTGCAGGGGCTGCAGGATTCGGTGAGTGGGGACCCGAGAGGGGGAGCACAATAAGTCACCATTATCATCTGAAAGCACCGTTGTCACAGTTCGTTTGGAAATCATTTGAATATCGGACTTGAAGATTTTGATCACCACATGGACTATAATTATTTATTATTTATTACTTATTACCAAATCGTTGTTGTACACATTATCTACCACTAAATTGTCATTGCACACACTCGCACTTATTTGAGTAAGAATGCACTTGGAAGTCCATGTGATATAAGAGAAAATTACTGATTTAGCACACCTGAAATTGGGAATATATATATATATTTTTTTTTTGTCACATGTATGAATTATGTATTGCTTCATCTGAAGATTGCATTGTTGCACATTAGGTTCTTCACTTCATTGGGTTGATGGTACTCCTGTACCACTAATAGGGGTATAGCTGGAGTAAATAATTGGTTCCAGTCACAAGGAACCCCGCAATAGAAAAATCTTTCCCCCAACACTCTAATATCCCATTATCCTAAAGGGAGCGCCATACCCCATTACACAATCTATACATTTTGCGGAGTCTCCTTAGGGAAGCTCCTCTAGGGGGGCTGCATACCTTACACTTTATCCTAAGCGCAGCACTTTTATATATACTAGACGCACTACACTAACTTGTAAATTCTGCAGCTGCCTGCGGCACTGTGCTAATAGGATCAGAAGAACACCACCAATTTTATTCAGGTAGTTTTAGGTGCACACTGTGCAGTGCATACAGTACAGTAACTCTAAATACTGTAGCTGCCTGTCTGTGGTATTAATAGGAGCAGAACAACAGCAATTGTCTTCAGGTAGCTTTAGGTGCACACTGTGCAGAGGACACAGTACACTAACTGTAAATACCGTAGCTGCCTGTTCGTGGTATTAATAGGAGCAGAACAACAGCAATTGTCTTCAGGTAGCTTTAGGTGCACACTGTGCAGAGGACGCACTACACTAACTTGTAAATACTACAGCTGCCTGCGATACTAATAGGACCAGAAGAACACAACCAATTTTCATCAGGTAGCTTTAGGTGCACACTGTGCAGAGGACACAATACACTAACTGTAAATACCGCAGCTGCCTGTCTGTGGTATTAATAGGAGCAGAACAACAGCAATTGTCTTCAGGTAGCTTTAGGTGCACACTGTGCAGAGGACACAATACACTAACTGTAAATACCGCAGCTGCCTGTCTGTGGTATTAATAGGAGCAGAACAACAGCAATTGTCTTCAGGTAGCTTTAGGTGCACACTGTGCAGAGGACACAATACACTAACTGTAAATACCGCAGCTGCCTGTCTGTGGTATTAATAGGAGCAGAACAACAGCAATTGTCTTCAGGTAGCTTTAGGTGCACACTCTGCAGAGGACGCACTACACTAACTTGTTAATACCACAGCTGTCTGCAATACTAATAGGATCAGAAGAACACCACCAATTTTCTTCAGGTAGCTTAAGGTACACACTGTGCAGAGGACACACTGCACTAACTTGTAAATACTGCAGCTGCCAGCAGTACTGTACTGAAAGGATCAGAAGAACACCACTAATTTTCTTCAGATAGATTTAGGTGCACACTGTGCAGAGGACGCACTACACTAACTTGTAAATACTGCAGCTGCCTGCGGTACTGTACTAATAGGATCAGAAGAACACCACTAATTTTCTTCATTTAGCTTTGGGTGCACACTGTGCAGAAGACGCACTACATTAACTTGAAAATACTACAGCTGTCTGCAATACTAATAGGATCAGAAGAACACCACCAATTTTCTTCAGGTAGCTTAAGGTACACACTGTGCAGAGGACACACTGCACTAACTTGTAAATACTGCAGCTGCCTGCGGTACTGTACTAATAGGATCAGAAGAACACCACTAATTTTCTTCAGATAGATTTAGGTGCACACTGTGCAGAGGACGCACTACACTAACTTGTAAATACTGCAGCTGCCTGCGGTACTGTACTAATAGGATCAGAAGAACACCACTAATTTTCTTCAGGTAGCTTTAGGTGCACACTGTGCAGAGGACACACTACACTAAATTGTAAATACTACAGCTGCCTGCGATACTAATTGGATCAGAAGAACACCACCAATTTTCTTCAGGTAGATTTAGGTGCACACTGTGCAGAGGACGCATTACACTAATTTGTAAATACTGCAGCTGCCTGCGGTACTGTACTAATAGGATCAGGAGAACACCACTAATTTTCTTCAGATAGGTTTAGGTGCACACTGTGCAGAGGACGCACTACACTAACTTGTAAATACTGCAGCTGGCTCCGGTACTGCACTAATAGGATCAGAAGAACACAACAAATTTTCTTCAGGTAGCTTTAGGTGCACACTGTGCAGAGGACGCACGACACTATCTTGTAAATACTACAGCTGCCTGTGATACTAATAGGATCAGAAGAACACAACCAATTTTCTTCAGGTAGATTTAGGTGCACACTGTGCAGAAGAGGCACTACACTAACTTGTAAATACTGCAGCTGCCTGCGGTACTGTACTAATAGGATCAGAAGAACACAACTAATTTTCTTCAGGTAGCTTTAGTCGCAGACTGTGCAGAAGACGCACTACACTAACTTGTAAATACTACAGCTGCCTACGGAACTAATAGGATCAGAAGAACACCACCAATTTTCTTCAGGTAGCTTTAAGTGCACACTGTGCAGAGGACGCGTTACACTAATTTGTTAATACTGCAGCTGAATGCAGTACTGTACTAATAGGATCAGAAGAACACCACCAATTTTCTTCAGGTAGCTTTAGGTGCACACTGTGCAGAGGACGCACTTCACTAACTTGCAAATACTACAGCTGCCTGTGTTACTAATAGGATCAGAAGAACACCACCAATTTCCTTTAGGTAGCTTTAGGTGCACACTGTGCAGAGGACACACTACACTAACTTGTAAATACTGCAGCTGCCTGCGGTACTGTACTAATAGGATCAGAAGAATACCACCAATTTTCTTCAGGTAGCTTTAGGTGCACTCTGTGCAGAGGACGCACTACACAAACTTTTAAATACAGCAGCCTGTGATACTAATAGGATTAGAAGTACACAACCAATTTTCGTCAGGTAGCTTTAGGTGCACACTGTGCAGAGGACACAGTACACTAACTGTACATACTGTAGCTGCCTGCGGTATTAAAAGGAGTAGAACAACGGCAATTGTCTCCAGGTAGCTTTAGATGCACATAGTACAGAGGACGCACTGCAATAACTGTAAATATTGTAGCTGCCTGCCTGTGGTATTAATAGGATCAGAAGAACACCACCAATTGTCTTAAGATAGCTTTAGGTGCACACTGTGCAGAGCACACAGTACACTAACTGTAAATACTGTAGCTTCCTGTCTGTGATATTAATAGAAGCAGAACAACAGAAATTGTCTTCAGGTAGCTTTAGGTGCACACTGTGCAGAGGACGCACTACACTAACTTGTAAATACTGCAGCTAGCTGCGGTACTGCACTAATAAGATCAGAAGAACACCACTAATTTTCTTCAGGTAGCTTTAGGTGCACACTCTGCAGAGGACGCATTACACTAACTTGTAAATACTGCAGCTGGCTGCGGTACTGCACTAATAGGATCAGAAGAACACCACAAATTTTCTTCAGGTAGCTTTAGGTGCACACTGTGCAGAGGACGCACGACACTATCTTGTAAATACTACAGCTGCCTGTGATACTAATAGGATCAGAAGAACACAACCAATTTTCTTCAGGTAGATTTAGGTGCACACTGTGCAGAAGACGCACTACACTAACTTGTAAATACTGCAGCTGCCTGCGGTACTGTACTAATAGGATCAGAAGAACACAACTAATTTTCTTCAGGTAGCTTTAGGTGCAGACTGTGCAGAAGACGCACTACACTAACTTGTAAATACTACAGCTGCCTACGGAACTAATAGGATCAGAAGAACACCACCAATTTTCTTCAGGTAGAATAAGGTGCGCACTGTGCAGAGGACGCACTACACTAACTTGTAAATACTGCAGCTGCCTGAGGTACTGTACTAATAGGATCAGAAGAATACCACTAATTTTCTTCAGGTAGCTTTAGGTGCATACTGTGCAGAGGACGCACTACACTAACTTGTAAATACTACAGCAGCCTGCGATACTAATAGGATCAGATTAACATCACCAATTTTCTTCAGGTAGCTTTAAGTGCACACTGTGCAGGGGACGCGTTACACTAATTTGTTAATACTGCAGCTGAATGCAGTACTGTACTAATAGGATCAGAAGAACACCACCAATTTTCTTCAGGTAGCTTTAGGTGCACACTGTGCAGAGGGCGCACTTCACTAACTTGCAAATACTACAGCTGCCTGTGTTACTAATAGGATCAGAAGAACACCACCAATTTCCTTTAGGTAGCTTTAGGTGCACACTGTGCAGAGGATGCACTACACTAACTTGTAAATACTGCAGCTGCCTGCGGTACTGTACTAATAGGATCAGAAGAATACCACCAATTTTCTTCAGGTAGCTTTAGGTGCACTCTGTGCAGAGGACGCACTACACAAACTTTTAAATACAGCAGCCTGCGATACTAATAGGATTAGAAGTACACAACCAATTTTCGTCAGGTAGCTTTAGGTGCACACTGTGCAGAGGACACAGTACACTAACTGTACATACTGTAGCTGCCTGCGGTATTAAAAGGAGTAGAACAACAGCAATTGACTCCAGGAAGCTTTAGATGCACATAGTACAGAGGACGCACTGCAATAACTGTAAACACTGTAGCTGCCTGCCTGTGGTATTAATAGGATCAGAAGAACACCACCAATTGTCTTCAGATAGCTTTAGGTTCACACTGTGCAGAGCACACAGTACACTAACTGTAAATACTGTAGCTTCCTGTCTGTGATATTAATAGAAGCAGAACAACAGAAATTATCTTCAGGTAGCTTTAGGTGCATACTGAGCAGAGGACGCACTACACTAACTTGTAAATACTACAGCTGTCTGCGATACTAATAGGATCAGAAGAATACCAACAATTTTCTTCAGGTAGCTTTAGGTGAACACTGTGCAGAGGACACACTACACTAACTTGTAAATACTGCAGCTGCCTGAGGTATTGTACTAATAGGATCAGAAGAATACCACTAATTTTCTTCAGGTAGCTTTAGGTGCATACTGTGCAGAGGACGCACTACACTAACTTGTAAATACTACAGCAGCCTGCGATACTAATAGGATCAGATTAACATCACCAATTTTCTTCAGGTAGCTTTAAGTGCACACTGTGCAGAGGACGCGTTACACTAATTTGTTAATACTGCAGCTGAATGCAGTACAGTACTAATAGGATCAGAAGAACACCACCAATTTTCTTCAGGTAGCTTTAGGTGCACACTGTGCAGAGGACGCACTTCACTAACTTGCAAATACTACAGCTGCCTGTGTTACTAATAGGATCAGAAGAACACCACCAATTTCCTTTAGGTAGCTTTAGGTGCACACTGTGCAGAGGACACACTACACTAACTTGTAAATACTGCAGCTGCCTGCGGTACTGTACTAATAGGATCAGAAGAATACCACCAATTTTCTTCAGGTAGCTTTAGGTGCACTCTGTGCAGAGGACGCACTACACAAACTTTTAAATACAGCAGCCTGTGATACTAATAGGATTAGAAGTACACAACCAATTTTCGTCAGGTAGCTTTAGGTGCACACTGTGCAGAGGACACAGTACACTAACTGTACTTACTGTAGCTGCCTGCGGTATTAAAAGGAGTAGAACAACGGCAATTGTCTCCAGGTAGCTTTAGATGCACATAGTACAGAGGACGCACTGCAATAACTGTAAATATTGTAGCTGCCTGCCTGTGGTAGTAATAGGATCAGAAGAACACCACCAATTGTCTTAAGATAGCTTTAGGTGCACACTGTGCAGAGCACACAGTACACTAACTGTAAATACTGTAGCTTCCTGTCTGTGATATTAATAGAAGCAGAACAACAGAAATTGTCTTCAGGTAGCTTTAGGTGCACACTGTGCCGAGGACGCACTACACTAACTTGTAAATACTGCAGCTAGCTGCGGTACTGCACTAATAAGATCAGAAGAACACCACTAATTTTCTTCAGGTAGCTTTAGGTGCACACTCTGCAGAGGACGCATTACACTAACTTGTAAATACTGCAGCTGGCTGCGGTACTGCACTAATAGGATCAGAAGAACACCACAAATTTTCTTCAGGTAGCTTTAGGTGCACACTGTGCAGAGGACGCACGACACTATCTTGTAAATACTACAGCTGCCTGTGATACTAATAGGATCAGAAGAACACAACCAATTTTCTTCAGGTAGATTTAGGTGCACACTGTGCAGAAGACGCACTACACTAACTTGTAAATAATGCAGCTGCCTGCGGTACTGTACTAATAGGATCAGAAGAACACAACTAATTTTCTTCAGGTAGCTTTAGGTGCAGACTGTGCAGAAGACGCACTACACTAACTTGTAAATACTACAGCTGCCTACGGAACTAATAGGATCAGAAGAACACCACCAATTTTCTTCAGGTAGAATAAGGTGCGCACTGTGCAGAGGACGCACTACACTAACTTGTAAATACTGCAGCTGCCTGAGGTACTGTACTAATAGGATCAGAAGAATACCACTAATTTTCTTCAGGTAGCTTTAGGTGCATACTGTGCAGAGGACGCACTACACTAACTTGTAAATACTACAGCAGCCTGCGATACTAATAGGATCAGATTAACATCACCAATTTTCTTCAGGTAGCTTTAAGTGCACACTGTGCAGAGGACGCGTTACACTAATTTGTTAATACTGCAGCTGAATGCAGTACTGTACTAATAGGATCAGAAGAACACCACCAATTTTCTTCAGGTAGCTTTAGGTGCACACTGTGCAGAGGACGTACTTCACTAACTTGCAAATACTACAGCTGCCTGTGTTACTAATAGGATCAGAAGAACACCACCAATTTCCTTTAGGTAGCTTTAGGTGCACACTGTGCAGAGGACGCACTACACTAACTTGTAAATACTGCAGCTGCCTGCGGTACTGTACTAATAGGATCAGAAGAATACCACCAATTTTCTTCAGGTAGCTTTAGGTGCACACTGTGCAGAGGACACAGTACACTAACTGTACATACTGTAGCTGCCTGCGGTATTAAAAGGAGTAGAACAACAGCAATTGTCTCCAGGAAGCTTTAGATGCACATAGTACAGAGGACGCACTGCAATAACTGTAAACACTGTAGCTGCCTGCCTGTGGTATTAATAGGATCAGAAGAACACCACCAATTGTCTTCAGATAGCTTTAGGTGCACACTGTGCAGAGCACACAGTACACTAACTGTAAATACTGTAGCTTCCTGTCTGTGATATTAATAGAAGCAGAACAACAGAAATTATCTTCAGGTAGCTTTAGGTGCATACTGAGCAGAGGACGCACTACACTAACTTGTAAATACTACAGCTGTCTGCGATACTAATAGGATCAGAAGAATACCAACAATTTTCTTCAGGAAGCTTTAGGTGAACACTGTGCAGAGGACACACTACACTAACTTGTAAATACTGCAGCTGCCTGAGGTACTGTACTAATAGGATCAGAAAAATACCACTAATTTTCTTCAGGTAGCTTTAGGTGCATACTGTGCAGAGGACGCACTACACTAACTTGTAAATACTACAGCAGCCTGCGATACTAATAGGATCAGATTAACATCACCAATTTTCTTCAGGTAGCTTTAAGTGCACACTGTGCAGAGGACGCGTTACACTAATTTGTTAATACTGCAGCTGAATGCAGTACTGTACTAATAGGATCAGAAGAACACCACCAATTTTCTTCAGGTAGCTTTAGGTGCACACTGTGCAGAGGACGCACTTCACTAACTTGCAAATACTACAGCTGCCTGTGTTACTAATAGGATCAGAAGAACACCACCAATTTCCTTTAGGTAGCTTTAGGTGCACACTGTGCAGAGGACACACTACACTAACTTGTAAATACTGCAGCTGCCTGCGGTACTGTACTAATAGGATCAGAAGAATACCACCAATTTTCTTCAGGTAGCTTTAGGTGCACTCTGTGCAGAGGACGCACTACACAAACTTTTAAATACAGCAGCCTGTGATACTAATAGGATTAGAAGTACACAACCAATTTTCGTCAGGTAGCTTTAGGTGCACACTGTGCAGAGGACACAGTACACTAACTGTACATACTGTAGCTGCCTGCGGTATTAAAAGGAGTAGAACAACGGCAATTGTCTCCAGGTAGCTTTAGATGCACATAGTACAGAGGACGCACTGCAATAACTGTAAATATTGTAGCTGCCTGCCTGTGGTATTAATAGGATCAGAAGAACACCACCAATTGTCTTAAGATAGCTTTAGGTGCACACTGTGCAGAGCACACAGTACACTAACTGTAAATACTGTAGCTTCCTGTCTATGATATTAATAGAAGCAGAACAACAGAAATTGTCTTCAGGTAGCTTTAGGTGCACACTGTGCCGAGGACGCACTACACTAACTTGTAAATACTGCAGCTAGCTGCGGTACTGCACTAATAAGATCAGAAGAACACCACTAATTTTCTTCAGGTAGCTTTAGGTACACACTCTGCAGAGGACGCATTACACTAACTTGTAAATACTGCAGCTGGCTGCGGTACTGCACTAATAGGATCAGAAGAACACCACAAATTTTCTTCAGGTAGCTTTAGGTGCACACTGTGCAGAGGACGCACAACACTATCTTGTAAATACTACAGCTGCCTGTGATACTAATAGGATCAGAAGAACACAACCAATTTTCTTCAGGTAGATTTAGGTGCACACTGTGCAGAAGACGCACTACACTAACTTGTAAATAATGCAGCTGCCTGCGGTACTGTACTAATAGGATCAGACGAACACAACTAATTTTCTTCAGGTAGCTTTAGGTGCAGACTGTGCAGAAGACGCACTACACTAACTTGTAAATACTACAGCTGCCTACGGAACTAATAGGATCAGAAGAACACCACCAATTTTCTTCAGGTAGAATAAGGTGCGCACTGTGCAGAGGACGCACTACACTAACTTGTAAATACTGCAGCTGCCTGAGGTACTGTACTAATAGGATCAGAAGAATACCACTAATTTTCTTCAGGTAGCTTTAGGTGCATACTGTGCAGAGGACGCACTACACTAACTTGTAAATACTACAGCAGCCTGCGATACTAATAGGATCAGATTAACATCACCAATTTTCTTCAGGTAGCTTTAAGTGCACACTGTGCAGAGGACGCGTTACACTAATTTGGTAATACTGCAGCTGAATGCAGTACTGTACTAATAGGATCAGAAGAACACCACCAATTTTCTTCAGGTAGCTTTAGGTGCACACTGTGCAGAGGACGCACTTCACTAACTTGCAAATACTACAGCTGCCTGTGTTACTAATAGGATCAGAAGAACACCACCAATTTCCTTTAGGTAGCTTTAGGTGCACACTGTGCAGAGGACGCACTACACTAACTTGTAAATACTGCAGCTGCCTGCGGTACTGTACTAATAGGATCAGAAGAATACCACCAATTTTCTTCAGGTAGCTTTAGGTGCACTCTGTGCAGAGGACGCACTACACAAACTTTTAAATACAGCAGCCTGCGATACTAATAGGATTAGAAGTACACAACCAATTTTCGTCAGGTAGCTTTAGGTGCACACTGTGCAGAGGACACAGTACACTAACTGTACATACTGTAGCTGCCTGCGGTATTAAAAGGAGTAGAACAACAGCAATTGTCTCCAGGAAGCTTTAGATGCACATAGTACAGAGGACGCACTGCAATAACTGTAAATACTGTAGCTGCCTGCCTGTGGTATTAATAGGATCAGAAGAACACCACCAATTGTCTTCAGATAGCTTTAGGTGCACACTGTGCAGAGCACACAGTACACTAACTGTAAATACTGTAGCTTCCTGTCTGTGATATTAATAGAAGCAGAACAACAGAAATTGTCTTCAGGTAGCTTTAGGTGCATACTGAGCAGAGGACGCACTACACTAACTTGTAAATACTACAGCTGTCTGCGATACTAATAGGATCAGAAGAATACCAACAATTTTCTTCAGGTAGCTTTAGGTGCACACTGTACAGCAGACGCACTACACTAATTTGTAAATACTGCAGCTGCCTGCGGTACTATACTAATAGGATCAGAAGAACACCACCAATGTTCAACAGGTAGCTTTAGGTGCACACTGTGCAGATGATGCACTACATTAACTTGTAAATACTACAGCTGCCTGCGGTAATAATAGGATCAGAAGAACACCACCAATTTTCTTCAGGTAGCTTTAGGTGCACACTGTGCAGAGGACGCATTACACTAACTTGTAAATACTACAGCTGCCTGCGGTACTAATAGGAACAGAAGAACACCACCAAATTTTCTTCAGGTAGCTCAAGGTGCACACTGTGCAGAGGATGCACTACACTAACTTGTAAATACTACTGCTGGCTGCGATAATAATAGGATCAGAAGAACACCACCAATTTTATTCAGGTAGCTTAAGGTGTACACTGTACAGAGAACAGAGTACACTAACTGTAAATACTGTAGCTGTCTGCCTTTGGTATTAATAGGAGCAAACCAACAGAAATTGTCTTCAGGTAGCGTTAGGTGCACACTGTGCAGAGGACGCAGTACAATAACTGTAAATAGTGTAGCTGCCTGCCTGTGGTATTAAAAGGATCAGAGGAACACGACCAATTTTATTCAGGTAGCTTTAGGTGAACACTGTGCAGAGGACACACTACACTAACTTGTAAATACTGCAGCTGCCTGCAGTACTGTACTAATAGGATCAGAAGATACCACCAATTTTCTTCAGGTAGCTTTAGGTGCACACTGTGCAGAGGACGCACTAGACTAACTTGTAAATACTACAGCTGCCTGCGATACTAATAGGATCAGAAGAACCCAACCAATTTTCTTCAGGTAGCCTAAGGTGCACACTGTGCAGAGGACACGCTACACTTACTTGTAAATACTGCAGCTGCCTGCGGTACTGTACTAATAGGATAAGAAGAACACCACCAATTTTCTTCAGGTAGCTTTAGGTGCACACTGTGCAGAGGATGCACTACAAAAACTTTTAACTTCTACAGCTTCCTGTAGTAATAATAGGATCAGAAGAATAACACCAATTTTCTTCAGGTAGCTTTAAGTACACACTGTGCAGAAGACGCACTGCACTAATTTGTATATACTGCAGCTGCCTGCGGTACTGTACTAATAGGATCAGAAGAACACCACCAATTTTATTCAGGTAGTTTTAGGTGCACACTGTGCAGAGGACACAGTAAACTAACTGTAAATACTGTAGCTACCTGCCTGTGGTAATAATAGGAGTAGAACAACAGCAATTGTCTCCAGGTAGCTTTACGTGCACATAGTGCAGAGGACGCACTGCACTAACTGTAAATACTGTAGCTGCCTGCTTGTGGTGTTAATAGGATCAGCAGAACACCACCAATTGTCTTCAGGTAGCTTTAGGTGCACACTGTGCAGAGGACACACTGCACTAACTTGTAAATACTGCAGCTGCCTGCGGTACTGTACTAATAGGATCAGGAGAACACAACCAATTTTCTTCAGGTAGCTTTAGGTGCATACTGAGCAGAGGACGCACTACACTAACTTGTAAATACTACAGCTGCCTGCGATACTAATAGGATCAGATTAACATCACCAATTTTCTTCAGGTAGCTTTAAGTGCACACTGTGCAGAGGACGCGTTACACTAATTTGTTAATACTGCAGCTGCCTGCAGTACTGTACTAATAGGATCAGAAGAACACCACTAATTTTCTTCAGGTAGCTTTAGGTGCACACTGTGCAGAGGACACAGTACACTAACTGTAAATATTGTAGCTGCCTGCCTGTGGTATTAATAGTAGTAGAACAATAGCAATTGTCTCCAGGTAGCTTTAGGTGCACATAGTGCAGAGGACACAATGCTCTAACAGTAAATACTGTAGCTGCCTGCCTGGGGAATTAATAGGATCAGAAGAACACCACCAATTGTCTTCAGGTAGCTTTAGGTGCACACTGTGCAGAGGACACAGTACACTTACTGTAAATACTGCAGCTGCCTGCCTGTGGTATTAATAGGATCAGAACAACAGCAATTGTCTTCAGGTAGCTTTAGGTGCACACTGTGCAGAGGACGCATCACACTAACTTGTAAATACTACAGCTGCCTGCGGTATTAATAGGTTTAGAAGAACACCACCAATTTTCTTCAGGTAGCTTTAGGTGCACACTGTGCAGAGGACGCACTACACTAACTTGTAATTACTACAGCTGCCTGCGGTACTAATAGGATCAGAGGCACTCAACCAAATTTTCTTCAGGTAGCTTAAGGTGCACACTGTGCAGAGGATGTACTACACTAACTTGTAAATACTGCAGCTGCCTGCGGTACTAATAGGATCAGAAGAACACGGCCAATTTTATTCAGGTAGCTTAAGGTGTACACTGTGCAGAGGCACAGTACACTAACTGTAAATACTGTAGCTGTCTGCCTGTGGTATTAATAGGAGCAGAACAATAGCAATTGTCTTCAGGTAGCTTTAGGTTCACACTGTACAGAGGACGCACTACACTAACTTGTAAATACTGCAACTGCCTGCAGTACTGTCCTAATAGGATCAGAAGAACACCACCAATTTTCTTCTGGTAGCTTTAGGTGCACACTGTGCAGAGGACTCACTACACTAACTTGTAAATACTGCAGTTGCCTGCGGTACTGTACTAATAGGATCAGAAGAACACCACCAATTTTCATCTTGTAGCTTTAGGTGCACACTGTGCTGAGGACGCCCTACACTAACTTGTAAATACTACAGCTGCCTGCAGTAATAATAGGATCAGAAGAACACCACCAATTTTCTTCAGGTAGCTTTAGGTGCACACTGTGCAGAAGACGCACTACACTAGTTTGTAAATACTGCAGCTGCCTGCGGTACTGTACTAATAGGATCAGAAGAACACCACTAATTTTCGTCAGATAGCTTTAGGTGCACACTGTGCAGAGGACGCACTACATTAACTTGTAAATGCTACAGCTGCCTGCGATACTAATAGGATCAGAAGAACACCACCAAATTTTCTTCAGGTATCTTAAGGTGCACATTGTGCAGAGGACACACTACACTAAATTGTAAATTCTGCAGCTGCCTGTGCTAATAGGATCAGAAGAACACCACCAATTTTATTCAGGTAGTTTTAGGTGCACACTGTGCAGTGGATACAGTACACTAACTGTAAATACTGTAGCTGCCTGCCTGTATTATTAATAGGAGTAGAACAACAGCAATTGTCTCCAAGTAGCTTTAGGTGCACATAGTGCAGAGGACGCACTGCACTAACTGTAAATACTGTAGCTGCCTGCCTGTGGTATTAATAGGATCAGAAGAACAAATCCAATTGTCTTCAGGTAACTTTAAGTGCACACTGTGCAGAGGACACATTACACTAACTTTTAAATACTACAGCTGCCTACGGTGCTAATAGGATCAGAAGAACACCACCAAATTTTCTTCAGGTAGCTTTAAGTGCACGCTGTGCAGAGGACGCGTTACACTAATTTGTTAATACTGCAGCTGCCTCCAGTACAGTACTAATAGGATCAGAAGAACACCACCAATTTTATTCAGGTAGCTTTAGGTGCACACTGTACAGCAGACGCACTACACTCATTTGTAAATACTGCAACTGCCTGTGGTACTGAACTGATAGGATCAGAAGAACACCACTAATTTTCTTCAGGTAGCTTTAGGTGCACACTGTGCAGAGGATGCACTACACTAACTTATAAATACCACAGCTGCCTGCAATACTAATAGGATCAGAAGAACACCACCAATTTTCATCAGGTAGCTTTAGGTGCACACTGTGCAGAGGACGCACTACACTCACTTGTAAATACTGCAGCTGCCTGCGGTAATAATAGGATCAGAAGAACACCACCAATTTTCTTCAGGTAGCTTTATGTACACACTGTGCAGAAGACGCACTACACTAATTTGTAAATACTGCAGCTGCCTGCAGTTCTGTACTAATAGGATCAGAAGAACACCACCAATTTTTTTTTTCCAAAAAAGATTTTTATTGAAAGAAAAAGAAATAATCGGCATAACAGTATCATCATACAGTTGTACAAGAAGTGGGGAACAAAAATTTTTTTTGCGATTGAGACAAATGTAACAGTGAATTGACTATAACAGAAAGTCTCTTGTTGATGCTTTGCAACATATGCACGGCAAGAGGGTTTAAACTAATCGATTAATACACTAAAGTAACTGTCGAGAGGGTGATGTTGATTACAATGGCATAAAATATTTCTTCTTTTTTTTTTTCCCCCCTTTTCCCAGTTGCTGTTATAATTACTGGGGGAAAATTCCCACTCGTTAGGTGAAGGCGTATGGGTTTGTATGACAATTCAATCCACGTGTAAAGTAGAGATGTTGGTTGGGAGCTCTGTTAGGAGACCCATACTGTACAAGGTGTTAAGATGGGTTGTGGGTGGATAATGAGAAACATATGAAAAAGGGGGAAGGGGAGGGGGAGGGAGGGGTGACCTAAGGGACTTGAGGGGGGTGGGAATGGGAACACAGGGGGGAGATTAAGAGAGATAGAGGGGTGGTTGTCTCCTCGGTCTCCGCCACTTGTAGTGTAGATGCGGTCTGGTGTTGCTTTATGGTGAAGTAGGTTAGGTTTGTCTGATCTCTATTCTCTGAGAATAGTACAGGGCTGACTTTGACGTGCGACCCCCCATACTTGTCCCTTGTTTAGGGGTGGGGGGTCCACGTATTCTTGGGAGGAAGAAGAAGTTCATGAGTGGTAAGGCCGAAAGGATTAAACAGTGTAGATAGTGGGTGGTGGGTGGTGATCTTAGGTGAGCAGGTTCAGGTCGAAAATGATTTCATTAATGTCAGGTATCTGTCGGTTGACCGAAAGTGAGTCCAGCATGCCCACGTCTTGGAGAATCTAGCTGGGGAGTTTCGTGAGATGGAAATGAGTTCTTCCATTTCAGCTATTTTATTAATTTGTGTGAACCACTCTTGGATGGTCGGAGCATGAGACGTACCCCAGTGTCTAGGGATGCACATTTTCGCTGCATTCAGTAGGGGTAAGATCAGTGTCTTACGGTAGTATAAAGTAGACAAATCTGAGTGATGAAGCAGGCTTTGGGCTGGGGAGTGATCTAAGTTATAGGTCGATATTGATTCAGTGAGTTCTCGGACTTGCGTCCAGAATGGTTGAATAGCTGGGCATGACCACGAAATGTGTAACAATGTGCCCGGTTCATCACCACATCTCCAGCATTTATTGGGGAATGAAGGGTTGATTTTATTTAATATGGCTGGGGTTCTGTACCATCGTGTCAGGGTCTTATAGTTATTTTCCTGAATGGACACATTCAGGGAGCCTTTATGGGCAATCGTAAATATGTGTTCCCATTGGTCTTCTTCTAGTTCTGCTTGTAATTCTCTTTCCCATGTTTTGCAAGCTTTCCCTTCTTTGGGGGAAGTTCCAGTAAATAGCATAGCATATATACTGGAGATTAAATGTTGTTGGGGAGTAGATTGAGAGCATAGGTGCTCAAATGGAGTGAATGGTCGTGAAATAGAAGAGTCGCGATTGACTCCCGTTAAAAAATGTCGAATTTGAAAGTACATCCAGAATGGTAAAGGGTCGCTGGTGATGGCGGGTGTTAGTGTGAGGCAGTCTAAAAAAGAGCCGTCGCGGAAAAATTGATGCGCTTGTATGTTGGGGAGTTGCCACTGACTTGCTAGGAATTGTGCGGACATACCCGGGGGGGAAGGCAGGGTTCTGTCTTATAGGAGTTAAAGGGCCCGGGGAGGATGATATGTGTAGTTTTCGGCAAGCTTCCCTGAAACAGCCAAGGGTCGGGCCAATAAGAGGGTGTTCTTTGAGAGTGGAGGGAATATGTGTCAACTCCAGCCAGGGTGCGGATCCCAGAGGGAAGGGAGACAGTGATCCCTCCAGTCTGACCCAATCTTTGTGTTGGGTGTGTAGTGACCAGTCCACAATACGGGTAAGGTGGCAGGCCCGGTAATATTTTTTCAGATCTGGAAGACCAATGCCCCCCTTCATCTTAGGCCGTGTCAGGAGATCGTATGCGATTCTCGGATGTTTGTGTTTCCACAGAAAATCTGTACAAAGTCTTCTATAGGACAGGAAGAATGATGGGGGAAGTTTAATGGGGATAGCTTGTAGAATATATAGAATGCGGGGAAGAATGTTCATTTTAATAATGGCCGCACGTCCGAACCAGGAAAACTGAGGTTTGTTCAATTTTTGAGATCAGCAGAGATCGTTTTGAGAATGGGAAGATAGTTTTGTGCAAAGAGATCTGATAGGTTCGTTGTAAGGTAAATGCCAAGGTATTTAATTGCGTCGTGCCGCCATTGAAAGGAGAAATTAGTCTTACACTGTGTAACAGTCACTTTTGGGATGGTGACATTGAGGGCGTGTGATTTGGTGAAGTTTATTTTAAAATTGGAGATGCGCTGGAAGAGGTGGAAGTCTTTTAATAAGTTTGGGATAGAGGTGTGGGGTTCGCTAAGGGAAAGTAGGATGTCATCGGCAAAAGCTGCCAACTTATAAGTGTGGCCTGATATGGGTATTCCTTTAATATTTTCATTTCTCCTGAGGCAATTCAGGAGAGGTTCAAGGGTTAGTACAAAGAGGATAGGGGAAAGTGGGCAACCTTGCCTCGTTCCATTGGTTATGGAGAAGGCGTTTGACAGATGTCCGTTAATCCGAACTCTGGCCATGGGTGTCGTGTATAAAGACATAATTGAGTTGAACATGTGGTTTTGGAGGCCTAGGCGTCGCAGCACTGCCCCCATGTAGTCCCATGCCAGTCTGTCAAACGCCTTCTCCACATCCAATGATAGGAAAAAACCTTTATGTTTATTAGTTGTCATCCAATGATGGAGATTTATGGCTTTAATGGTGTTATCCCTTGCCTCTTGGCCTGGAATAAAACCAACCTGGTCCTTATCTATCAGTGATGGTAATAGAGGAAGCAAGCGATTGGCTAGGATTTTTGCAAAGAGTTTTATGTCAACATTTAGTAGGGAAATCGGCCTATAGTTGTTTACTAGGGTCGTGTATTTCCCTTCCTTTGGTATGACTGTAATGTGAGCTTCAAAGGAGTCTGTGGAAGGGAAGCGTGGAGGAGGACAGGGAGTTAAAGGCTCTGAGAAAGGGACCAGTAAGTGTCTCTATGAAGGTTTTAAAATACACGGCTGTGAGGCCGTCTGGGCCAGGACTCTTCCCGGCTTTTAATTGTTTGATTGCATTTTTAAGTTCAGCTTCCGAAATGGGGAGTTCTAATTGGCGAGCATCTTCTCTGTCAATAGGTTTAGGACAATGTTCTTTTAGAAAGCTTTTAATAAGGGATCGCCTATCATTGTTATTAGATGAGCCGTCAGCTGTTGTGCCGAGGTTGTATAGCGTGGAATAGTACACCTCGAATTGGGAGGCTATGTCTGGGGTTGTGACTTTCGATCTACCTTGGGAGTCGTTGATCACATAAATGTTGGAACGAGCTTTGTTCTTCTGGATGTCTCGGGCTAAGTATTTTCCGCTTTTATTTCCAAATTCATAGAACAATTTCTGTTGCAGGATGAATTTACATTTCGTTTTATGTGATAACTCTGTGAGTAGATGTTCTCTGGTTTGTGTGAGTTCTCGATATGTCTGCTGGGCCTGAGTCTGTTTGTGAGCTAGCTCTAGGGTTTTAATCTTCTCAATCAGGTTTGAAATATTAGCTTGGTGGGCTTTTTTCCGCGACCTTTTAAGGACAATGAGTTGACCCCTTAAGACGCATTTGTGGGCCTCCCATTGTGTTAGTGGAGATGTGTCTCCATTGTCATTGTCGATAAAGAAATTGTGTATGGCTTGTCTAATGTCTGCGATATCTCCTTCTGAGGTCAAAAGGGTAGAATCTAGGCGCCAGATTTTAGAAACATTCTGATGAACAGGTAAGGTCAGTGTCATTGTAATGGGGTGGTGGTCAGATAGGAGCATTGGTTCAATTGTCGCATGGGAAAGAAATGGAAGGTCTGGTTGGGAGAGGAAGAGGTAGTCAATTCTGGAATATCTGTCATGAGGGGCGGAGAAGAATGTGTAATCCTTGACATTTGGATGGAGAGTGCGCCAGGTATCATGTAAAAGCAAGTCGCTCAATTGTAGTTTGATTTGGCGTAGAGTTCTGTATGGCAGCGATGTGGAGCCTGAAGAGGTGTCTAAAATTGGGTACAGGGCTACATTAAAGTCTCCCCCGAGCACGGTTAGACCAACAGAGAAGCCTGATAAAAGTTGAGAGATCTGTCTAAAGAAGCTAGATTGTGCAGAATTAGGGCTGTAAATATTAGCCAAGGTTACAGGCCGGCCCTGTATCTTACCTTTTAAAAAGATGTATCTGCCTTCTTTATCAATAAGTGAATCAGTGCGTTCCCAGGTTAGGTTTTTGGAGATCAGGATTGAAACTCCCTTAGTCTTTGCCTGTGAGTTGGTAGAGTGGTAGGAATGAGGGAACCAGTGATTTGTAAGCTTGGGAATCTTATCTGCGCGGAAATGGGTTTCCTGGAGGAAGACTATGTTGGATTTTAGTTTGTGCATCATAGACAGAACTTGGCTGCGTTTTTCTGGGATATTGAGCCCTTTTACGTTTAAGGATGTCACTTTTAGCGTGTCGTGTTTGGTGGTGGGTGGTATGTGCGACATGCTTTAAAAGGATGGGGTCTATTGTCGGATTAGTCAATAGACCTCTTTGAGTGTGTTGGGGGGTGGTTCGTGGGGATGTTGTTTGTTCGGAAGGGATTGCGATGGCGAAGTGGAAGTGGCGGAGACCGAGGGGGCAGTGGAGGGGGGGTGAGGGAGGTGGAGGAGGGCTCGAAAAAACTGAATGTGGCTAAGGAATGAGGAGGGAGAAACCGAGGGGGAAAGGGGTCTATAAAGGGGAGAGGAAGCGGAGGGGAAAAAGATAAGAGGGAAGGAGAGAGAAAAAAGAAAAAAAAAACAAGATAGATATGTAAGGTCTAGGTGTTCCGGAGGTAAAGAGGGGTTCAGAGACCCCTCTTATGGGGTAGTACATTGTCCGGAATAAGTCAACGGGAAAGATAGGTTCCCGTTGTGTGGAGAGGTGAAGGGTGCCGGTAGTAATGGGTTGGAAATAAAGTGTAATCCTCTGGTCCTCAGAGGGGTGTGGATGGTCAAGAAAGAAGAATGAGCCTAAAAGTTATAGTATTAGTCTTGGGGATTGTGGATGAAATGAGGGAGATCTTAAGTTTAAAGTAATGTCATTGCAAGAGACAGAATATCGAATGAGGTCTGTTGGGGCAGGAGAATGAATCCGCATCATTAGGGGAAGGCGGCCTTAGCCATTGTGGGAGTGTGGAGTGGACGTCTAGCTGTTAGTCATTCAGATGTTTAACGAGACAAGCAAGGAATCAAATATACAGTTTACCTTATAACGTTAACAAGACTTTATATCGTTAGTATGTATCTCTTGCGTTATTTATGCTCGCCTCACTCTCAGAGTAGGCCTCCAACCTGTGCGACCGAACCCCACACGGTATAAGAACAGGTAGCCCGAGAGTCCACCATAAAGGTAGGTCAGCTCGACCAACCTGTGTGTATGTTCGTCTAAAGGTCACAATATAGAAACTATTATCCAGACGGGGTATGGGGGTCGCTCACACACGCCAGAGGTCCATCCGGGTTCTTTTGCTTGGTTGCCAAGGATAGACATTGTTTGTTGTGTTGAAATATTAATAAAGAAAAGAGAATAAAATAAAATAAAATTACATAGCATTACATGTTATGTAGCCAGGCCTCAGGCCGGCCCCACAAGGGGTCAGCCATTTAGTTGGTGAGGGATCTATCGAGTTCCAACATACATCTTAGGTCTTATATAATGAAAATTTGTGTAATAACAGAAACAATAATGGTACCAATACCCTCTAGCAGGGTTATAAGCCTCCTTTGGGTTGTGACTCAACTGAAGATAACAGGATAACTTTCTACGTCAATATACAAACAGGGTGGGCGAGTCCACACAGATTAATGCTTTTACGGGGGTCAATGGGGTATGCAGGGTATATCTTGTTTGCCATCTTAGTGGATGTCAAGGCTTAGATACCCGTTAACCAGTTGGATAATCGCTTGATAAGGTGAGGGGGGAGTCTGAGCATATGAAGATCAGCTCTTAATGTTGGGGGGACATCAGTTGGGGTTGGATATGTAGAGATTGGGTGGAATTAAGGGTGTAGCTTAGGTTCTGTGTGGAATCGCCCCTCCAGAGAGGAGTCTACATTAGTAACAAACAAGTGTGAGAACCGGTCTTTTCTTTCAAAGGGGTGCAAGTTAGAATAAGGGGATTCTGTCCTGGAAATACGACTTGTGTCTTTCACAGCAAGGAGTGATATTTGTCCAGGGAGGTTCAAGAAAGCCTATTTGGGAGTTAAATAAGGGGGTTGACAGGATGGGGAGGTGGAAAGGGAGTAAAGAGGGTGGTTATTATTTGGGGAGCTATATAGCGGTCACAAATATAAGTCATCTTCATGCATGTTCATGTTATACTTGCGTGACCAATGTTCCGTTGCTTGAAGTCTGTCTGTGTAGTAAAAGTCACTGCTGGATGAGTCAGATGGGAGGGACTGGGCGTAGTAATGAGTTTGTAGATCTTGCGTTGAATTTGCTGTGTGAGAAGACGAGCAAGATGAAGAGAGGTAGAGGGGTGGAGGATGTTTTCGTAGGGTAGGCCAGTCTGTGGAACTAAGTGGTAAGCATCCGTCAGGAACTGGGTGAGGGAGAGGTGAGGAATTGTGTTGATCCTTTGAGTCAAAACATCTTGCTTCTGGCTTGTAGGAGATCCGTCTGTAAGTATTTGAGTGATCACAGTTTTGATTGACGTCTGTCTTGCATAGACCTTTATAGGGTAGCGGGTGAAAGGGCTTCAGGTGATCAATAGGAGATGGGGGTGGGTTACCCCGTTATTCAGGACCCCCGTGGCGGGGTCGTCTGTGGGCAGGAGAAGCTGTGGGGCTGTGGGCGTGTTGGTCCTGGGAGAGTTGGATCTGCGCCTTCTTATATGGAACTCATTGCGGACTGGGATGGCATCCATGGAGCTGGACCTTCTGAGTTGGGGAGGTCTGAGAGAGCAGTACCAGTCAGGCAGTTCAATGCAAGGTATATTCAGAATTTCACAGAATGTGGTGAGATCTTCAGGCACTCTCAGGTTAGCTGTTCACCCTTGTGTTGATGCTGAGAGGCAAAAATGGAATTTCCAGCGGTACTGAATTCCGTTTGTGCGTAATAGATCAAGGAGAGGGCGCAAGTCTCTTCTATTTTTTAGAGTGATAGGCGATAGATCTTGAAAGATTTTTTTTTCTGAGCCTTGGCATGCAAGATTGCGACGGTCTCCGGCCCTGCGAAGGATTTCCTCTTTCAGTTTGAAATTAACTAGGCAGCATACCACATCCCTGGGAGGGTCGGTGTCTCTACCTCTGGGTCTGAGGGCCCTGTGTAAGCATTCACATTCAATGGGGGTCTCAGGGGGTCTGCCTAAGAGATCATTAAATACAGCTATGGTTGCCTGGGTAAGTTGGGTATGATCGATCGATTCTGGCATGCCTCTTACCCGTAAGTTGTGTCATCTGCCACGATTATCCAGGTCTTCCATGTATCTGTACAGATCTCTGAGCTGGACGGAGTGTGCTTGGGATGAAGTCTGGAGCCTGTGGATGGCATTCTCACTATGTGCTGTTGCTTCTTCTATGTTGTCCATGCGGACCGTCATGGACTGGATGTCTCTCCTCAGGTCAGAGATGACCGTTGCGAAGGTGGCTTTAATGTATTCTGCCACTGTTCTCAGGTCCCCTATGTTTAAGGGGTGCTCTGTCGCCACGTGCTGTGTGGGCGATTGTGTCCGGTGTCTGCCAGAGGGGCTGAGGCTGGAGGAGCGCGCTGTGGACGAGTAGGCCTGAGATGAAGCCGGGGCCTCGCGTGATTGCGTCCGGAAGATCTGTGGGATGCTGCGGCCTGCTTGTGAATCGGGTCTCCGCGGGGATCGGGAACGGGATGGTGATGGGTTCCCCTTAGATTTCCCAATTTTTTCGCTTCAGATGGCTCTGTTAGGCTGCTGAAAACCCCTCTGAGGACCGGAGCGCAGGGATCAGGCGTCCATTAGAGTCCGGCACCAAACCACGCCCCCACCACCAATTTTATTCAGGTAGTTTTAGGTACACACTGTGCAGAGGACACAGTACACTAACTGTCAATACTGTAGCTGCCTGCCTGTGGTATTAATAGGAGTAGAACAACAGCAATTGTCCCCAGGTAGCTTTAGGTGCACATAGTGCAGAGGACGCACTACACTAACTGTAAATACTGTAGCTGCCTGCCTGTGGTATTAATAGGATCAGAAGAACATCACCAATTGTCTTCAGGTAGCTTTAGGTGAACACTGTGCAGAGGACACAGTACACTAACTGTAAATACTGTAACTTCCAGTCTGTGATATTAATAGGAGCAAAACAACAGCAATTGTCTTAAGGTAGCTTTAGGTGCACACTGTGCAGAGGACACACTACACTAACTTGTAAATACTACAGCTGTCTGCGATACTAAAAGGATCAGAAGAACACCACCAATTTTCTTCAGGTAGCTTTAGATGCACACTGTGCAGAGGACACACTGCACTAACTTGTAAATACTACATCTGCCTGCGGTACTAATAGGATCAGAAGAACACCACCAAATTTTCTTCAGGTAGCTTAAGGTGTGCACTGTGCAGAGGACGCACTACACTAACTTGTAAATACTGCAGCTGCCTGCGGTACTGTACTAATAGGATCAGAAGAACACCACCAATTTTATTCAGGTAGCTTAAGGTGTACACTGTGCAGAGGACACAATACACTAACTGTAAATTCTGTAGCTGCCTGCCTGTGGTATTAATAGGAGCAGAACAACAGCAATTGTCTTCAGGTAGCTTTAGGTGCACACTGTGCAGAGGACACAGTACACTAACTGTAAATACTGTAGCTTCCTGCCTGTGGTATTATTAGGAGCAGAACAATAGCAATTGTCTTCAAGTAGCTTTAGGTGCACACTGTGCAGAGAACGCACTGCACCAACTTGTAAATACTACAGCTGTCTGCGATACTAATAGGATCAGAATAACACCACCAATTTTCATCAGGTAGCTTTAGGTGCACACTGTGCAGAGGACGCACTACACTAACTTGTAAATACTGCAGCTGCCTGCGGTGCTGTACTAATAGGATCAGAAGAATACCACCAATTTTCTTCAGGTAGCTTTAGGTGAACACTGTGCAGAGGAGACAATACACTAACTTGTAAATACTGCAGCTGCATGCAGTACTGTACTAATAGAATCAGAAGAACACCACCAATTTTCTTCAGGTAGCTTTAGGTGCACACTGTGCAGAAGATGCACTACACTAATTTAAAATACTGCAGCTGCCTGTGGTATTGTACTAATAGGATCAGAAGAACACCACTAATTTTCTTCAGGTAGCTTTAGGTGCACACTGTGCAGAGGATGCACTACACTAACTTGTAAATACTACAGCTGCCTGCGATACTAATAGGATCAGAAGAATACCACAAATTTTCTTCAGGTAGCTTTAGGTGCACACTGTGCAGAGGACGCACTGCACTAACTTGTAAATACTACAGCTGCCTGCGGTACTAATAGGATCAGAAGAACACCACCAATTTTATTCAGATAGCTTAAGATGTACACTGTGCAGAGGACACAGTACACTAACTGTAAATACTGTAGCTGCCTGCGGTACTGTACTATTAGGATCAGAAGAACACCACCAATTTTTTTCAGGTAGCTTTTGGTGCACACTGTGCAGAGGACTCACTACACTAACTTGTAAATACTACAGCTTCTTGCTGTAATAATAGGATCAGAAGAACACAACTAATTTTCTTCAGGTAGCTTTAGGTGCACACTGTGCAGAGGACGCACTACACTAACTTGTCAATACTACAGCTGCCTGCGATACTAGTAGGATAAGAAGAACACCACCAATTTTATTCAGGTAGCTTTAGGTGCACACTGTGCAGAGGATGCACTACACTAACTTGTAAATACTACAGCTGCCTGCGGTACTAAAAGGAACAGAAGAACACCACCAAATTTTCTTCAGGTAGCTTAAGGTGCACACTGTGCAGAGGACGCACTACACTAACTTGTAAAAACTACAGCTGCCTGTGGTACTAAGAGGATCAGAAGAACACCACCAATTTTATTCAGGTAGCTTTAGGTGCACACTGTGCAGAGGACACAGTACACTAACTGTAAATACTGTAGCTGCCTGTCTGTGGTATTAATAGGAGCAGAACAACAGCAATTGTCTTCAGGTAGCTTTAGGTGCACACTGTGCAGAGGACGCACTGCACTAACTTGTAAATACTACAGCTGTCTGCGATACTAATAGGATCAGAAGAACACCACCAATTTTCTTCAGGTAGCTTTAGGTGCACACTGTGCAGAGGACACACTGCACTAACTTGTAAATACTGCAGCTGCTTGCGGTACTGTACTAATATGATCAGAAGAACACCACCAATTTTCTTCAGGTAGCTTTAGGTGCACACTGTGCAGAGGACGCGCTACACTAACTTGTAAATACAACAGCTGCCTGCGATACTAATAGAATCAGAAGAAGACAACCAATTTTCTTCAGGTAGCTTTAGGTGCACACCGTGCAGAGGACGCACTACACTAATTTGTAAATACTGCAGCTGCCTGCGGTACTGTACTAATAGGATCAGAAGAACACCAACAATTTTATTCAGGTAGCTTAAGGTGTACACTGTGCAGAGGACACAGTACACTAACTGTAAATACTGTAGCTGCCTGCCTGTGGTATTAATAGGAGCAGAACAACAGCAATTGTCTTCAGGTAGCTTTAGGTGCACACTGTACAGAGGACACAGTACACTAACTGTAAATACGGTAGCTGCCTGCCTGTGGCATTAATAGGAGCAGAACAATAGCAATTGACTTCAGGTAGCTTTAGGTGCACACTGTGCAGAGGACGCACTGAACAAACTTGTAAATACTACAGCTGTCTGCAATACTAATAGGATCAGAAGAACACAACCAATTTTCTTCAGGTAGCTTTAGGTACACACTGTGCAGAAGACGCACTACACTAATTTGTAAATACTGCAGCTGCCTGCGGTACTGTACTAATAGGATCAGAAGAACCCCACCAATTATATTCAGGTAGTTTTAGGTGCACACTGTGCAGAGGACGCATTACCCTAACTGTAAATACTGTAGCAGCCTGCCTGTGGTAGTAATAGAAGTAGAACAACAGCAATTGTCTCCAGGTAGCTTTAGGTGCACATAGTGCAGAGGACGCACTGCACTAACTGCAAATACTGTAGCTGCCTGCCTGTGGTATTAATAGGATCAGAAGAACACCACCAATTGTCTTCAGGTAGCTTTAGGTGCACACTGTGCAGAGGAAACAGTACACTAACTGCAAATACGGTAACTTCCTGTCTGTGATATTAATAGGAGCAGAACAACAGCAATTGTCTTCAGGTAGCTTTAGGTGCACACTGTGCAGAGGACGCACTTCACTAACTTGTAAATACTACAGCTGCCTGCAGTACTGTACTAATAGGATCAGAAGAACAACACCAATTTTCTTCAGGTAGCTTTAGGTGCACGCTGTGTAGAGGACGCACTACACTAACGTGTAAATACTGCAGCTTCCTGCAGTACTGTACTAATAGGATCAGAAGAACAACAACAATTTTCTTCAGGGAGCTTTAGGTGCACACTGTACAGCAGACGCACTACACTAATTTGTAAATATTGCAGCTGCCTGCGGTACTGTACTATTAGGATCAGAAGAACACCACTAATTTTCTTCAGGTAGCTTTAGGTGCACACTGTGCAGAGGATGCACTACACTAACTTGTAAATACTACAGCTGCCTGCGATACTAATAGGATCAGAATAAAACCACCAATTTTCATCAGGTAGCTTTAGGTGCACACTGTGCAGAGGACGCACTACACTAACTTGTAAATACGGCAGCTGCCTGCGGTACTTTACTAATAGGATCAGAAGAATACCACCAATTGTCTTCAGGTAGCTTTAGGTGCACACTGTGCAGAGGACGCACTACACTAACTTGTAAATACAGCTGCCTGCGATACTAATAGGATCAGAAGAACACAACCAATTTTCTTCACGTAGCCTAAGGTGCACACTGTGCAGAGGACGCACTACACTTACTTGTAAATACTGCAGCTGCCTGCGGTACTGTACTAATAGGATCAGAAGAACACCACCAATATTCTTCAGGTAGCTTTAGGTGCACACTGTGCAGAGGATGCACTACAAAATCTTGTAAATACTACAGCTTCCTGCTGTAATAATAGGATCCGAAGAACACCACTAATTTTCTTCAGGTAGCTTTAGGTACACACTGTGCAGAAGACGCACTACACTAATTTGTAAATACTGCAGCTGCCTGCGGTACTGTACTAATAGGATCAGAAGAACACCACCAATTGTCTTCAGGTAGCTTTAGGTGCACACTGTGCAGAGGACACCGTACACTAACTGTAAATACTGTAGCTTCCTGTCTGTGATATTAATAGGAGCAGAGCAACAGCAATTGTCTGCAGGTAGCTTTAGGTGCACACTATGCAGAGGACGCACTACACTAACTTGTAAATACTGCAGCTGCCTGCAGTACTGTACTAAAAGGATCAGAAGAACACCACCAATTTTATTCAGGTAGCTTTAGGTGCACACTGTGCAGAAGGCGCACTACACTAATTTGTAAATACTGCAGCTGCCTGCGGTACTGTACTAAAAGGATCAGAAGAACACCACCAATTTTCTTCAGGTAGCTTTAGGTGCACACTGTGCAGAAGACACACTACACTAATTTGTAAATACTGCAGCTGCCTTCGGTACTGTACTAATAGGATGAGAAGAACACCACTAATTTTCTTCAGGTTGCTTTAGGTGCCCACTATGCAGAGGACGCACTACACTAACTTGTAAATACTGCAGCTGCCTGTAGTACTGTACTAATCGGATCAGAAGAACACCACTAATTTTCTTCAGGTAGCTTTATGTGCACACTGTGCAGAGGACGCACTACACTAACTTGTAAATACTACAGCTGCCTGCGGTACTAATAGGAACAGAAGAACAAACAATAAGAAAACCGCGCTAAAAATGATAAAGGAGTCCACGTTACAGTCCTATAAACATAAATGGATAGTCCCAATGTTGATCCGGGTCAAATTTTCTCCAAACGAGACAGTGATAAATAAACACAATCAGCGGAACACTCCAACATCAGTTGTGCTTACCAGAAGTAAGTTTGTAAGGGCGAGTGGCTTAAACCCAGCCTGGGCCTTTAGATGTATACTCCAGATGGAATAGGGAGGGCGCCCTCATCCCGTGTATCCACGGATATAGTGCAAAAAATATAAAAAAATATATATAGTGTAATATTGTTATGACATATACCACACCAAACAAAAAAGTGACCACCCAAACACTCCTTAAATCATGTGTGATCATAGAATCCTACGTTAAATAGCTAGGGCAGTGAGGTGAGTGACATGCAATCATGCACATGCAGGTGAAAAATAAAAATAAAAATAATAAGTAAATGTAAGCTGCAACGACTTCCAAACCTGCTTACCAGATAGGAGATGGATAGTCGGCATATACAAAACACTCCAGATAAAAAATACAAATATGGAAAAATGTAGAAAAAACTCATATCCAGTGTTAAACACAATAGTGATGCAGGCTGCTTACCAGAGGGCTGACCATCATATGCAGGTATGTGGAAACGCAAGAACCACCACCAAGGGATAAATAGGGCAAACCTTCAGGATTGTCCCCTTACCAGACAGAAAGGACATATAAGCCGGATGTAATATGGTCTCAACCTCACTTCCAACCGGAATGGTGTACCCCGTCTTATCCTCTCCGTCCAAGCTCAGCCGCATATAAATAATGGAGAGCCAGCCACACCATTACCAGGATGATGAGAATAAGATGAGAGACTCTTATTCTCATCATCCTGGTAATGGTGTGGCTGGCTCTCCATTATTTATATGCGGCTGAGCTTGGACGGAGAGGATAAGACGGGGTACACCATTCCGGTTGGAAGTGAGGTTGAGACCATATTACATCCGGCTTATATGTCCTTTCTGTCTGGTAAGGGGACAATCCTGAAGGTTTGCCCTATTTATCCCTTGGTGGTGGTTCTTGCGTTTCCACATACCTGCATATGAGGGTCAGCCCTCTGGTAAGCAGCCTGCATCACTATTGTGTCTAACACTGGATATGAGTTTTTTCTACATTTTTCCATATTTGTATTTTTTATCTGGAGTGTTTTGTATATGCCGACTATCCATCTCCTATCTGGTAAGCAGGTTTGGAAGTCGTTGCAGCTTACATTTACTTATTATTTTTATTTTTATTTTTCACCTGCATGTGCATGATTGCATGTCACTCACCTCACTGCCCTAGCTATTTAACGTAGGATTCTATGATCACACATGATTTAAGGAGTGTTTGGGTGGTCACTTTTTTGTTTGGTGTGGTATATGTCATAACAATATTACACTATATATATTTTTTTATATTTTTTGCACTATATCCGTGGATACACGGGATGAGGGCGCCCTCCCTATTCCATCTGGAGTATACATCTAAAGGCCCAGGCTGGGTTTAAGCCACTCGCCCTTACAAACTTACTTCTGGTAAGCACAACTGATGTTGGAGTGTTCCGCTGATTGTGTTTATTTAACACTGTCTCGTTTGGAGAAAATTTGACCCGGATCAACATTGGGACTATCCATTTATGTTTATAGGACTGTAACGTGGACTCCTTTATCATTTTTAGCGCGGTTTTCTTATTGTTTGATTTTATATGGTGGGCTACACTTGTAACCGCTGCTGCCGTGTATTCTTTTCTATCTTCTTAGCGCAGTTTTTTTCTTTATTTTAGGAACAGAAGAACACCACCGAATTTTCTTCAGGTAGCTTAAGGTGCACACTGTGCAGAGGATGCACTACACTAACTTGTAAATACTGCAGCTCTCTGTGGTACTGTACTAATAGGATCAAAAGAACACCACCGATTTTCTTCAGGTAGCTTTAGGTGCACGCTGTGCAGAGGACACACTACACTAACTTGTAAAAATTACAGCTGCCTGTGGTACTAATAGGATCAGAAGAACACCACCAATTTTCTTCAGGTAGCTTAAGGTGTACACTGTGCAGAGGACACAGTACACTAACTGTAAATACTGTAGCTGCCTGCCTGTGGTATTAATAGGAGCAGAACAACAGCAATTGTCTTCAGGTAGCTTTAGGTGCACACTGTGCAGAGGACACAGTACACTAACTGTAAATACTGTAGCTGCCTGCCTGTGGTATTAATAGGATCAGAAGAACACCACCAATTGTCTTCAGGTAGCTTTAGGTGCACACTGTGCAGAGGACACAGTACACTAACTGTAAATACTGTAGCTGCCTGTCTGTGGTCTTAAAAGGAGCAGAGCACCACCAATTTTCTTCAGGTAGCTTGAGGTGCACACTGTGCAGAGGACACACTGCACTAACTTGTAAATACTGGAGCTGCCTGCGGTACTGTACTAATATGATCAGAAGAACACCACCAATTTTCTTCAGGTAGCTTTAGGTGCACACTGTGCAAAGGACGCACTACACTAACTTGTAAATACAACAGCTGCCTGCGATACTAATAGAATCAGAAGAAGACAACCAATTTTCTTCAGGTAGCTTTAGGTGCACACTGTGCAGAGAACACACTACACTAACTTGTAAATACTGCACCTGCCTGCAGTACTGTTCTAACAGGATCACAAGAACAACACCAATTTTCTTCAGGTAGCTTTAGGTGCACACTGTGCAGAGGATGCACTACACTAACTTGTAAATACTACAGCTGCCTGCGGTACTAATAGGATCAGAAGAAAACCACCGGATCAGAAGAACACCACCGAATTTTCTTCAGGTAACTTAAGGTGCACTCCATGTAGAGGACACACTACACTAACTTGTAAATACTGCAGCTGCCTTTGGTACTGTGCTATTAGGATCAGAAGAACACTACCAATATTCTTCAGGTAGCTTGAGGTGCACACTGTGCAGAGGACACACTACACTAATTTGTAAATACTGTAGCTGCCTGCGGTACTGTACTAATAGGATCAGAAAAACACCACTAAATTTTTTCATTTAGCTTTATTGCACACTGTGCAGAGGATGCAGCACTCTAACTTTTAAATACTACAGCTGCCTGCGATACTAATAGGATCAGAAGAACACCACCAAATTTATTCAGGTAGCTTTAGGTGCACACTGTGCAGAGGACGCACTACACTAACTTGTATATACTGCAGCTGCCTGCGGTACTGTACTAATAGGATCAGAGGAACACCACCAATTTTCTTCAAGTAGCTGTAGATGCACACTATGCAGAGAATGCACTACACTAACTTGTAAATACTACAGCTGCCTGCAGTAATAATAGGATCAGAAAAACACCACGAATTTTCTTCAGGTAGCTTAAGGTGCACACTGTGCAGAGGACGCACTACACTAATTTGTAAATACTGCAGCTGCCTTCGGTACTGTACTAGTAGGATCAGAAGAACACCAGTAATTTTCTTCAGGTAGCTTTAGGTGCACACTGTGCATTGGACGCACCACACCAGCTTGTAAATACTACAGCTGCCTACGATACTAATAGGATCAGATTAACACTACCAATTTTCTTCAGATAGCTTTAAGTGCACACTGTGCAGAGGACGCACTACACTAATTTGTTAATACTGCAGCTGCCTGAAGTACTGTACTAATAGGATCAGAAGAACACCACCAATTTTCTTCAGGTAGCCTTAGGTGCACACTGTGCAGAGGACGCAGTACACTAACTTGTAAATACTACAGCTGCCTGCGGTACTAATAGGATCAGAAGAACACCACCAATTTTCTTCAGGTAGCTTAAGGTGTACACTGTGCAGAGGACACAGTACACTAACTGTAAATACTGTAGCTGCCTGCCTGTGGTATTAATAGGAGCAGAACAACAGCAATTGTCTTCAGGTAGCTTTAGGTGCACACTGTGCAGAGGACGCAGTACACTAACTGTAAATACTGTATCTGCCTGCCTGTGGTATTAATAGGAGAAGAGCACCACCAATTTTCTTCAGGTAGCTTTAGGTGCACACTGTGCAGAGGACACACTGCACTAACTTGTAAATACTGCAGCTGCCTGCGGTACTGTACTAATATGATAAGAAGAACACCACCAATTTTCTTCAGGTAGCTTTAGGTGCACACTGTGCAGAGGACGCACTACACTAACTTGTAAATACAACAGCTGCCTGCGATACTAATAGAATCAGAAGAAGACAACCAATTTTCTTCAGGTAGCTTTAGGTGCACACTGTGCAGAGGACACACTACACTAACTTGTAAATACTACAGCTGCCTGCGGTACTAATAGGATCAGAAGAAAACCACCGGATCAGAAGAACACCACCGAATTTTCTTCAGGTAGCTTAAGGTGCACACTGTGTAGAGGACACACTACACTAACTTGTAAATACTGCAGCTGCCTACGGTACTGTGCTATTAGGATCAGAAGAACACTACCAATTTTCTTCAGGTAGCTTGAGGTGCACACTGTGCAGAGGACGCACTACACTAATTTGTAAATACTGTAGCTGCCTGCGGTACTGTACTAATAGGATCAGAAAAACACCACTAAATTTCTTCAGGTAGCTTTATTGCACACTGTGCAGAGGATGCAGCACTCTAACTTTTAAATACTACAGCTGCCTGCGATACTAATAGGATCAGAAGAACACCACCAATTTTAATCAGGTAGCTTTAGGTGCACACTGTGCAGAGGACGCACTACACTAACTTGTAAATACTGCAGCTGCCTGCGGTACTGTACTAATAGGATCAGAGGAACACCACCAATTTTCTTCAAGTAGCTGTAGATGCACACTGTGCAGAGAATGCACTACACTAACTTGTAAATACTACAGCTGCCTGCAGTGCTAATAGGATCAGAAAAACACCACAAATTTTCTTCAGGTAGCTTAAGGTGCACACTGTGCAGAGGACGCACTACACAAATTTGTAAATACTGCAGCTGCCTTCGGTACTGTACTAGCAGGATCAGAAGAACACCAGTAATTTTCTTCAGGTAGCTTTAGGTGCACACTGTGCATTGGACGCACCACACCAGCTTGTAAATACTACAGCTGCCTGCGATACTAATAGGATCAGATTAACACTACCAATTTTCTTCAGATAGCTTTAAGTGCACACTGTGCAGAGGACGCACTACACTAATTTGTTAATACTGCAGCTGCCTGCAGTACTGTACTAATAGGATCAGAAGAACACCACCAATTTTCTTCAGGTAGCCTTAGGTGCACACTGTGCAGAGGACGCAGTACACTAACTTGTAAATACTACAGCTGCCTGCGGTACTAATAGGATAAGAAGAACACCACCAATTTTCTTCAGGTAGCTTAAAGTGTACACTGTGCAGAGGACACAGTACACTAACTGTAAATACTGTAGCTGCCAGCCTGTGGTATTAATAGTAGCAGAACAACAGCAATTGTCTTCAGGTAGCTGCAGTATTAACAGTTAGTGTACTGTGTCCTCTGCACAGTGTACACCTTAAGCTACCTGAATAAAATTGGTGGTGTTCTTCTGATCCTATTAGTACCGCAGGCAGCTGTAGTATTTACAAGTTAGTGTACTGCGTCCTCTGCACAGTGTGCACCTAATGCTACCTGAAGAAAATTGGTGGTGTTCTTCTGATCCTATTAGTACAGTACTGCAGGCAGCTGCAGTATTAACAAATTAGTGTAGTGCGTCCTCTGCACAGTGTGCACTTAAAGCTATCTGAAGAAAATTGGTAGTGTTAATCTGATCCTATTAGTATCGCAGGCAGCTGTAGTATTTACAAGCTGGTGTAGTGCGTCCAATGCACAGTGTGCACCTAAAGCTACCTGAAGAAAATTACTGGTGTTCTTCTGATCCTACTAGTACAGTACCGAAGGCAGCTGCAGTATTTACAAATTAGTGTAGTGCGTCCTCTGCACAGTGTGCACCTTTAGCTACCTGAAGAAAATTTGTGGTGTTTTTCTGATCCTATTAGCACTGCAGGCAGCTGTAGTATTTACAAGTTAGTGTAGTGCATTCTCTGCACAGTGTGCATCTACAGCTACTTGAAGAAAATTGGTGGTGTTCCTCTGATCCTATTAGTACAGTACCGCAAGCAGCTGCAGTATTTACAAGTTAGTGTAGTGCGTCCTCTGCACAGTGTGCACCTAAGTATCGCAGACAGCTGTTGTATTTACAAGTTAGTGTAGTGCATCCTCTGCACAGTGTGCACCTAAAGCTACCTGAAGAAAATTGGTGGTGCTCTGCTCCTATTAATACCACAGACAGGCAGCTACAGAATTTACAGTTAGTGTACTGTGTCCTCTGCACAGTGTGCACCTAAAGCTACCTGCGATACTAATAGAATCAGAAGAAGACAACTAATTTTCTTCAGGTAGCTTTAGGTGCACACTGTGCAGAGGACATACTACACTAACTTGTAAATACTGCAGCTGCCTGCAGTACTGTACTAACAGGATCAGAAGAACACCACCAATTTTCTTCAGGTAGCTTTAGGTGCACACTGTGCAGAGGATGCACTACACTAACTTGTAAATACTACAGCTGCCTGCGGTACTAATAGGATCAGAAGAACACCACCGGATCAGAAGAACACCACCGAATTTTCTTCAGGTAGCTTAAGGTGCACACTGTTTAGAGGACACACTACACTAACTTGTAAATACTGCAGCTGCCTGCGGTACTGTACTATTAGGATCAGAAGAACACTACCAATTTTCTTCAGGTAGCTTGAGGTGCACACTGTGCAGAGGACGCACTGCACTAATTTGTAAATACTGTAGCTGTCTGCAGTACTGTACTAATAGCATCAGAAGAACACCACCAATTTTATTCAGGTAGCTTTAGGTGCACACTGTGCAGAGGACGCACTACACTAACTTGTAAATACTGCAGCTGCCTGCGGTACTGTACTAATAGGATCAGAGGAACACCACCAATTTTCTTCAAGTAGCTGTAGATGCACACTGTGCAGAGAATGCACTACACTAACTTGTAAATACTACACCTGCCTGCAGTACTAATAGGATCAGATAAACACCACAAATTTTCTTCAGGTAGCTTAAGGTGCACACTGTGCAGAGGACGCACTACACTAATTTGTAAATACTGCAGCTGCCTGCGGTACTGTACTAGTAGGAAAAGAAGAACACCAGTAATTTTCTTCAGGTAGCTTTAGGTGCACACACTGTGCATTGGACGCACCACACCAGCTTGTAAATACTACAGCTGCCTTCGATACTAATAGGATCAGATTAACACCACCAATTTTCTTCAGATAGCTTTAAGTGCACACTGTGCAGAGGACGCACTACACTAATTTGTTAATACTGCAGCTGCCTGCAGTACTGTACTAATCGGATCAGAAGAACACCACCAATATTCTTCAGGTAGCCTTATGCCACGTACACACGAGCGGACTTTACGGCAGACTTTGCCTGGCGGACTGGATTTCGTCAGACAATTCGATCGTGTGTGGGCTCCAGCGGACTTTTTTCTCAAAAGTTGGACGGACTTAGATTTGAAACATGTTTTAAATCAATCCGTCGAAATCGAGTCCGGTCAAAAAGTCCGCTCGTCTGTATGCTAGTTCGATGGACAAAAAGCCACGTTAGGGCAGCTATTGGCTACTGGCTATGAACTTCCTTGTTTTAGTCCGGTCGTAAGTCATCACGTACGAATTTGACGGACTTTGGTGGATTGTGTGAAGGCAAGTCCGTTCATTCAGAAAGTCCGTCGAAAAGTCCGCCGGGCAAAGTCTGCCGTAAATTCCGCTCGTGTGTACGCGGAATTAGGTGCACACTGTGCAGAGGACGCAGTACACTAACTTGTAAATACTACAGCTGCCTGCGGTACTAATAGGATCAGAAGAACACCACCAATTTTCTTCAGGTAGCTTAAGGTGTACACTGTGCAGAGGACATAGTACACTAACTGTAAATACTGTAGCTGCCTGTCTGTGGTATTAATAGGAGCAGAACAACAGCAATTGTCTTCAGGTAGCTTTAGGTGCACACTGTGCAGAGGACACAGTACACTAACTGTAAATACTGTAGCTGCCTGTCTGTTGTATTAATAGGAGCAGAGCACCACCAATTTTCTTCAGGTAGCTTTAGGTGCACACTGTGCAGAGGACGCACTACACTAACTTGTAAATACAACAGCTGCCTGCGATACTAATAGAATCAGAAGAAGACAACCAATTTTCTTCAGGTAGCTTTAATTGCACACTGTGCAGAGGACACACTACACTAACTTGTAAATACTGCAGCTGCCTGCAGCACTGTACTAACAGGATCAGAAGAACACCACCAATTTTCTTCAGGTAACTTTAGGTGCACACTGTGCAGAGGATGCACTACACTAACTTGTAAATACTACAGCTGCCTGCGGTACTAATAGGATCAGAAGAACACCACCGAATCAGAAGAACACCACCAAATTTTCTTCAGGTAGCTTAAGGTGCACACTGTGTAGAGGACACACTACACTAACTTGTAAATACTGCAGCTGCCTGCGGTACTGTACTAATAGGATCAGAAGAACACCACCAATTTTCTTCAGGTAGCTTGAGGTGCACACTGTGCAGAGGACGCACTACACTAACTTGTAAATACTGCAGCTGCCTGCGGTACTGTACTAATAGGATCAGAAAAACACCACTAAATTTCTTCAGGTAGCTTTAGTTGCACACTGTGCAGAGGACACACTACACTAACTTGTAAATACTGCAGCTGCCTGCAGTACTGTACTAAAAGGATCAGAAGAACACCACCAATTTTCTTCAGGTAGCTTTAGGTGCACACTGTGCAGAGGACGCACTACACTAACTGTAAATACTGTAGCTAATAGGAATAATAGGAACAGAAGAACACCAGAAATTTTCTTCAGGTAGCTGTAAATTCTGTAAAAACACCTGCCTGCCTGTCAGTAGGAAGAGAATAACTGGAACGGCTCTAGCTAAACTGAATACAGTGTATATATATATGATTCACTATAAACCCGCCCTCACAAACAGTGAAATCAAATAGCAGCGCTAAACTCAAATTAACCTAAATTTGTGTGTGAAAATTAGAAGTGACAAACTAATTAACACCACCCTCTAACAACACAATGTGACCTTGTGCTTATAATCAGCATACAATGTGTAAAACATCTGTGTAATAAACTATATCAAAAACTAACAATAAACATATAAAGTCCAATAATCAGTGAGACGTAGTGATATGAGTGATAGTCCATAACATAATACGCCCCAAGGGGCGTGGCTATATACGGCAATCTAACACGCTTGAGGTAGGACGCTGTGACAGGAAGCGCCATACGAGTAAGCGGGGAAACGGCTCCAGGAGATTCCAGGGAACGGGTGAGAGTGTCACCGGCTATTGAGCTACCTGGGTCCACCGTGACCACCATACGTCCATTTTATCGTTTGGAGAGTATTTTTGGTGATGACCATGATTGCTGTGCCTCTTTGCTTGATTGAAGTTTGTGAAATGTGAGTTCAATAGTGGAGGAGAGTGTTATTTTAATTAAAGTTTATTGCGTTACTGCACTATTGGATCGCTTTCCTTTTTTTCATGTGGAGAGAGCGTTTGTACAGTAGGTGACCGCGATATTGTGTCAATCTCGCCGCACTTCTCGGCGAGATTTGACACCTACGAGCCCCGTCGCAGGAGCCAGCGCCGAGATGGCTCACTCATCGGGAAAGGAAAACTTTGTCTTCCTCCCGCGATGAGTGACAGGCAGCGCTGACAGCTGTCTGGTATGAATCCTGAGGCGGGAACACCGCGCCACATTTTCAATGAGAAAACCGGCGTGGGTTCCCCCCTCGGAGGCATACCAGGCCCTTGGGTCTGGCATGGATTGTAAGGGGAACCCCCTATGCCGAAAAAATCGGCGTGGGGGTCCCCCCCAAATCCATACCAGACCCTTATCCGAGCACGCAGCCCGGCCGGCCAGGAAAGGGGGTGGGGACGAGCGAGCGCCCCCCCCCCCTCCTGAGCCGTACCAGGCCGCATGCCCTCAACATGGGGGGGTGGGTGCCTTGGGGGAGGGGGGCGCCCTGCGGCCCCCCCCACCCCAAAGCACCTTGTCCCCATGTTGATGAGGACAAGGGCCTCTTCCCGACAACCCTGGCCGTTGGTTGTCGGGGTCTGCGGGCGGGGGGCTTATCGGAATCCGGGAGTCCCCCTTAATAAGGGGGCCCCCAGATGCCGGCCCCCCACCCTGTGTGAATGAGTTTGGGGTACATGGTACCCCTACCCATTCACCTAGGGGAAAGTGTCAATAGAAAAAAAACCACACTACACAGGTTTTAAGAGTCATTTATTAGTCAGCTCCGGGGGTCTTCTTCCGACTTCGGGGGTCTCCTTCCGACTTCTCCCGCTGTCCGGCCTCTTCTCCCGGGCCCCGCCGCTATCTTCTTCCAGCTCTATTGCCAGCGAGGGGCCCGGTGTGCTGCCGCTGTCTCGCCGCCGCTGTCCGGCCTCTTCTCCCGGTGTTCGGCCTCTTCTCCCGGGCCCCGCCGCTATCTTCTTCCAGCTCTATTGCTAGCCGCTGCCGCTGTCTTGTCGCCGCTGTCTTGTCGCCGCTGTCTCTCCGCCGCTGTCTCTTCTTTTCTTCTTCCCCGATGTTGACACGACGCTCTCTCCGGCTCGAATGCTGTGTGCGAGCTGCGGAGCCATTTATATAGGCGGTAACCCCACCCCCTTACGACGTCATGGTCCCAGCATGCGCAGGGACTCTGGCGTCATAAGGGGGCGTGGCCCCAGAGTCCCTGTGCATGCTGGGACCATGACGTCGTAAGGGGGTGGGGTTACCGCCTATATAAATGGCTCCGCAGCTCGCACACAGCATTCGAGCCGGAGAGAGCGTCGTGTCAACATCGGGGAAGAAGAAAAGAAGAGACAGCGGCGGCGAGACAGCGGCGACAAGACAGCGGCGACAAGACAGCGGCAGCAGACCGGGCCCCTCGCTAGCAATAGAGCTGGAAGAAGATAGCGGCGGGGCCCGGGAGAAGAGGCCGAACACCGGGAGAAGAGGCCGAACACCGGGAGAAGAGGCCGGACAGCGGCGGCGAGACAGCGGCAGCACACCGGGCCCCTCGCTGGCAATAGAGCTGGAAGAAGATAGCGGCGGGGCCCGGGAGAAGAGGCCGGACAGCGGGAGAAGTCGGAAGGAGACCCCCCGAAGTCGGAAGAAGACCCCCGGAGCTGACTAATAAATGACTCTTAAAACCTGTGTAGTGTGTTTTTTTTTCTATTGACACTTTCCCCTAGGTGAATGGGTAGGGGTACCATGTACCCCAAACTCATTCACACAGGGTGGGGGGCCGGCATCTGGGGGCCCCCTTATTAAGGGGGGCTCCCGGATTCCGATAAGCCCCCCGCCCGCAGACCCCGACAACCAACGGCCAGGGTTGTCGGGAAGAGGCCCTTGTCCTCATCAACATGGGGACAAGGTGCTTTGGGGTGGGGGGGGCCGCAGGGCGCCCCCCTCCCCCAAGGCACCCACCCCCCCATGTTGAGGGCATGCGGCCTGGTACGGCTCAGGAGGGGGGGGGGCGCTCGCTCGTCCCCACCCCCTTTCCTGGCCGGCCGGGCTGCGTGCTCGGATAAGGGTCTGGTATGGATTTGGGGGGGACCCCCACGCCGATTTTTTTCGGCATAGGGGGTTCCCCTTACAATCCATGCCAGACCCAGGGGCCTGGTATGCCTCCGAGGGGGGAACCCACGCCGGTTTTTTCATTGAAAATGTGGCGCGGTGTTCCCGCCTCAGGATTCATACCAGACAGCTGTCAGCGCTGCCTGTCACTCATCGCGGGAGGAAGACAAAGTTTTCCTTTCCCGATGAGCGGGCCAGCGCGACATTCACAGTACCCTGTCGCCGAGAACCAGCGCGATGCTATCGTGCTGGAAACACAATCTCGCGGTCAGGTACTGTATATGTATACTCTGGATACTAAATGGGGATTGATTGGAGGTTACTACTTTGCCCCCTACTGTGTGGGAAAAAGCCTGTGAGCCGAACACGAGAGTGTAAGGCAAGAGGAGCTGGTGAGTTTGCTCGCTGAAGGGGAGTGGAAGTCAAAAATCACAGCGGTGTGGTGGAAGATTGTGTCACTGAAGATCTGTACCGTATTATGTTATGGACTATCACTCATATCACTACGTCTCACTGATTATTGGACTTTATATGTTTGTTATTAGTTTTTGATAAAGTTTATTACACAGATGTTTTACACATTGTATGCTGATTATAAGCACAAGGTCACATTGTGTTGTTAGAGGGTGGTGTTAATTAGTTTGTCACTTGTAATTTTCACACACAAATTTAGGTCAATTTGAGTTTAGCGCTGCTATTTGATTTCACTGTTTGTGAGGGCGGGTTTATAGTGAATCATTTATTATTTTGCACTGTTCTGATTATTTAAAGCGGCTGCTTAGAGTGAGGCTTTAGTCCCATGAGCGCAGCGTTTGGCACATAGGAAGGGGCGGAGAACCTGTGTACCATATTAGTGGGTCATAGTGCATGCTTGGCCAATCATCAGCCAGCAATGCACTGCGATGCTGCAGTGAATTATGGGCTGTGACGCGCCACTCGAATCTGGGGCGAACGGCCCATATCGTTCGTAATTCAACGAACGTGCAAACATACAATATTCGAAACGAACATGGGTTCGACTCGATCATGAAGCTCATCCCTTTTGCCTAAAAACGATCACACCAAAGTCCAATTGTTTCAAACGTGATGACGTACAACCGGACTAAAATAAAGAAGTTCATAGCCAGTAGCCAATAGCTGCCCTAGCGTCGGTTTTAGTCCAAAGGACTAGCATACAGACAAACTGATTTTTCGACTGGACTCCGTCGGAGAGATTTGAAACATGTTCCAAATCTAAAGTCCGTCTGATTTTTCAACAGCAAAGGTCCGATGAAGCCCATACACGATCAGATTGTCCGGCGGATTCATTCCGGCGGACCTTTGCTGTCAAAAAGTCTGGTCGTGTGTACACGGCATAAGAACCACTAAATGTATTTTGACATGCTAGAATATACGTCACTCTTTTTACATGCTATACTATATTTAGTATAATGTATATGGTTGGACTGTAACATGTTACCATATTTTCTGTACCTTTTATGTTCTCCTTTTCTCTTTTGTTTCTTCTACTTATGGTGTACTCCTAATGTTACTTTATTGGTGCCATACTTTTAGCTCAATGCTATTTATTGTTATTGTAACCCCTTGGGGTACTTGTTTTCTGTTCTACCTGTTGTATTCCAACAATACCTCCTATTACAATGAAAACAAATGAAACTAAAATCAATGGGAGAAGAATCTGTCGAATTAAAAGTGGCAAATTTCTGAGCTAATAGCAAAAGGAATGTAAAAAAACAGCATTGGGGAGAGGTGGAGGAGAGCACTGCCCTGGGGAACATGTAACAATGCAGAAAAAAATTGTTAGAACTTCCATGTGGCCAGGAGCACAGACATTTTGGATGCTGAACCCAAACCCTATTGAAATCAATGGGAGCTCGGAACCTGGAATCCGCTTTTAAAGCGGGAGTCCAGCGACCAATCTTTTTTTTTTTTTTTTAAGGTCATTGAGACACTTTGCTAATCCCAAAATAATACTCACAGTTTGGGTGTAATATTTCTGCCTCTGTCTGTTTTCGTACTGAAGAATAACTTAAAAAATGTGATGCTGGCTGTTTCCATCTTGCTTGTGGGCATGTGAAGCCCGCAAGCATTGATTTCCTGGATGCGGTGAATGCTGTTCATTCACAGCTTGTTCACGCGCATGATCATTGTTTCCACACTGAATCTTGGGAAGCCTGACACTAAGTTCCCAGGAGACAGTGCGGCGCCAGGGAAAGGCAATAAACATGCCTACTCCCATGGGAGGAGAGACAGGAAGTGCCACAATAAAGTACAATATAAAGGTAATTACAGAGATAAAAAAAAAATTGTGTGGCATTTGAACATCTATGCAATTAACTGAAGGGGGTAAGATTAAGTTAAACATTTGAGTGGAACTCCGCTTTAACAATAAGAGGGCCCTCAGGTAAATCCCCTCCCCTTCCTGTTTAGCTCCCTTGGATGCTCCTGTATCTGACATTGGTAAGGAGCAGTGATGAGTGACGGTGCCTTTGGTGCCTACTATGGTGAAAAGACAGCCTGTGTAATTTCTTAGGGCAGGAGGGGTCTGTCCATTAGGGGAAACAGGTGCCGCCACCCCATCCATGCATCTGGCCCCTTTCAGGATGCTGGATGCATGGATTCCAATGGGGGGGTGGGTGTTATTTTTAAGTACCTGATTAGAGCCAGATGCTCTAATAGGCTTCAAAATAGGATGGGCTCAGGGCTCATAGAATGCGAACCAAGCTCACGTCACCTGATCGGCTGAAAGGACAGGTGATCCTATAGGACACCTAGGAGGAGGAGAAGAGACGTACGGTGGAAGCGAGAAGGAGGAGAGGACACAGGAGCCGCTGCCCATGTTTCACCCCAAGTAGCTTATTCATAGAGGTTTAACTGTACATTATGTTACCTGAGCAGTGGCAATAAGGGGAGGATGTATATATAGTGTAGTAATGTAACATATACCCAAAATGCATTGATACTCCATGTTTATTTACTGTACAGTAAATTCAAACAACTGACTTTTTTATTTAAAAAAAAAATGTCTATGAGGTGCTTTAAGAAAAAAAAATCAGGTTTTCACTGTTTATTGATATTAACTGGTTATAACAGCAAGAAACTGTGAAAATACTGTAGCTAGATCTTTTGCTCTTTACAGTAATGCCCCATACACACGATCGGATTTTTCGACAACAAATGTTGGATGTGAGCTTGTTGGCGGAAAGTCCGACCATGTGTACGCTCCATCGAACATTCGTTGGCGGACTGTCCGCCAACAAATGTTGGCTAGCAGGTTCTCAAATCTTCCGGCAACAGATGTTTGTTGTCGGACTCTCCGATTGCTTGTACACAAGTCCGTCGGACAAAAGTCCATGCATGCTCAGAATCAAGGACGAGCCATGAGCGCTCGGTCTTGTTCGTAATGGAGATATCATGTACGTCTTATACGTCACCATGTTCGTAATTGCTGGCCAACATTTGTGTGACTGTGTGTATGCAAGACAAGTTGGAGCCAACAACCTTCGAACAAAAATCCATGGTTTTGTTGTCAGAAAGTCAGATCGTGTGTACAGGGCATTAGAGCAGAAAAGTTCTACAAGATCTGGTTTTAGCCAACTCTGTAGATTTCTTAACAGAATTTCGAATCTGTTTCTCAATACACAAAATATAACTGGCTCTTATTATTTATACATATTTGTACTGCAGATTGTTGATCCAGGGAATATTTGAATGCGTTTTGGCCATCAGGACACATTTTTCCTCAGCTAGAGAAATTTGGATCGTGCTTTTAAAGCCACTTTCACTCTGTGTAGCTTGTCGCGCATATGAGCATTTTTGCATATGAGTAAACCCATTCTTTTCAATAGGCTGCCCTACGTGTGACCATTGTGGCAAAGAAGCTCAAGTATCTTTTTAACCACGTGGTTTGTTGTAATTGCTCCCTTATTTTGTGCGTGAAAATGTGCATCTCAGTTGCTGTGCTTGGGGTGCCAATAACAATGAATTGCCCTACAAACACAACACCATTTTTTTTTAGGCCATTTTGCACATATGCTACACAGCTGTGAATAAAGGTTCTGAGTATGGAATAATTGAATGTATTTTTTTGGCCTTTCGTTGAACTTGATGGACTCGAATTTGAATTTGTTCCATGTGTTTTATTTTTACAAAGAAGAACAAGTTGGCACAGAAATGTCATTTATTGACATTTTTTTCTTTGTAGGGTGCTTTGTAAATCATTTTTGGGAATTTTTCCAGTGCTGGTGTAGTGCACGTTCTACATATGTGCCACTCCATAAGCAGTTTTAGGTCACCCCTAGGCAGTTTTTTTAAATTTTGCATTTTTAAGGTTTCACATCAAGACATGAAAAAATGAAGCATTAAAAAACACCACCTGAATAGAATTGGTCAAAAATATTTTTTTTGTATTATTACATGTCCCCCAGGTCAGTGCCCAGCCCCCTTGCCATTTGTTTGACAATCGCTACCCTAATAGCCAAGAAAATTGATATACAGTAAAACCTTGGTTTGAGAGTAACTTGGTTTGAGAGCGTTTTGCAAGACAAGCAACATTTTTTAATAAATCTTGACTTTTTATACAAGCGATGTCTTGATATACAAGTAGCGTAATGTCACAACTGCGTATAAAAGAGAAGATAGGTGCCTCCAAGTGTAGCAATACAATTCCATTTAATGAAGGTACAACTTTTATCAACTCACATGGTTGATGATTAAAAGAGGCACATCTAAGTATGCAGGCATTCGAGGTAAAGCTGTCCACATAGACCGTCCTCCTCACCGCCATTGATGTCGCCCCTTCCATGATGTGCTCCATGAGCAGTTCAAGCCTCACTTTCAGATCGTTCTACTGCAGGGTAGTCTTCCCAGTCACGATTGCAGACTGACAGCGGTGAGAGTCGGCGGTGCGAAGGGCGGTCTATATGGACAGCTTCACCCCGGATGCCTGTATACTTAGATGTGCCTCTTTTAATCATCAACCATGTGACTTGCTAAATGTTGTACCTTCATTAAATGTAACCATATTGCTACACTTAGAGGTGCCTCTCTTCTCTTTTATACTCTGTAGCTCCTGCTGGGTTTTGCTTCTAATCCCCTTGTGGAGGCTTCCATTTGTGGATGGACATTTTATGGTTACCCAACCTATCACATTGCTATAATCTTGTTTAATGGACTATAAACCGAAGGACTTATGAATAAATGGTTGTGGAACGAATCATTTGAGTTTCCATTTTTTCTTATGGGGAAATTTGATTTGATATAAAAGTGCTTTAGATTACAAGCATGCTTCCAGAACGAATTATGCTCGCAATCCAAGGTTTTACTGTAATTGATTTTACAGATTAATTTCCAAATTATTCTATTTGGGTTCAGATTTGGTATCCAAACCTAAAATCTAATGTTCTCGGGAACTCTGCTCAAACAGAACCCAGGTGCATTTACTGTAGCTCCTCCCTACTTCCCAGTTTGAATGTCCCTGGCCCACCCCTTTCACTCATTGGATTTCAGTTATTTTAATCAGGGGAGTGGGGGAGGGGGGGTTCAGCATCACATTTGAGTGTTGTCTAGGGTGGTCTGCATGAAAATGCTGTCTACCTACTGATACCCACTCCTCCAAACTGACACCCACCCATCAAGGCATTTTGATATTTAGAAAATTCCTCCCAAGAGCCATCCTACTGCTTCCATCATGGCAAAGGGTTCTTGAAACTTATACTGAGGCAAGAGGCTTCCTGAAAATATCACAGCACCCTGTCGGCCCCACCCACCAGCCATGATCTACCTGCATGTATAGAATGACACATAGCCTCCCGATGTGAGCTGGGCCATTGGTGGAAATTTGTTGTACAGAAATAGGAGTCTTCTCCCCATGGTGGCAGCCCTTTAACTCCATTCTACACAACAAATTTCTCTTCCTCGGCTTTCTTCAATCAATCTGTGACCAGTTAAGGGCGCTGGAGCTTCCTTTTGCTGAAACCATGTAAAGATCAGAGGAGCAAACTTACTGGAGAGGAGAAAAGGAGTGAATGGTTCCTATCCCAAGTGATATTTCTTTACACAGCGCTTTTGACTCTTTTGATTAAGAGTCCACAATTTCTGGTAAGAAGACACTTTTTACCTTATGGTGGAGGTGCACTTGGGTGATTCACATTTTGGCTTGTCATCTATACTCATATTCAATGTACTTGTTGGCCATATAAAGGCATTTGAGGCTTCATATTTGGAACTTTCATGAGGTGTTATAATGGACTCTTTTATCACACGGGACTCCCCTTTTCACCCATTTGATCTGTTTCATATTTTTATATTTTGTCACATTATATTTTATTGATTGTTAGCACGGCAAACCTAATTAGGCACACAGACATAGTGATGATATCACTGCATTTATTATAAGGTAACTAATGAAAATACAACAGTTTTATTTTTTAAAAAAAGTATAAGCATATTGATGATAGGTGTGGAGGCATACAAGTGAAGCCAAAATTCAGGCAGATTACATTTCATTTACTTTAATTAAAAGCACAATAATAAAAAATAATGGTCTCTAATTAAGTACTAAACGAGTACTGAAGGGCATTAATCCCATTAAATAAACAAAACCAAATAATCATTACCTAATCAATTCATCAGCCAGCCAATTAAATGACAGGACACATCTAAGGATACCAAACTCTATATAATTTAATTCTAGTTTTTAATAAGTGTAGAAGAATTAGACCAGCACCTACATTTTTACTGTTGTCTCCCAGCTGAGGGGGGATTCCCCCTCGCTATTTGTTCTAGTGGATACTGGTAGAGTATGGTAAAATCCCAAATTTTTAGTTGTTACCACTACTAAAATAAAGGGGAAATCTTTCAATGGGAAAAATATTTCTGTTTCAATATTTTTAGGTAAGATACAAACATATATACAAGAACTTAGGTTCATCTGTACCATTTCTAGTAAGGCAACATTGATAACCAAAAACTAGACCTGAGTACAGGTGTCAAATAATGGACAGGCATGACCCAAGTGCTAAGAGCAACATTGTCGTCCCCTCTGCCACCAGGATTGTGCTATGGGGGCCATATTATAAAGATATATATATAAAATGGGGGGGCAAATGAGGGGGGGAAGCAAATGGTAAAAAAAAGGGAAACAAACACAAGATCAAGTAGCATTTAACAGAAAATGGAAAGCTTGTGGGTCTACCACCTCTAAAGAAGGTAGGAGGCAGTTTAAGACAACTGTATGCATAGTGCAACCTTCCATAAAGAAAAGTCTGGTAAATACCCTACTTGATTATAGCAGTATAGTCAAGTGCAATCAATCAATCCTGCATATTATATAAGAAGAGATAAGAATATAAGAAAATATAAGAGGGGGAAAAAGGAGGAGAAGAAGACAAGTGAAAAGTAAAAACAGAAAGAACAAAAAAAGGGGAATGTATGGCTTGACCCGCACTCTACCCCTCAAAATACCCCAACTTAGATTAGTGACTGAAAATATATAATCCAGGGGTTCTAGACACTTTCAAATTTGGCTAGTTTGTCTGGTAGAATGCTGGCCAGTTTTTCGTGAAGCATGATATACGATGTTTTGATTTTAGCGGTTGCATAGTTTATCACCAGGGTTTTCCATGCATGGGCTATAGATATCTTAGCAGCCAGAAGGATGAAAAAAAAAGTAAGTTCTGGAGTGTTTGGGGATCTCATTCAAAGGATCACTGAAGATTGCCGTCTTAGCATTTTTGGCCATATTAACAGTGGTCACTAAATATATAAGAATAAAAATTCTGGTCCAGAATCCTGGATCCTTCAGGCAAGATCACCACACATGATATAGTAGTACCCTCTTGTCCGCACGGGGGGATGGGGGCAAGTCATCCGGATACATTTTGGTGATTCTGGACGGGACTACTTATGAAGGAGACAGCACTTTGTAATTGGTTTAAACAATTCAAACATTATTGGAGTCTTTTTCTCTGCATATATTCTGCTGCTGATATACCAAGGAGGAGATCTTGGGAGAAGTTTAGGAGCCAGCTGTGTTGGATATCTCACTGAGTCCTAGGGTAGCTCACAGGCGTTTTCTGACCCTGCTTAGTTGGGGGGGGGGGCGCACTCCCAGAGGTGAGCCTATACCCACTGGGGGGGAGCACGAGTGAGGTGATTCGTTGGTGGTCTGGAAGTTTTACATAAGATTTCAATATTTTTAGTTGTTCATCAATCAACATCCATTTGTGGAATTTTCACTGTATTAATATGAACTTTTTTTGCACTTTATTGCATGGACATTTAATTATGCACTTTATATGCTGTTTGATTCAATGGTTTTTGATATTTGTTTATATTTCATGATTCTCTTATATATTGATTTTTGTGCACATACATATGGGGATGTGATCAGTGCTATCAGCTGGACTTTTGAATACCTTTCACACACTCAGTGTGTTTCTAGTACATACTGTATTTATTGGCGTATAACACTCACTTTTTCACCTTGAAAATCGAGTGCAAATAGCGTGTGCGTGTTATATGCCGATACTTCAATTTTAGCTGTCTCGGAGGGGACAGAGAGGGGGGGGGGCGGGACGAGCGCCATCAGATTACATACAGTGAGAATCTCCTGTTTACTTGGCAGCCTCTGTAAGAGGAAGTCCGGTCTCCTGGGACGCCATTGGACCACTGTTCTGTCTATCATAGGAGATTCTCACTGTATGTCATCTATTGGTGCTCATCCCGCCCCCTCCCTGTCCCCTCTAGGCTGCAGATGGGCATCGATCAGGCTGCACTGATGACAATGGTGAGGCTGCTGCATTGATGGAAATAGTGAAGCTGCTGCATTGATGGCAATGGTGAGGCTGCTGCATTGATGGCAATGGTGAGGCTGCTGCATTGATGTGGACTGATGAGGCTGCATTGATGGCAATGGTGAGGCTGCTGCATTGATGTCAATGGTGAGGCTTCTGCACTGATGGCACTGGTGAGGCTGCTGCATTGAAGGCAATGGTGAGGCTGCTGCATTGATGTGGACTGATGAGGCTGCATTGATGGCAATGGTGAGGCTGCAGATGGACACTGACCCTTATTTTGCTTTAAAGTTCCTTATTTAAAACTTACGTTTTTTTCCTGAAACGTCCCTCTTAAAATGAATGTGCGTGTTATACTCCGATAAATACGGTATGTAATTAGTTTTGTTTTTTGGGTAGCTCGCAAGACTATGGGGGTTATTTACTAAACCTGAAGAGTTCAAAATCTGGCGCAGCTCTGCGTAGAAACCAATCAGCTTCCAGGATAAATTGTCAAAGCTTCATTGAACAATTAGAAGTTAGAAGCTGATTTGCTCCCATGCACAGCTGCCCCAGATTTTCAGTGCTCCAGTTTTAGTAAATCTCCCCCTATATCACATATCTAGTAGAGCACTGACTGTGCTGACAGCTCTCCAGCTGCCTGTCCTTGCCTTAGACATACTTTATGTTTAGATCAATGACACATATTGTCAGAGTTGACATTGCCAACTGCTCAAAAAAAATAGTTAAGGGGTCCCATTAAAATCTTGCTATGGGGTGCCAGGATTTGTAATTATACCTCTGACAGGATTATAAATTTTTTTATCAGCTAAGATAGTTCACCGATCTATGTATGCAGCGTTTTGCCTGGAGTTCATGTGTCAGATTTCTCTTTCCTCACTGCATGCAAAAGAACTGAAAATGCCAATCAGAAACAAAAGTTTTACATTAAAACAAGAAAAAAAAAAGTCATCCACCTTTGCAATACATGTACAGCCCCTTGTGTATTGTCTCTTTAGAAGAGAGACCTAATGAAAAATATCTATCTGGCAAAAATCCAGTGAGCTCCTGAATTCTTGTGAACTCTGCTTGTTCTGAAATTGCATCTCAAGTCAAATGGACTACAGAACTACCCCCCCCCCCTTTGAGTGAACATGATGAGAGAGGGAGGTGTTCTGTTGTCCTAACACCTAGCCCTAATGTAGCCACCATATCCAAGGATTGCTAATTTGAATATATACCATTGTTGTCCTTGACTTTGGATAGGCTATAAGGAGCTCCTCAGTTTTAACAAATACCTCTGTATTTTCATAAAACTTACATTCTTCTTCAGATGTTGGCAATAGAAGACAGTGTGGGGGATTTATTAAAGGAGTAGCACATACTCATTTTGTAAAGTGATTTTTTTTTTTTACTTAGTCCATGCTATTTACTTAACACATCCAATCATTTGTGAGCTCAAACACATTTTTTTGTATTCTTCCTTCCATGCGATTCGGTATTCTATGCAAAGTGAACGATCTCCATGCCTGTCTAGATCAGCAGAGATGGCCGTTTATGGTTATATTAGTGTCAGCAGAAGAATAGTTGGGACCAGGATCACCCAGCGATGATGTGAAAAGCTGGATGTTAGTGAAGGACTTCCTCCACATACCCTTGTTGGTTTAGGGATATTTGACACATAATTGAAAGTGACGTTCAGGTAGGTGCTGATCCAGGTTTGGTAGCTTGTCACCTGGGTGTAGATCCCGGGGTAGTTGGGGTATGCGCAGCCTATTCCTGAGCTCACAACTCCAACCTGGTACCATACGCCCTGGACTTTACACACCAGAGGTCCTCCTGAGTCACCCTGTAAGACATCAATAATCATCAGCTGCACAAATGTCTATCTGTTCAGGATGAATCAAGAAAATGTTTCAGTCTTTCCATGAATGTGTAATTACACAAATTAGTTAGGCACTCAGTAAATGGGTACAGAATTGTCACTGAACCAAAACTTTTGATAAGTCACAACCAAGTAAATTTTCATTTACTTATAGCAACTTTGTTGGCAAGTAAAAAAAAAAAAAAAGGGTAAAAAAATCAGGACCTGCAAAGAAAGAGGAGTTACACTCACCCACCCAGCCATACGTTCTTCTGATTGCACAGCAATGGCCTTTTCACATCTAACATACTTACAGATGTGTCACATAATTGGTGCCCTGCCCTGCTCTGTGGTTCCTCTAGTCAATTTCTACATCCCTACACAGCACAGTTATGATGAGTCAGCAGATGGAACCACAGTGCATGGGGAGGGTACAGGAGTTAAATGTGGAGGTCCTACTTTTTGACATTTTTGTACTTAGTGATAGAGTCAAAGAAATAGGATGGAGAGGGGGGGAAATGGGGTGTGGGAGAGCGGTATGTAAATGGGGAATGGGACATAGAGGGTTTCTAAACCTTTTGTATATCATATGCTCACTCTGTGGATCCTCTAGTTGGCTTCTAAATCCTTACAGGGCACAGTAGTGATGGTCAGCATATGGGATGGAACCACAATGCATGGTGGGGAGTATAGGATTCATATGCCAAGACTCTAGCTGCTGAGTAGAGCAAATATTAAAGAAATGGACAGTGAAAGTTTCGCTTTTTGACATTTTTGTACCTAATGAAGGTGTCAACGGAATGGGATGGGGAGGGGGAAACGGGGTGTGGGATAGCGGTATGTAAATAGGGAATGGCACATAGAGGCATTCTAACTCTTTTGTGCATCATACTCATACATATACAGCATATATTAGAGCTGAACTCAGGCTAAAACTATTTTAGTGTAAGGGGTCAATTAATTACAACATTCATGCAAGTGTAATAAATAATTCCAATAACATTTGTAAATTGTGTGTAATAGGTTCCTTGCTGCCTCCTTGTTCCTTGCTGGCAAATGTAAACATTTGATCCTAAAAGAAAATTAGCTGAAAGAGGTTGTAAAGTCTGAAGGTTTTTATCTTAATGCATTCTATGCACTAAGATAAAAAGCATTCTGTGTGCAGCAGGTGCCCCAGCACCCCCTCATACTTACCTGAGCCCCATCTCTCTCAAGCGATATCTATGAGTGTCTCAGCCGCCCGAGACTCTCCTTCCTGATTGGCTGAGATACAGCAGTGGCGCCAATGGCTCCCTCTGCTGTCAATCAAAGTCAGTCAGCCAATCAAGAGAGAGAGGGGGCGGGGCAGGGCCGGGCAGCAGCTCTGTGTCTGAATGGACACAGGGAGCTGTGACTCGGCTCGGGTGCCTCCACAGCAACCTGCTTGCTGTGGGGGCACGCAACAGGAGGGAGGGGCCAGGCGCTCCAGTGAAGGACCCGAGAAGAGCAGGATCGGGGCTGCTATGTGCAAAGCCACTGCACAGAGCAGGTAAGCATAACATGTTTGTTATTTCTATAGAAAAAAAAATAGACTTTTCAATCACTTTAAGAACACTTGACCATGAGAATTTATAGGCTAAGAACAATCGACCAGCAGGGAAAACACGATGTGGGAGACTCCTGCACTGTGTGCAGACTATGGAGAAATTTGTACAAATGCCCAAATGAATAGGTGTTTGGCTGAATAAATAGGTGTTTGGCCGAATTAACCTCCAGCTGTAAAGTGAAATATTTAGCATTGGTATTACTACCACTGAGAAATGTGATGGCTTCCTCCTTGTTGTTATCAGGTAACAGAGAAGGCAAGAATAATCTCTTTTTTTATTAAAAAAAATAGACTTTAATATCACTTTAACTAATGTCATGCATTGCTTCCGCTTCCTGTGAAGAGATCATAGGTGTGCTCAGCCTATTGCATTAGGGTGTGCACCCTTAAGCTCAAACACACATGCATGTGTATGTGTCTAGCTATATATGAACCCAGCACATTGATCTCCCTGCTCCCATAGTGAAAGAGAAGAGCATAAACACTTTTCTTATGGCAGAGCAGGTAAGAGGGAGATCTTTACCGCGTTCCTGCTGCTACACAGAGCGATAACACTAATGCGCATGGGGTGATTAAGGTGTGCCTGGGCACACCCGGCACACCCTGTGCGCATGCCTATGGAAGAGATTCTAATGGTGAGCCATGCTGGAATTAGAAAAGAAAAAACTGCGCTAGAAGTCTAAACGTGAAGCTGCAGCTATAAGTGAACTACACAAATAAAGCAAATAAACAAAAAAGCCGCGCTTAAAAAATGATGATGATGATCAATCAAATAATTAGTGAAAAAATAGTCCTTGTGATAAATGTCCAACACCAATATATTAATTAAATTGAATGGTGAAAAAATAGTAGTTGTCAATGACCAATGTTCAGGTATCACACTTCCTGTAGGATGGAATGCTTACCAGATAGCAAGCCAAATAAGACAGGTTGCTATAAACCCAGCCTGGGCCTTTGGGGAACCTTTCCGGATACGTTCTGGACAGAAATCACTCACAGACCGGATCGGATCCACGAAGGTTGAACCCAGAAAAAGTTTTAAATAACATAGCGTAATACTGACATGGATAGGTATTTATAAAAATAAAAATAAAAAATGACACTCCACCAGTGATAAATCATAAAACTCATACAATATTTAGTGCCATAGGCCCAAAAGGGACAATGAGGTGAGTGACCTCAAATATAAAAAAAATCTCATGTATAAAGAGCTAGTGCAAAATGAGCAATGCATTTTTGAAGTCCCAAAAAAGGCAGACCTTTCTTTTTTTGGGACTTCAAAAATGCATTGCTTATTTTATTTACTGGAAATCAGTGCTGGGTTAGAGATTCATTAAACAGTAAAGGAAAAGGCTACAGAACTTTGCACCTCATCAGTACCCTTCACAACAAGCCCATATTCAAGATGGCGCTCTGTGTTTCCCGTAGCGTCACTCAGAGCGAGGCTTGGAGTAAGTATATCTAGTGGTGGTTTAGCACGCTGCCCGTTCCCCATTGAGAACGTCAGCCTATGACGAAACACGTTTGTGAGGGACGTGCTGACGTCACCACGCTGCCTCACAGAGGACGGGAGTTTGTTTGTATGCCGGCCGGCGTTGTGATTTTCTATCCTACTACACTGTAAGTGTTTTGTCTCTATGCGTAATAAATAGTTTGTACATATTACACTATTTACCATCATTCTTTATATACATGCACTGCTGAGCACGAGTTATGGATGGTCCAATGGGTCCCCGCAGCCCCATGTCAGGAAGCCGGTCCTGTGAATAAATCAATCTGCCATAAAGAGCCTACTGCCTGGTATGCAGGTCTTATATGCGGTTTGCAGCACCTCGGTTTTTTCCTTTCATCTGGTTTTTTGCTGACAAATTATATGCTCCAATCTATATTGTATCTGGTAAGCGGCCTCAGATCTGCACCTTGGTATTCCTTCACCTCTTTTGCTAAACTAGTTATATGCTCCAATTTCAATTAAATCTGGTAAGCCTCAGATCCCTTCCTTTTCATCTATCATCTGGTGTTTTATCACATGCCTCTTTGGTGTTATTTCTGGTAAGCGGCTTTTTTGGATGTTTTTTGCACTAGCTCTTTATACACAAGATTTTTTTTATATTTGAGGTCACTCACCTCATTGTCCCTTTTGGGCCTATGGCACTAAATATTGTATGAGTTTTATGATTTATCACTGGTGGAGTGTCATTTTTTATTTTTATTTTTATAAATACCTATCCATGTCAGTATTACGCTATGTTATTTAAAACTTTTTCTGTGTTCAACCTTTGTGGATCCGATCCCGTCTGTGAGTGTTTTCTGTCCAGGACGTATCCTGAAAGGTTCCCCAAAGGCCCAGGCTGGGTTTATAGCCACCTGTCTTATTTGGCTTGCTATCTGGTAAGCATTCCATCCTACACTAAGTGTGATACCTGAACATTAGCTATTGATCATTGACAACTACTATTTTTTCACCATTCAATTTAATTAATATATCGGTGTTGGACATTTATTACAAGGACTATTTTTTCACAAATTATTTGATTGATCATCATCTTCATCATTTTTTAAGCGCGGCTTTTTTGTTTATTAGCCATGCTGGAATGTTCTTGGTGTCACTCACCTGGCAGGAGTCCTTCCCCCCTTCCTTGTAGCCGGCACAGATCCGATCAGACTGGATAGTGATAGCACCTCCTGCATTGGTATACATTGTTTGACATGTATTGCGGTCTATTAGAGGAACCATGACCTCCTGTAGGACGCTATATAAAACTGCACCCTCTGGTGATAAAACACAGACAAGAAGATGATTAATGGCCATTCTTGGCAAGGCTATACATAGACTGATCACTGTTATTTTCAATTCACACATGTGCATTGTAGGATTGCGCTCAAAATTGCACGGTTTCTCGTAACACACAAAAAATGTGCATCTTTGTTGCAGAAGGACTGCAGTGCCATTAATTGTTAACTCCACCCCAATTCACCTTGCTAAAGTGTGCAAAATCAAGCAAAAAGAATGCATGGTAACAAATTTTCATGCATTTTGGTATGGAGCTATTTTAAAAAAAAGAGACATGTACCTCTTTGGTGTAATTTAGATGCAGTAAGCAGCCTATTGAAATGACTGGACTGCCTTACCACTACAGAGAAAAAATATATATTTGTGCTCCCACATCATGCATATGTGAATCTAGCCCTTAATCTGAACTCTGGGCACAAAAAATATATCTCTGTCACCACAAGATTCTGATGAATCCCTCCACATGCAGACCCCTACATCCAATAGGCCAGGGTTGTGGGGGAGATGCCCTTGCCCTCAACAACATGAGGACAAGGTGCTTTGCCAAGCATTCTCTTTGACAACGAACCCTCCTCATGTTGAGATGTTGACATGTTGACATGTTGACATGTTTATGTGGCCTGAGTATGGTTCAGGAGCAGGAAAGATGATTGTGACCCCATCTTCCCTGGCTGTAGGCTGCAGGCTCGGGTAAGGGTCTGGCTTGGAATTTATGGGGAACCATGGGATATTTTTATGTAGTGTCCCCCATTAACATCTGTATCAAGACCTGACCCAGGAAAAGGTTGCTCCTGTCTTGATAAAGCTAACATAAGCAGAGATGGTAATGCAACCTGGGCACTTCCCTAAGCCTGACAAGGGCAAAATGTCAGGCAGCATCAGTGGAGCCAATAGAAACCAGTCGACATTCAGCCCTTGTGTACTGCAGTCGGGCTGGCTTCTGTGGAAGGGGAATTGACAAAAAGGTCTGCTGTTCGGCTCCTGAGTGCTGACAGGAGTGTTCTGGTGAGGGAGGGGGCATCCCCCTATCAGAAAACAATAGAACAGTAGGGGAGATTGCTGTACTAACATTGTATAATTATTACGGCGGCTCCTCCTAAACTGTCAGTTTTTTTTTCTTTCAGCCCTGCTGAGAATAAAAAAAAACTACTAGTGTGTACTAGGCTTTAACAAAAATAAAATCCTTGGCTTATACACCACCTTGTCCCTATGCAAAAATAAAATGTTCAGCCCTGTGTGCTCTGCTCTAATTAGGATGTCTTGCTTCTTGTGTTGTACTATACAAAAGAGAAGAGTGGCACCATGTGTCCCGTGCTCCTGATGATGTCATCTTTGACAAAACTTGTAGGGTATAGACGGAACACATGCCACTACCCTTACACGATCCCATGGCCATCTTGGATTCTGGAATATGAGTTGTTTATATGATATGAAGTGCCTGGTTGTCATCTCTTCTTTGTGAGTGCATTTACCACATTAAATTGCTATTTTAAATGGGATTACATTATGGAGAGCTTGTCATTTTCATGATACTATGTCCAACTGAGTATACTGTATATGCACAGTTACAGTTGCAACACAGTAGTACCATTGTCTGACACATGTTTTTGAGGAAAGCTGGAAAGAATAGTTTGCAGCAGCATTGTCACATTTCTTATAATAAATATTGGGGTGTATTATTTCACTAACAATAGTGAAAAATATTGTGCAGTCGACAGTATGAGAAAATAAGCATATATATTGTACAGACCCAATGCACACTATGTAAGCAGCTTTAGTAGGCCGTAAATTAAGAGGGTGAGACAAAGCATATTATAAACTATAAATAAAAATTAGAGTGTAATATTTCACATAGAAAAGACACAAATATTGTGCAGACTCAGCACAGTATGTAAGCAGCTTTGGTAAGCTTACTTTCAGAGAGGTACAAAAGGCAGGTTTATATCAGTACATTGACATTAGAATACATTATTTCACAAAAAACAGCCAGAAATATTGCACAGATTTCATGCACAGTATGTAAACTGTTCTACTAAACTACACTTTCAGATGGAGAGACCAAGCTGGTTTTATTGAGAAATAAAAATTCAATCGAATGGCCCAGTCTGAACATCCAATAGTCCAATAGTCTATGTGGTTCGCCTTTTGTAGAGTGAATCATATGATTTTGGATTATGTTTTAAATTTGCAGATGCAGAACCTGATTGCCCCCTATTAACACCCATGCAGAACCTTTGCATCTCCCTTTAGGCCTGCCTGACGTTATAAATTCAGGGGATTACCTAAACTTATTAGCAACTATGATATTAGGGGGATTAAGAATGTGGTGCTTTGGTGCATTCAACAATGTGGTGATTTAGATGCACTAAACTGCACTAGTATGAATTGATATGTTGTAAAAAAAAAGGGGGCAGATTTACCTGTGTTAGAACAAGTTCACACCACTGAACATGAAAAAAAAACATTATCAATCACAGATATATTACTTTGGTCTTTTTGTCTTATAGTCAAATTGCAAGTAAAAAAAAATATGAAAATATGAATTAAAAAACAATAAAATACCAAAAAAAAAAGAGGGGCGCATGCGCGAGGCTCAACATGGCAGACGCTTCACTGTAGAGCTCCGCACTCCCCACCGCACACTCAGAACCCGTACGGACGATTGAACCGTCTCTCCAGCTTCCTTATTTCAGGGATCGCCTCCACGATAGCCAGAGCACCCTCTGGTATGGTTCTAACGGGGCACAGAGGCAAAACAAAGCTGAAACCTATCAAAGAGGCATTAGCCCACGCCTCCTCCAAGATGGCGGCGAAGGCCCGGGCCCTAGCAGAACAGTCTGCATCCTCTCCCGCCTGCTCAGATGTATTAGATAGCGAGGAAGACAGTGACATGCACCCTAATCCAGGTGATTTTCCTCTCATCTCACAGCCTGGTATGTCACAAGCAGCGTTTATCAGACTTATGGAATCAATGTTACATAAAGCCCTAAAAACGACATCTGACCAGATCACTAGCAGTCTGACCCGTGAAATCCGCGATCTAGGTCAGCGCACAGCAGACTTGGAAACTAGGGTAGATGACATGGAATTAACTATACAGGAGCAGGCTCAAGAACAAATGGCTCTCTGTGAGGAGAATTATATGTTACTTTCACGTTTAGAGGATGCAGAAAATCGATCTCGCAGATCCAATCTGCGACTCCGTGGTATACCAGAGTCGATCGATGATGTACAATCATTTACCACCGCTTTGTTCCAGGAACTATCTCCCCCCATACCTATCGAACGCCTTGAGTTTGATAGAATCCACAGGGCGCTTACTCGACGCCAGGCTGATGGCCCGCCACAGGACATTATTGTCAAACTGCATTTTTTCCGCACAAGGTAGCAGCTGCTAATAGCAGCCCGCAACAAGAACTCTTTACAGTTCCAGAACCACACGTACCAGCTGTTCTCTGATTTGGCACCCCTCACCATCGCAAAGCGCCGTGCAATGAAACCCCAGCTGCAAATCTTACAACAGCACCAGCTCAAGTACACGTGGCGGTTCCCGTTTGCCTTACAGTTCTCCCACCTGGGGCAACAGCATACCTGTACCACGCCGGAATCACTCCAACGGCTGCTGGAATCGCTCCACCTGACACCACCGGTACATCAGTCTGAAACATCTCTTCCTCGCACACCAGCTCGACCAGCCTCCCACCCTTATGCCACGACCCCGAAACGAAGTAATCCTGATCCTACTTCAATCCGGAAAGGAACCCCGGCCCGATCGCCTGGAAGCTATCACCCAAGCCCGGAATCCCAAGCACTACATTGATAACTTGCAACTTGCTTTTTGTTTATTCTCTTTCTTGCATGCAGGTTCTCGGTTGTATTCGCAGGAATTGACTTCGGATATCACCAAGAAGACTTGGCAGAAGCCGAGACCTGTTTGACGGCTACAGCTTGTTAAGTTTTCTTCACATCCTGAACGTTAATCTCCAGGGCACCTAGGCCCCTTTGGGCCCTCTCAGGTTCAGTAGTTTTGTTACTGTTTTATTGTTTTATTGTTTATTATAGTACTGTTTTGCAAACTCACACACGTGATAGTAAGTTGTATATTTTTTACTCTACTTTAAGTAGGTCCCTGTATAGCATATATGACTGTCTTCACTGTCCATGCTACTCACACCCCATTTTCTAAATAATAGAGTGTCAGCACAGTTTGGGCCATTGGATTTGAACTGTACTCTACACTTGATGTAATTCATTATAACTAGTCCCTTTATTTGCCCCCACCCCCCCTCCCCACTCCCCCCTCCCCCCCACTCCCCCTATACTCCAGAGCACTACACCCCCTCAACGCAATTTCGTAGACAAATACTAAAGGCTTCTCTTCTAGACACCTGGAGAGAATGCAACCCCATCAAGAAAAATTTTACACTTTACTCGCACCCCCATAAATCCTTCTCCAGGATTGATCATATCTTCATTTCCATAGCATCTGCACCAGTCCTACTTCAATCCCATATCCAGCCAATCACATGGATGGACCATTGTGCCGTGATCACCTCAGTATCTTCCTTTATACCACAACCCACAAATAGAACATGGTGCATGAACGATGCACTCTTAACTAACCAATCATATTGTCTAGATATCCAAATAGCCCTCAAAGACTACTTACTACACAACACCACCCCAGATATCTCCCCTATGCTCCTCTGGGAGGCGCATAAGCCAGTGATCAGAGGCACGTGTATCTCAGTTGCATCGCACCTCAAGAAAGACAGAATCCGTAAGCAACAGCAGCTCGAGTCAGACTATCATCAGAGTTTCCTGCAGTTTCAATCCACCCCCACTGAAGCCCATAAAAGAATTCTGGACAAAATTAAATTAGAACTTGACATCCTACTCGCTGAATCGGCTGATAAGGCCATACGTAGATCCAATCACACAATCTACACCAAAGCCAATAAGCAAGATACTTTTTTGGTCTTACGTCTTCGTAGAGCAGATCGTGTTCGTGTTCCCATCAGACTCAGATTGACTAAAGATGTTGTTACTAGTAACCCGATCAAGGTACTCTCAGAGTTCCGTAAACAGTTGGCGAAACTTTACGAGGCAAAAGCTGCTTTTCCTTTGCGTCAAGCAGAAAAGCTTTTCCACAATCTGCCAATCCCTACACTATCCAACGCCAATCGCGAGTCTATGGAGAGCGTGATCACGATCGAAGAAGTCTTATCAGCTATTAAGACTCTTAAACCTCATAAATGTCCAGGACCGGATGGCCTCCCCAGTCTCTACCATAAAAAATTTGCAGCAGAACTCGCCCCTCTCCTCACTAACACTTTCAACGCTTTACTCAGACAGCATTTCTTTGGTCGTGATACATTGACAGCACTTATTTCTATGATCCCGAAACCAAACACAGACAATACGGTGTGGTCTAATTTCAGGCCAATTTCTCTGTTAAACGTTGATATAAAGATCCTGGCCAAAATCTTAGCCTTATGCCTTAACCCAATTATTGGTAGTCTAATCCACAAGGACCAAGTAGGTTTTATACCTAAGCAGCAAGCTAGTGATAATATTAGAAGTGTAATTCTTCTGCAACATTTAGCCCGATCACGTAAAATACCGATGCACCTCCTCTCCCTAGACATAAAGAAAGCTTTCGATACAGTTTCCTGGCCCTATCTATTTTATATCCTCCAACGATGGGGCTTCGGCCCACATTTCCTTGGTTGGATCAATGCCCTATATAACCATCCACAAGCATACGTACAATACTCAGGATTCCGTTCAGATCCCCTTCCCATCTCTTGTGGAACCAGACAGGGTTGCCCCCTATCTCCCTCATTATTCTCTTTAGTAATAGAACCCCTGGCAGCCTTGATCAGAGCAAACCCTAATATCCGAGGTCTGGAGGTAGCTTCTACCACACATAAATTATGCCTTTTTGCAGACGATGCAATATTGTTTGTTACATCACCACACACCACTTTACCAAACCTCATGCTTATTTTAGATAAGTTCGCTTTGGTCTCCGGGTTAGAAGTCAACCAAACGAAGTCCAAAGCCCTCAATGTGTCATTACCACAAACTGATCTTGAGCTACTTCGCCAAAACTACCCTTTTCATTGGTCCTCCACATCAATATCCTACCTGGGAATTAAATTGACCAGTGACCCACTGAACTTATTCCACTCTAATTACCTCCCAATGCTAACCCAACTCTCTTCTTTGCTTAACTCCTGGCAGCCCTTATGTGTCTCCTGGCTTAGACGTGTGGCAGCTGTGAAAATATCCCTGCTACCGAAACTACTGTATCTATATAGGGTACTCCCGATTGCGATCCCCCCTTACTACCATAGGACCATACAAAACCGAGTTTTTAAATACATTTGGGGCCTCACTAAACCTAGAGTGGCTAGACCGGTTTTACTCCGTCATAAGCTTAGTGGAGGTCTTGGTATACCCAACTTTTTACATTACTACCATGCAGCCCGACTGGCCCAGTCTATTCTATATCATTCTTATGCCCCGTACACACGGTCGGATTTTCCGATGGACAATGTCCGATCGGAGCGTGTTGTCGGAAATTCCGACCGTGTGTGGGCGCCATCGGACATTTTCCATCGGATTTTCCGACACACAAAGTTGGACAGCAGGAGATAAAATTTTCCGACAACAAAATCTGTTGTCGGAAATTCCGATCGTGTGTACACAAATCCGATGGACAAAGTGCCACGCATGCTCAGAATAAATAAAGAGATGAAAGCTATTGGCCACTGCCCCGTTTATAGTCCCGACGTACGTGTTTTACGTCACCGCGTTCAGAATGATCGGATTTTCCGACAACTTTGTGTGACCGTGTGTATGCAAGACAAGTTTGAGCCAACATCCGTCGGAAAAAATCCTAGGATTTGTTGTCGGAATGTCCGAACAAAGTCCGACCGTGTGTACGGGGCATAAGACTGAAACTCCGCTCTGGGTCAGCCTTGAGGCCATAGATCTCCACCCAATTACAGTAACCAATTTGCTTTGGCTTCCCCCTGCAACATGTGGCACTATAACCAACCTAATAACACAATGCACCCTCAAACTTTGGGATACATTGAGAATCCCCTTTAAATTGATATCTTCACACTCCCCACTTTTATCCTTTTTAGGCCATCCGTTGTTCTACCCAGCATACACTGAACCATCCTTATTCCAAGCCTGGGCCCGTGCGGGTCTGATTCGTATATGTGACATAATCAACGGTAACGCTATAAAATCTTTTCCGGATATACAAGCGCAAGCGCATCTTTCACCAAGAGAGTGCTTCCGTTACCTTCAAATTGCTCATTTTGTCAAAACAAATGTAAAATCTAGCTCTGAGCCGGATACCCTAACTGAGTTTGCGAATATATGCGATTCGGACCCGCATGTACCAGGTATTATATCTCGCCTTTATGCTCATCTCACGTCGCCACCCTCAAATCTCCCCACCTACGCGCAGCAATGGTCTAAAGACTTAAATATCGATCTAGAAACAGATGACTGGACATCCATTTGGACTAACATGAAAAATTCATCCCAAAATGTTGTTGCCTCGGAAGCAAACTACAAAGTGCTCATGCGATGGTACCTGGTCCCATCTAGAATTGTCAAATTCTTACCTGAGTATCCCCAGACTTGTTTCAGGGGTTGCAAGGATAAAGGAACACACATTCACATCTGGTGGACATGTCCACTGGTGCAATGTTTCTGGGCAACAACATTCCAGATGGCTTCTACCCTCCACCAAGTTACTCTAGAACCTAACCCAACTATAGCCCTACTTAACCTTTTACCGCAAGACTACACCAGAGCCCAACGCCGTCTCCTCCTCCACCTATTTACAGCAGCCAAGCAAACGATAGCTAAGGCCTGGAAGACACCTGCACTTAGCATAACTGAAATGAAAAATAGGATTACTCAGGCAATGATACATAGCAAAATTGAAGCAACTATTCTGGATAAAGTCCCCCAGCACTTCAGAACTTGGCAACCGTGGATAGAACACTTCTTGCCCACAGATATGGACAAGAGCCTACTAGAACCCTGAGATAGCTCTAATAACCACTTACGATTTTTGAAACTACACCGGTGCCCGCGCGACTCGGCCGTCCCACCACCCCTTCTCAGCTCTCCCTCACTTCTTTCTTTCTGTTCCCCTTTCCTCTACACTCTTCTTTCTCCTTTCACTCCCTCCCTTACCTAACCCCGATAACTATTGGTGTTATACTCTGTTTCTTTTTCTTTTTATTTGTTGAGTTGGTCTCGGCTGTTTTCGTGACCGACCCCATGCATATTATCTCCAGCAGTGCATTGTGACTAAATTATGGACCCTGGTCCCTCTTAATGTTAGCATGTTCAGCTTCACTGGACCCTGAATTACTTGACAGAGTATCTAATGTTTGTAAGCTTTTTTCTTTCTTATATCATTGTTATTTCGACTTGTTAGGATGCATACTGTTTTATGAGTACACAATACCCTGTACTGAAAAGCTTGTAACAGATGCTTGTTAATTACCAATAAAAATTATTTGAATGAAAAATACCAAAAAAAAAGAAAGAAGGAAACTGCAAGGGGGCCCAGCAGCTAAAGAGCAACAGAGTCGCTGTTACTATACACAAAATTATAGTCCTAGAAAAAAATGTTGGGTCTATTAAGAGGAATATATAAAAAAAGGTTTGTGGTCAGTTCCAGAATCCAATAATGTAATACAAAGGCACCAACATCCCCTAATTTGTAAATAGAAAGCAGTTTTTGGAGAAATTTGGGACTTTATAGGTGTATAGCATTAATATCACACATTATGAGTTAAGAAGAAAACTTTTATTTGAAAAAAAAATAGATTTAAAATCATTGCATACAATACATGTGCATCCACGGTATATATTGGACACATCTGTATAGTATTAAATTGCTTTTTCCACACTTGATTTTCTACATGTTTTGCCATGAAGAAGCCGTATGGTGAAACATGTAGAAAAATCAAGTGTGGAAAAAGCAATTATACAGACATATACCATTGGATGCACATGTATTTGAATGCAATGATTTCAAATCTATTTTTATTCAAATAAAAGTATTTTTCTTAACACATACTGTGTGATATTCATGTTGTAATGCACCTATGAAGTCCCAAATCTCTCCAAAAACTGCTTTCTATTTAGAGGGGTTCACAATAGTATGTAGTCCACCACATTGTAACTAACAGTAATGTAGCAATTAGAGGTACACACTATGTAGCTCACCATTAGGGATGAGCTTCGAGTTCGAGTCGAACTCATGTTCTACTCGAACATTGGCTGTTCGCAAGTTCGCCGAACAGCGAACAATTTGGGGTGTTCGCGGCAAATTCGAATGCCGCGGAACACCCTTTAAAAGTCTATGGGAGAAATCAAAAGTGCTAATTTTAAAGGCTTATATGCAAGTTATTGTCATAAAAAGTGTTTGGGGACCCGGGTCCTGCCCCAGGGGACATGGATCAATGCAAAAAAAAGTTTTAAAAACGGACGTTTTTTCAGGAGCAGTGATTTTATTAATGCTTAAAGTCAAACAATAAAAGTGTAATATCCCTTTAAATTTCGTACCTGGGGGGTGTCTATAGTATGCCTGTAAAGGGGCGCATGTTTCCTGTGTTTAGAACAGTCTGACAGCAAAATGACATTTGGAAGGAAAAAACTCATTTAAAACTAGCCGCGGTTATTGCATTGCCGACAATACACATAGAAGTTCATTGATAAAAACGGCATGGGAATTCCCCACAGGGGAACCCCGAACCAAAATAAAAAAAAAAAAATGATGTGGGGGTCCCCCTAAATTCCATACAAGGCCCTTCAGGTCTGGTATGGATATTAAGGGGAACCCCAGCCAAAATTGAAAAAAAAAATTGACGTGGGGTTCCCCCTAAATTCCATACCAGACCCTTCAGGTCTGGTATGGATTTTAAGGGGAACCCCGCGCCAAAAAAAAAAAAAAAAAACGGCGTGGGGTCCCCCTAAAAATCCATACCAGACCCTTATCCGAGCACGCAACCTGGCAGGCCGCAGGAAAAGAGGGGGGGACAAGAGTGCGGCCCCCCCCCCCCTCCTGAACCGTACCAGGCCACATGCCCTCAACATTGGGAGGGTGCTTTGGGGTAGCCCCCCAAAACACCTTGTCCCCATGTTGATGAGGACAAGGGCCTCATCCTCACAACCCTGGCCGGTGGTTGTGAGGGTCTGCGGGCGGGGGGCTTATCGGAATCTGGAAGCCCCCTTTAACAAGGGGACCCCCAGATCCCGGCCCCCCCCCTGTGTGAAATGGTAAGGGGGTACTTACCCCTACCATTTCACTAAAAAACTGTCAAAAATGTTAAAAATGACAAGAGACAGTTTTTGACAATTCCTTTATTTAAATGCTTCTTCTTTCTTCTTTCTTCCTTCATCTTCTTCTGGTTCTTCTGGCTCTTCTGGTTCTTCCTCCGGCGTTCTCGTCCAGCATCTTCTCCGCGGCGTCTTCTATCTTCTTCTCCTCGGGCCGCTCCGCACCCATGGCATGAGGGGAGGCTCCCGCTCTTCTCTTCATCTTCTTCTCTTCTTCATCTTCTTCTTCATCTTCTTCTTCTTCTTCTTCTTCTTCCTTCTTCTCTTCTTCCTGTCTTCTCCGGGCCGCTCCGCACCCATGCTGGCATGGTGGGAGGCTCCCGCTGTGTGACGGCGTCTCTTCGTCTGACGGTTCTTAAATAACGGGGGGCGGGGCCATCCGGTGACCCCGCCCCCCTCTGACGCACGGTGACTTGAGGGACTTCCCTGTGACGTCACGGGGAATGCCACAGGGAAGTCCCGTCATGTCACCGTGCGTCAGAGGGGGGCGGGGCCACCGGGTGGCCCCGCCCCCCGTTATTTAAGAACCGTCAGACGAAGAGACGCCGTCACACAGCGGGAGCCTCCCTCCATGCCACAGCATGGCTGCGGAGCGGCCCGCAGAAGACAGGAAGAAGAGAAGAAGAGAAGAAGAGAAGAAGGAAGAAGAAGAAGAAGATGAAGAAGAGAAGAAGATGAAGAGAAGAGCGGGAGCCTCCCCTCATGCCATGGGTGCGGAGCGGCCCGAGGAGAAGAAGATAGAAGACGCCGCGGAGAAGATGCTGGACGAGAACGCCGGAGGAAGAACCAGAAGAGCCAGAAGAACCAGAAGAAGATGAAGGAAGAAAGAAGAAAGAAGAAGCATTTAAATAAAGGAATTGTCAAAAACTGTCTCTTGTCATTTTTAACATTTTTGACAGTTTTTTAGTGAAATGGTAGGGGTAAGTACCCCCTTACCATTTCACACAGGGGGGGGGCCGGGATCTGGGGGTCCCCTTGTTAAAGGGGGCTTCCAGATTCCGATAAGCCCCCCGCCCGCAGACCCTCACAACCACCGGCCAGGGTTGTGAGGATGAGGCCCTTGTCCTCATCAACATGGGGACAAGGTGTTTTGGGGGGCTACCCCAAAGCACCCTCCCAATGTTGAGGGCATGTGGCCTGGTACGGTTCAGGAGGGGGGGGGGGCCGCACTCTCGTCCCCCCCTCTTTTCCTGCGGCCTGCCAGGTTGCGTGCTCGGATAAGGGTCTGGTATGGATTTTTAGGGGGACCCCACGCCGTTTTTTTTTTTTTTTTTTGGCGCGGGGTTCCCCTTAAAATCCATACCAGACCTGAAGGGTCTGGTATGGAATTTAGGGGGAACCCCACGTCAATTTTTTTTTTCAATTTTGGCTGGGGTTCCCCTTAATATCCATACCAGACCTGAAGGGCCTTGTATGGAATTTAGGGGGACCCCCACATCATTTTTTTTTTTTTATTTTGGTTCGGGGTTCCCCTGTGGGGAATTCCCATGCCGTTTTTATCAATGAACTTCTATGTGTATTGTCGGCAATGCAATAGCCGCGGCTAGTTTTAAATGAGTTTTTTCCTTCCAAATGTCATTTTGCTGTCAGACTGTTCTAAACACAGGAAACATGCGCCCCTTTACAGGCATACTATAGACACCCCCCAGGTACGAAATTTAAAGGGATATTACACTTTTATTGTTTGACTTTAAGCATTAATAAAATCACTGCTCCTGAAAAAACGTCCGTTTTTAAAACTTTTTTTTGCATTGATCCATGTCCCCTGGGGCAGGACCCGGGTCCCCAAACACTTTTTATGACAATAACTTGCATATTAGCCTTTAAAATTAGCACTTTTGATTATTCATGTTCGTGTCCCATAGACTTTAACGGCGTTCGCGTGTTCGAACGAATTTTTTTCCTGTTCGCATGTTCTGGTGCGAACCGAACAGGGGGGTGTTCGGCTCATCCCTACTCACCATACTGCAATTCACTTTAATATTAGCACAATATACAACTGGGTGTAGTACTGTTAAGTGCTGTGTAGTAAAACAGCAACTATATATTCCTGCAAATGCTCTGTCAGTATTCCCTATCTATTCCAGCTCTCTCTGACACGATGACAAATGGCTGATGGACACCCTGAATTTTATAGGGAAGGGTCTGGTTCATATGAAAAACCTCATTATTGGCCCTGAAGAAGTCACGTGATCGGTGACGTCGCGCGTAGGGACGGAATAGTGTTGTTTATACTGCTGTAAGCATCACGAGCTCGCTGCTCGTAGGATAAAGGCTGTGATTTGATACTGTTCAATGTGAGTACTTTTACTTATGTTTGTGTGAATAAAGCGACCCCCTTTTAAAACATACTTCACTATTGGGTACCTTTGTCCTATATATTCATTTACATACATCTGAGATGCGGAGGAGGAGCACTGGCCCAGGACCCCAGCTAGGACTATAGCTATACACATCCAGCTGCCATAAGGATCTCGCAGAGCCGGCTAGCGTGGACATAGTGACGCGATTGAGACCCAGGATCCTATGGTTTAGCAACTCATTATGCGGTTGACCTAGCACCGCTAGGTAAGGGGCCATTACCCACACTAGCGCATGCTGCACGAAGAGGACACAGAGTGTTTTTGCATCCCATCACCTCACTGTCATTTATTGTCGTTTACTGAGCACTGTTTTTTGTGCACCATTGATAAGACTTGTTTTTTGCACGCATTTGCTGGATTCACTGATATGACATATATCATCTTTGGACACTAGCATTTGGATTGGGTCATTATATTATCTATTTGACCATCCACACTGGATTTTATAGACTATACTCATTTCACCACTAGGATTTGGTGATCATATCATTTTCCCACTGGATTTATTATTTATTTTCTATTCACTTTATGATTTGTTATTTATCTGTCTGAATAATTGTTATTCAGGTCACTTGAGCACTAGCATTTTATATATTTGTTTTGCATTACGCATTGCTTTATTTATTGGATGGTGGTAGATATATGTTTTATTGTTCACATATAGTAACCTTTACCACTCCCTTGGATTATTATATATATTTTTTCACATCCCACTAGGTTTTTAGTAATAACACTAACCTATGCGATTTTAATATATTCATGCGATTTCATTTTTTATCTCATTTTTTATCTCATTCGATTTCACTGATGCATTGATATATTGGTTCACATGAAGTAACCTTTACCACTCCCTTGGATTATTATATATATATTTTTTTCACATCCCACTAGGTTTTTAGTAATAACACTAACCTATGTGATTTTAATATATTCATGCGATTTCATTTTTTATCTCATTTTTTATCTCATTCGTTTCACTGATGCTTTTCTTATATCACATGGCTTTTAGCACATAGTAAGTGACCATACATAGAGATCTCTAACTATTTTCCTGGTTAGCGCAGCACCCCCCCCCATTTTTGCTTAGTTTTTGGGCTTATGTTTGGCCCTTGTTCTGGTGTGTGCATCGGTCCAGTTGCATATGTTGTGGTAATTGGTTCCTACACACAAAGGCTTAATACTGCAGCAAATGGCCCGATCAGTTCACCTTTTTCCCCAAACTGCAAATGATTTGGGCTCTTGTCAGGCTTAAGTTTGACCCAAACCTGAAGCCCATCCCTACTCCCTAATCCCTAGCTTATAATCTAAAAAAAAATGGTCTTTTCTATTATATCTCCCTTAAAATTGCATGAAAGGACCCTTTCCCCGCTATATGGTATTCAATGTTTTTCTTTTTTTTTTTTGCTTTATTATATGTCCCTCATGGCAGTGTTGATCTCCCCATGCCCTTTTGACAATACCTTGCCTATAAGCCATGAATATGGCCAGAATTTAGGATCAAGATTTACACTTCCCCCAAAGACTCCAATAGGATTCAATGCTAAGTTCAGGTTTCATGGATTTCAAACAGAACCCAATAAACCCCTTGCGAATCGAACCCAGGTAGATTTTTCCATCAATAATTAACATGCTGTATTGGCTGTACATGACAGACCTGGCTTACTTGTATAGCAGTACCCCCACAAGGGCTGCTCAGAATTGTGGTTTGTCTGTCACCCTGCCCAGCCCTACATTCACTCTCAGACACTCCGAGAAATAAACCAGTCAATGATCTTTGTTTTTTTTTGTTTTATTGAGTAGTAGAACTTGAATGGGGATGGGAGATATGGGATGCCCAGCGTGAATCAATAGAAACGGCAATTGGTTTTGGGACAATAATGTACACCCCCTGTACATACTCCTTCAGCTTCCTCCTGCACAATCTTGCTTGAAGCCCATCACTCCTCACTCAAGGCGATCCCGACTGCATCCCAGCCCAGGCCCAAGGTCACCCCCCTTAGATCTTTGTTAGATCAGGTTAGATCAACCATTGTTTGCGTTAGATCTCACACAGAAGAAGCAATATTAACAGTTATTTGCTGGGGGGGCTAACCCTTCATCAGCCCCCCCTTATCAAAAAAATTGACCAAACAGTTAGCTATTTTGGAAGAAATTTGTTAGATCCGGTAAGATCAAGTTGGTTTAATGTTAGATCTCACATAATTAGAGACTTATTAAGTGATTAATGACGGGGGGCTGGCCCCCCCCTTATCAAATTTTCTGGCCAAAAATCATTCAGGCTAATAGATATTCGTTAGATCCAGCAAGATCAAGTGGTTTTAACGTTAGATCTCACATCATTTTAGAGATATTCCACATCAAAATAGAGATATTAGGTGGTACATATGGATGGGTTAGCCCCCCCCTTATCAAATTTTCGGGCCAAAAATCATTCAGGCTAATAGATATTCGTTAGATCCGGTAAGATCAAGTGTTTTTAACGTTAGATCTCACATAATTTCAGAGATATTCCTCATCAAAATAGAGATATTAGATGGTACATATGGATGGGCTGGCCCCCCTTATCAAATTTTCTGGCCAAAAATCATTCAGGCTAATAGATATTCGTTAGATCCGGTAAGATCAAGTGGTTTTACCGTTAAATCTCACATACTTACAGACTTATTAAGTGATTATTGAGGGTGGCTGGCCCCCCTTTATCAAATTTTCTGGCCAAAAATTATTCAGGCTTATAGATATTCATTAGATCCAGTAAGATCAAGTAATTTTAACGTTAGATCTCACATCATTTCAGAGATATTCCACATCAAAATAGAGATATTAGGTAGTACATATGGACAGGTTAGCCACCCCTTATCAAATTTTCTGGCCAAAAATCATTCAGGCTAATAGATATTCGTTAGATCCGGTAAGATCAAGTAGTTTTAACGTTAGATCTCAAATCAGTTCAGAGATATTCCACATCAAAATAGAGATATTAGGTGGTACATGTGGACGGGTTAGCCCCCCCTTATCAAATTTTCTGGCCAAAAATCATCAATCAGGCTAATAGATATTCGTTAGATCCGGTAAGATCAAGTGGTTTAAACATTAGATCTCACATAATTAGAGACTTATTAAGTGATTTTTGAGGGGAGCTGGCCCCCCCTTATCAAATTTTCTGGCCAAAAATAATTCAGGCTAATAGATATTCGTTAGATCCGGTAAGATCAAGTAGTTTTAACGTTAGATCTCACATCATTTCAGAGATATTCCACATCAAAATAGAGATATTAGGTGGTACATATAGACGGGCTGGCCCCCCCTTATCAAATTTTCTGGCCAAAAATCATTCAGGCTAATTGATATTCGTTAGATCCGGTAAGATCAAGTGGTTTTAACGTTAGATCTCACATCATTTCAGAGATATTCCTCATCAAAATAGAGATATTAGGTGGTACATATAGATGGGCTGGCCCCCCCTTATCAAATTTTCTGGCCAAAACATTCAGGCTAATAGATATTCATTAGATCCGGTAAGATCAAGTGGTTTTAACGTTAGATGTCACATAATTAGAGACTTATTAGGTGATTAATGAGGGGGCTGCCCCCCCTTATCAAATTTTCTGGCCAAAAATCATTCAGGCTTATAGATATTCATTAGATCCGGTAAGATCAAGTAATTTTAACGTTAGATCTCACATCATTTCAGAGATATTCCACATCAAAATAGAGATATTAGGTAGTACATATGGACAGGTTAGCCACCCCTTATCAAATTTTTGGGCCAAAAATCATTCAGGCTAATAGATATTCGTTAGATCCGGTAAGATCAAGTGTTTTTAACGCTAGATCTCACATAATTTCAGAGATATTCCTCATCAAAATAGAGATATTAGGTGGTACATATGGATGGGCTGCCCCCCCCTTATCAAATTTTCTGGCCAATAATCAATCAGGCTAATAGATATTCGTTAGATCCGGTAAGATCAAGTGTTTTTAACGTTAGATCTCACATAATTTCAGAGATATTCCTCATCAAAATAGAGATATTAGGTGGTACATATGGATGGGCTGGCCCCCCTTATCAAATTTTCTGGCCAAAACATTCAGGCTAATAGATATTCATTAGATCCGGTAAGATCAAGTGGTTTTAACGTTAGATGTCACATAATTAGAGACTTATTAGGTGATTAATGAGGGGGGGCTGCCCCCCCTTATCAAATTTTCTGGCCAAAAATCATTCAGGCTTATAGATATTCATTAGATCCGGTAAGATCAAGTAATTTTAACGTTAGATCTCACATCATTTCAGAGATATTCCACATCAAAATAGAGATATTAGGTAGTACATATGGACAGGTTAGCCACCCCTTATCAAATTTTTGGGCCAAAAATCATTCAGGCTTATAGATATTCATTAGATCCGGTAAGATCAAGTAATTTTAACGTTAGATCTCACATCTTTTCAGAGATATTCCACATCAAAATAGAGATATTAGGTGGTAGATGTGGACGGGTTAGCCCCCACTTATCAAATTTTCTGGCCAAAAATCATCAATCAGGCTAATAGATATTCGTTAGATCCGGTAAGATCAAGTGGTTTTAACGTTAAATCTCACATAATTATAGACTTACTAAGTGATTATTGAGGGGGGCTGGCCCCCCTTTATCAAATTTTCTGGCCAAAAACCATTCAGGCTAATAGATATTTGTTAGATCCGGTAAGATCAAGTAGTTTTAACGTTAGATTTCACTTCATTTCAGAGATATTCCACATCAAAATAGAGATATTAGGTGGTAGATATGGACGGGTTAGCCCCCCTTATCAAATTTTCGGGCCAAAAATCATTCAGGCTAATAGATATTCGTTAGATCTGGTAAGATCAAGTGGTTTTAACATTGAAGCTCACATAATTATAGACTTATTCAGTGATTAATGAGGGGGGCTGGCCCCCCTTATCAAATTTTCTGGCCAAAAATCATTCAGGCTAATTGATATTCGTTAGATCCAGTAAGATCAAGTGGTTTTAACATTAGATCTCACATAATTTCAGAGATATTCCTCATCAAAATAGAGATATTAGGTGGTACATATGGATGGGCTGGCCCCCCCCTTATCAAATTTTCTGGTCAAAAATCATTCAGGCTAATAGATATTCGTTAGATCCGGTAAGATCAAGTGGTTTTAACGTTAGATCTCACATCATTTCAGAGATATTTCACATCAAAATAGAGATATTAGGTGGTACATATGGACGGGCTGGCCCCCCCTTATCAAATTTTCTGGCCAAAAATCATTCAGGCTAATTGATATTCGTTAGATCCAGTAAGATCAAGTGGTTTTAACGTTAGATCTCACATAATTTCAGAGATATTACACATCAAAATAGAGATATTAGGTGGTACATGTGGACGGGTTAGCCCCCCTTATCAAATTTTCTGGTCAAAAATCATTCAGGCTAATAGATATTCGTTAGATCCGGTAAGATCAAGTGCTTTTAACGTTAGATCTCACATAGTTAGAGACTTATTAATGAGGGGGGCTGTCCCCCCCTTATCAAATTTTCTGGCCAAAACTCATTCAGGCTCATAGATATTCATTAGATCCAGTAAGATCAAGTGTTTTAATGTTAGATCTCACATAATTTCAGAGATATTCCACATAATAATAGAGATATTAGGTGGTACATAAGGACGGGTTAGCCCCTCCCACATGCAATTTTCTGACCAAAAATCATTCAGGCTAATAGATATTCGTTAGATCCGGTAAGATCAAGTGGTTTTAACTTTAGATCTCACATAATTTCAGAGATATTCCACATCAAAATAGAGATATTAGGTGGTACATATAGACGGGCTGGCCCCCCCTTATCAAATTTTCTGGCCAAAAATCATTCAGGCTAATTGATATTCGTTAGATCCGGTAAGATCAAGTGGTTTTAACGTTAGATCTCACATCATTTCAGAGATATTCCTCATCAAAATAGAGATATTAGGTGGTACATATGGATGGGCTGGCCCCCCTTATCAAATTTTCTGGCCAAAACATTCAGGCTAATAGATATTCATTAGATCCGGTAAGATCAAGTGGTTTTAACGTTAGATGTCACATAATTAGAGACTTATTAGGTGATTAATGAGGGAGGCTGCCCCCCCTTATCAAATTTTCTGGCCAAAAATCATTCAGGCTTATAGATATTCATTAGATCCGGTAAGATCAAGTAATTTTGACGTTAGATCTCACATCATTTCAGAGATATTCCACATCAAAATAGAGATATTAGGTAGTACATATGGACAGGTTAGCCACCCCTTATCAAATTTTTGGGCCAAAAATCATTCAGGCTAATAGATATTCGTTAGATCCGGTAAGATCAAGTGTTTTTAACGCTAGATCTCACATAATTTCAGAGATATTCCTCATCAAAATAGAGATATTAGGTGGTACATATGGATGGGCTGGCCCCCCCTTATCAAATTTTCTGGCCAATAATCAATCAGGCTAATAGATATTCGTTAGATCCGGTAAGATCAAGTGTTTTTAACGTTAGATCTCACATAATTTCAGAGATATTCCTCATCAAAATAGAGATATTAGGTGGTACATATGGATGGGCTGGCCCCCCTTTTCAAATTTTCTGGCCAAAACATTCAGGCTAATAGATATTCATTAGATCCGGTAAGATCAAGTGGTTTTAACGTTAGATGTCACATAATTAGAGACTTATTAGGTGATTAATGAGGGAGGCTGCCCCCCCTTATCAAATTTTCTGGCCAAAAATCATTCAGGCTTATAGATATTCATTAGATCCGGTAAGATCAAGTAATTTTGACGTTAGATCTCACATCATTTCAGAGATATTCCACATCAAAATAGAGATATTAGGTAGTACATATGGACAGGTTAGCCACCCCTTATCAAATTTTTGGGCCAAAAATCATTCAGGCTAATAGATATTCGTTAGATCCGGTAAGATCAAGTGTTTTTAACGCTAGATCTCACATAATTTCAGAGATATTCCTCATCAAAATAGAGATATTAGGTGGTACATATGGATGGGCTGGCCCCCCCTTATCAAATTTTCTGGCCAATAATCAATCAGGCTAATAGATATTCGTTAGATCCGGTAAGATCAAGTGTTTTTAACGTTAGATCTCACATAATTTCAGAGATATTCCTCATCAAAATAGAGATATTAGGTGGTACATATGGATGGGCTGGCCCCCCTTTTCAAATTTTCTGGCCAAAACATTCAGGCTAATAGATATTCATTAGATCCGGTAAGATCAAGTGGTTTTAACGTTAGATGTCACATAATTAGAGACTTATTAGGTGATTAATGAGGGGGGGCTGCCCCCCCTTATCAAATTTTCTGGCCAAAAATCATTCAGGCTTATAGATATTCATTAGATCCGGTAAGATCAAGTAATTTTAACGTTAGATCTCACATCTTTTCAGAGATATTCCACATCAAAATAGAGATATTAGGTGGTAGATGTGGACGGGTTAGCCCCCCCTTATCAAATTTTCTGGCCAAAAATCATCAATCAGGCTAATAGATATTCGTTAGATCCGGTAAGATCAAGTGGTTTTAACGTTAAATCTCACATAATTATAGACTTACTAAGTGATTATTGAGGGGGGCTGGCCCCCCTTTATCAAATTTTCTGGCCAAAAACCATTCAGGCTAATAGATATTTGTTAGATCCGGTAAGATCAAGTAGTTTTAACATTAGATTTCACTTCATTTCAGAGATATTCCACATCAAAATAGAGATATTAGGTGGTAGATATGGACGGGTTAGCCCCCCTTATCAAATTTTCTGGCCAAATATTATTCAGGCTTATAGATATTCATTAGATCCGGTAAGATCAAGTAATTTTAACGTTAGATCTCACATCATTTCAGAGATATTCCACATCAAAATAGAGATATTAGGTGGTACATATGGACGGGTTAGCCCCCCTTATCAAATTTTCGGGCCAAAAATCATTCAGGCTAATAGATATTCGTTAGATCTGGTAAGATCAAGTGGTTTTAACATTGAAGCTCACATAATTATAGACTTATTCAGTGATTAATGAGGGGGGCTGGCCCCCTTATCAAATTTTCTGGCCAAAAATCATTCAGGCTAATTGATATTCGTTAGATCCAGTAAGATCAAGTGGTTTTAACGTTAGATCTCACATAATTTCAGAGATATTCCTCATCAAAATAGAGATATTAGGTGGTACATATGGATGGGCTGGCCCCCCCCTTATCAAATTTTATGGTCAAAAATCATTCAGGCTAATAGATATTCGTTAGATCCGGTAAGATCAAGTGGTTTTAACGTTAGATCTCACATCATTTCAGAGATATTCCACATCAAAATAGAGATATTAGGTGGTACATATGGACGGGCTGGCCCCCCCTTATCAAATTTTCTGGCTAAAATCATTCAGGCTAATTGATATTCGTTAGATCCAGTAAGATCAAGTGGTTTTAACGTTAGATCTCACATAATTTCAGAGATATTACACATCAAAATAGAGATATTAGGTGGTACATGTGGATGGGTTAGCCCCCCCTTATCAAATTTTCTGGTCAAAAATCATTCAGGCTAATAGATATTCGTTAGATCCGGTAAGATCAAGTGCTTTTAACGTTAGATCTCACATAGTTAGAGACTTATTAATGAGGGGGCTGTCCCCCCCTTATCAAATTTTCTGGCCAAAACTCATTCAGGCTCATAGATATTCATTAGATCCAGTAAGATCAAGTGTTTTAATGTTAGATCTCACATCATTTCAGAGATATTCCACATAATAATAGAGATATTAGGTGGTACATAAGGACGGGTTAGCCCCCCCCACATGCAATTTTCTGACCAAAAATCATTCAGGCTAATAGATATTCGTTAGATCCGGTAAGATCAAGTGGTTTTAACTTTAGATCTCACATAATTTCAGAGATATTCCATAAAAAATAGAGATATTAGGTGGTACAGAAGGTACATCCATTTTTAACCATCTCTGGATGGTCTCTGGAACCTTCTTTGAATGGTTCTTCAGCGGGTGCCTGTAGTCTCTCCTCACACCTCCATTCACCTCCCTGCCTCATGGTGATCTCTCCTCAGACCAACAAGCTTAAGTCTTTAGCTAGCCCCCCTTCTTGCAAAGCAGGCTGGGCTTGGTAGTTCCACCCCCTGTAGAAATCAATGGGGCTGTATTGTGGGCAGTGGTCCTCTGCTGCTGCTTGATTGGCTCCCTCTCCCTGCCAATAGGGACACAGTAAGAGGAGAGGGAGGGGGAGAAATCCCCCATAGGGACTGACAGGCGTGCTCTCCCTCAGTGAGTGCCTGTGTCAGTGTCTATTCAGTCCGGCGGTCGCTGGCAGGAATGATGGGAGGTGCGGGACCATGGGTGATAGAGTAGCCCCCGCTACACACTCCCCCCACCTAAGAACCTTTGGTCCGCCAAAGGAGGTAAAGAGTCTATGACCTGTTACATGCTTTTGATATACACACGGAAAAAAAACAGGTTAGTGTGCACAGGAAACCATACAATTTACATCTGCATAAAACCCTGGCAGAGGAACATCCCACCAATTAGCATAGGAGGGGAGGTTAACTGGAATGGCCCAGCTAGATGTGCCAGGGGCTGAGTGTCAGAAACCAAGAAATCAGGCCGAGACAGAAGTACAGTTAAATCACACTTGTTTAATAATAAAAGTAAAAAGAACAAACGTAGTCAAAACATAGCCAAAGTTCAGTAACCGGAATGGATAGTCAGCCAAGCCAGAGGTCAGGGATCAATGTAGTGGAACAGCAAGCAGGATCTGAAGCCAGAAGGGATGTCAGCAAAGCAAGTCTTGAACAGGATCGCAGGAGATTGTTTCTGTGATTTTGACCAAGGCGAAGGCAGAGATCCTCTGGACTGGACGGCCTAATTAGGCAGGACTGACGAGCAGGATATCATCAACAGCTGAGTAACTGTGGACAGATAGGAGCTGGCAATTATCTGACAGCTGACTGGCCAGCTCAGAGAAGGAAGAGCTGAGCCCAGCCCTAACAGTGATTTGGGATTGTGCTTGGATACGTTGGGACAGACCATAGTGCACAAAGAATTTCTCCATGAAGATCTTGGCCACCATGGATGGTTGTTGGTCCCTTGTGGAAAACGCCTGGGCATACCTAGTAAAATGGTCAGTCACTACCAGGATATTTCCCTGCCCGCTCAGATCAGGCTCCAAGCACAGAATGTCAATGCACACCAGCTCCATGGGTCCTTGACTCTGAAGATGGTCCATTGGGGCAGCTCGTGAGGCAAAGTCTTCCTTTGGATACATCTGATGCAGGAGTGGCAATAGTCCTCAACTTCAGCCTGCATGCAGGGCCAGTAGAACCGGTCCCTCACCAGGAGAAAAGTCCTCTTGGGCCCTAGGTGGCCATGGTTGTCATGTAGGTGTCAGGGCTGGGCTAAGCTCTTCCTTCTCTGAGCTGGCCACTCAGCTGTCAGCTAATTGCCAGCTCCCATTTCTCTCCACAGTTACCCAGCAAGTCATCCAGCTCACTTGATCTCTGCCTTCACCTTTGTCAACATCACAGAGTCTTTCTCCTGCGTTCCTGTTGAAGACTTGCTAGGCTGACGTTCCTTCTGGCTCCTGATCCTGCTTGCTGTACTACTACGTTTATCTCTGGCTCTCTGACATTTGCTTGGCTGACTACCCGATTCGGTTACTGAACTCTGGCTTGTTTTGACTATGCTTACTCTGTTTACCTTATTATTATTATTATTATTAATATAAAACAAGTGTGATTTAACTATACTTCTGTCTCGGTCTGATTCATGGTTCCTGACAGTAGGGCAGTTAATACTGTCTCCGTATGTTTTTAAGGTAGGAATAGTTGCCATTTTTCTTCAGAATCGTCAGAGGGGCCCCTTCAGTAGACCAACCCTCTGTGCACTTGAAACCGATCCCACTCTCGTTGCAGCAGATGAGTTTCCTTCGGGGAGTCAGTGAGGAGCAAGTCAGGGCATTGGCTCTCCAAGGCCTTCAATGCCAAGCTACAGGGAGGGTCCTCCAACTGGTCCCTCTGCAGGTCTTTGACAGCTTGGGCAGACCTTCATCCCCAACTTGGGCGACATTGCAATAACATCTAGGGACACCAACGGCTGACAATCCAACCTCTTCGGTCCTGGATCCTACTCCAGGTTGATGCTCTGCTCCTTGACATAAGGCTTGTATGCTTCAGGTGTCAGTTGGGCCTATTCTTCTGGAGGGTCTCTGGAACAATGGGGCCTTCTTGACAAAGCATCAGCGTCTTGTTTCCTGACCCAAGTCGATACTTCAGGCTGAAAATAAACCCTGATAGAGCAGCCAACCATCTGTGACTCGTGGCATCCAACTTGGTGGAAGTGAGGATGTAGGTGAGAGCATTGTTGTCGGTCTTGATCACGAACTCCGCTCCATACAGTTAATGTCTCAGCTTATCCACCCAATTTAAGGCCAGGAACTCAAGTTTGTGCATGGGATAGTTCTTCTCAGCGGGGGACCAAGTTCCGACTCACGTAGGCAACAGGCCATAGATGGCAGTCATGCTCTTGATATTAGACATGTGCACACTGAAATATTTCGTTTCGGAATTTCGTTTTCGTCCGAAAAATAAATTTATTTAGTTACTCCCGAAATTCGTTTTTATTTATTTCGTTTTTCGTTAAAAATTGCATTCGTCCGAAAATCCAAATTAAGGTCGAATCTGTCATTGAAGGCTTATGGTGTCTGTCGAATGTTCAAAGAGGATTCGACGGAGCAGCTAAACTGTACGACGCCGTATAGTTTACCTGCTCCGTCGAATCTTCTTAGAACTTTCAACAGACACCATAAGCCAAAGTACGTGTGTACTTAGTTCTAGCTATTTTACTGCTCCTCCTCTTTGGTTACAATCAGCCAATAACATTCATCATCATCATTAGTTTTGTTTATCTTTTCTCCCCTACGTCGAATCTTTTCTCCCCTACGTCGAATCTTTTCTAGCCTACGTCGAATCTTTTCTCTCTATGTCGAATCTTTTCTCTCTATCTATGTAGAATAATCTTGGACTAATAGAGTTAAGGTTAGGCACATTCGACCACAGGTTTGATGGACACAGATTGTTATTGTCATCATCATGTCGAATCTCCTATCTATATTGAACTGTTGTAGCAACGAAAACGAAAATAAAGCATTTGTTTATGTCGGATCTTTCGTTTTTCGGATTCTGCACTTTCGTTATCGTTTGTTAAAGCGATAACGAAAATACCTGAAATTCGGACGAAAATGCATTCGGACGAAAACGAATGCACATGTCTACTTGATATAGCACCCCACCTAACCCATCTCGACTGGCGTCAAAGTGTAGCTCATATGGCTTGGTTGGATCTTCATAGGCCACGACTGTAGCGGTTGTTAGGCTTCACTTCAGCTGCCTAAAACCTCTTCACACTTCAGAGTCAATTGTTCCTGAATGAACTCTCTGGGTTTTCTGGGCCCTCCAGCTGGTCTGACAGGCTTTGCAAGATCAGGGTCAGCGTCTTAGCGAATCCCTTGACAAATCTTCTGTAATAAGAGCAGAATCCCAGAAATGACCTAAGCTCAGTCACGTTGGTAGGCCTCGGCCAGGAGGTCAGTGGCCACTTCATCAGCAGACACAATGTGACCGAGGTAGTTCCTGCCACAGGGGACATGGATCAATGCAAAAAAAGTTTTAAAGACGGCCGTTTTTTCAGGAGCAGTGATTTTAATAATGCTTAAAGTCAAACAATAAAAGTGTAATATCCCTTTAAATTTCGTACCTGGGGGGTGTATGCCTGTAAAGGGGCGCATGTTTCCTGGGTTTAGAACAGTCTGACAGCAAAATGACATTCTAAAGAAAAAAAAAAAACATTTAAAACTACCCGCGGCTATTGCATTGCCGACAATACACATAGAAGTTCATTGATAAAAACGGCATGGGAATTCCCCAAAGGGGAACCCGGAACCAAAATTTAAAAAAAAAATGACGTGGGAGTCCCCCTAAATTCCATACCAGGCCCTTCAGGTCTGGTATGGATATTAAGGGGAACCCCGTGCCAAAAAAAAAAACGGCGTGGGGTCCCCCCAAAAATCCATACCAGACCCTTATCCGAGCACGCAACCTGGCAGGCTGCAGGAAAAGAGGGGGGACGAGAGTGCGCCCCCCCCCCTGAACCATACCAGGCCACATGCCCTCAACATTGGGAGGGTGCTTTGGGGTAGCCCCCAAAACACCTTGTCCCCATGTTGATGAGGACAAGGGCCTCATCCCCACAACCCTGGCCGGTGGTTGTGGGGGTCTGCGGGCAGGGGGCTTATCGGAATCTGGAAGCCCCCTTTAACAAGGGGACCCCCAGATCCCAGCCCCCCCTGTGTGAAATGGTAAGGGGGTACTTACCCCTACCATTTCACTAAAAAACTGTCAAAAATGTTAAAAATGACAAGATACAGTTTTTGACAATTCCTTTATTTAAATGCTTCTTCTTTCTTCTATCTTCCTTCATCTTCTGGTTCTTCTGGTTCTTCCTCTGGCGTTCTCGTCCAGCATCTTATCCGCGGCGTCTTCTATCTTCTTCTCCTTGGGCCGCTCCGCACCCATGGCATGGGGGGAGGCTCCCGCTCTTCTCTTCATCTTCTTCTCTTCTCTTCTTCCTTCTTCTCTTCTTCTCTTCTTCATTTTCTTCTCAGGGCCGCTCCGCACCCATGCTGGCATGGAGGGAGGCTCCTGCTGTGTGACGGCGTCTCCTCGTCTGACGGTTCTTAAATAACAGGGGGGCGGGGACACCCAGTGACCCCGCCCCCCTCTGACGCACGGGACATGACGGGACTTCCCTGTGGCATTCCCCGTGATGTCACAGGGAAGTCCCGTCAAGTCACCGTGCGTCAGAGGTGGGCGGGGTCACCGGGTGGCCCCGCCCCCCATTATTTAAGAACTGTCAGACGAGGAGACGCCGTCACACAGCGGGAGCCTCCCTCCATGCCAGAATGGGTGCGGAGCGGCACGGAGAAGAAAATGAAGAAGAGAAGAAAAGAAGAAGAGAAGAGCGGAAGCCTCCCCCCATGCCATGGGTGCGGAGCGGCCCGAGGAGAAGAAGATAGCAGACGCCGCGGAGGAGATGCTGGACGAGAACGCCGGAGGAAGTACCAGAAGAGCCAGAAGAACCAGAAGATGAAGGAAGATAGAAGAAAGAAGAAGCATTTAAATAAAGGAATTGTCAAAAACTGTCTCTTGTCATTTTTAACATTTTTGACAGTTTTTTAGTGAAATGGTAGGGGTAAGTACCCCCTTACCATTTCACACAGGGGGGGGCCGGGATCTGGGGGTCCCCTTGTTAAAGGGGGCTTCCAGATTCCGATAAGCCCCCGCCCGCAGACCCCCACAACCACCGGCCAGGGTTGTGGGGATGAGGTCCTTGTCCTCATCAACATGGGGACAAGGTGTTTTGGAGGGCTACCCCAAAGCACCCTCCCAATGTTGAGGGCATGTGGCCTGGTACGGTTCAGGAGGGGGGGCCGCACTCTCGTCCCCCCCCCCTTTTCCTGCGGCCTGCCAGGTTGCATGCTCGGATAAGGGTCTGGTATGGATTTTTGGGGGGACCCCATGCCGTTTTTTTTTTTTTTTTTGGCGCGGGGTTCACCTTAAAATCCATACCAGACCTGAAGGGTGGGGGAACCCCACGTCATTTTTTTTTTTTAATTTTGGTTCGGGGTTCCCCTTTGGGGAATTCCCATGCCGTTTTTATCAATGAACTTCTATGTGTATTGTCGGCAATGCAATAGCCGCGGGTAGTTTTAAATGGGTTTTTTTTTTCTTCAAAAAGTAATTTTGCTGTCAGACTGTTCTAAACACAGGAAACATGCGCCCCTTTACAGGCATACTATAGACACCCCCCAGGTACAAAATTTAAAGGGATATTACACTTTTATTGTTTGACTTTAAGCATTATTAAAATCACTGCTCCTGAAAAAACTGCCATTTTTAAAACTATTTTTTTTGCATTGATCCATGTCCCCTGGGGCAGGACCCAGGTCCCCAAACCCTTTTTTGACAATAACTTGCATATTAGCCTTTAAAATTAGCACTTTTGATTATTCATGTTCGTGTCCCATAGACTTTAATGGTGTTCGCGTGTTCGAACAAACTTTTTTCCTGTTCGCATGTTCTGGTGCGAACCGAACAGGGGGGTGTTCGGCTCATCCCTAGTCGGGAATGGTCCTTAAGTTCAGCGTCCGGTAGTCAACACCCAGCCTCAGTGACCCATTCTTCTTCTGTACCACCACTATTGGGGAAGCGTATAGACTCTGGGACTCTTGGATGATACCTGCCCTCTTCAACTCTGCTAGTTGTTCATGCAGATCCTCCAAGTCCCCTAAAGGAATTCATCAAACTCTTTCCCTGAACCGCTTTTGCACTCGAAGAGATGGATCTGGTATTGGGCACTTTTTGTACACCCCACATCAAATTCACTCTTGGAGAATGCAGCCTGCCATCTCAAGAGCTGAGTCTTGGCCCTTTCCTTCCATTCAGGCAAAAGATCCCATCCTTTGCTCCCTCCACCAAATCAGACAGCGGGACTGGGGTGGCCAGATTCACTTGTCCCAGCAACATCTGAGCCGGCATCTTCACTGGCGAGGCTGTTATGTTGCGGACACTAACCAAGATCTTCCCGTGACTTCTTTGCAACCCTTTGGTTGAAACCACCTCGGGAATTATCTCCACTCCCATGTCTTCTCTCTGTCCATCTGATTGAAGGACAATGAAAGGGCCTGCTTGCTTCCAATTTAGCTTGACAGATGCTCGTAAGTAGGCCACTTTACCAGGCTGTAACACCTTCTCACACTTGTCCAAGCGCCAGATCTTTCCCTTCTGTTTTTGTACCAGGTGCTGCTAGGCTTGTCTCAGCATGGGGTGCAAACTTGTAGTTTAAGTGCCTGGCTCCAGAACAAGAGGTGTCAACAGCCTTCTGACATGAATAGTATAGGTCCCTATGATGAGAGAACTCTTACTGGCCCCTGGTGGGCGAGGACAGACCACTGCCTGAGTTTCAAAAGTCTTGGGTTTCCCAGCCATGGAGGGATCGAAGGTCAGCTTGACCGGTAGATAGCCATCATAGGGGAAGTTCTGAGTCACAATGCCCCATATCTGCAACTCTTCCAACTTCTGCTAAGGCAGGTGCTTAAGGTGCCTGTCATAGAAGTCTCTGTAGAGAAGGGTCACTTAAGCTCTAGTATCCAGAAGTGCCTTGGTGTAGACTCCCTTTACTTGGATGGGAACAACAGGAGAAGGTCCCACCAGCTTGTCAGGGAGCATGGAGGAAGTGGTGGCCCTGGCCTGTTCGGTGGTTTGTATCCGCGCACCTCTCTGCGAAGTTCTGATTGGGCTTAAGTCTGCGCTAAGTTCTAGGAGTCTGGTGTGCATTGACTCTCCGACACCAGGCAGCATTTGTCAAAAGAAACAGGACACTGGGTTGCTTGGAGGCAACAATGGGGGGTCCTCTGCAAGGTTTTGGACTTTCACTGCTGTCTCTTCGTGTCATTGGTTTTGAGCCAGCTACCGTAGATGGGCACCCAGTTGGCTCCTTCACCAGAGCCCTCCGAAGTTTCCCTCTGGCTTCTGGCACTGTGCTTCAGGCTTCACTGGGCTTGGACACACCTGTTGATTAATGTCCTACATAATTTCAGCATACCTCGGTATGCTCAATGGCACTCCTCACTGGTACACATGAAAATGCTCATCACAAACCCCTATCCTCCCTATATAATGCGTTGCTGGGAAGAGATTCCCCTAAGATTAATGAATTATGGGAAAGATGGCGGGCTAATATCCCGTCGCTGGATAAGGAGGGATGGGAGGACTGTCTAGAGTATGGCCCAAAATTAGTGATAGCATCCAAGGACAAACTGATTCAAGTTAAATTTATACACAGGGTCTACTATACCCCGCAGAGACTCCATCGCATATTTCCTGAGAGAGACCCCATGTGTCCTAAATGCAAAGTCCATATAGGCACATTTATACATATGTTCTGGGAGTGCTCAGTTGTTGCACTATTTTGGACTAAGATTGTAGGTGAAATCAACTCCAGATTGCAGATCTCTATTCCGCTCTTGCCGGCCATGGCGTTGCTGGGGATACATGATGATGAGCAGAGGCCATATCACCTTAAATTACTAATTTCCTTCCTTCTTTTCTATGCCAAAAAAGAAATACTCATGAAATGGATAGATTCTTCCCCTCCATCCTTTTCAGCCTGGGAGGCACAGATTGAGGCAGTAATCCCCATGTATAAAATGACATATATACACTGTGGCTGTCCGTGGAAATTTGAAAAAGTTTGGGCTCCGTGGATGGCCTCATAGAGAAACATTCAGTTCACTACGATCATTTGCCCCAATAGGGGAGGGTTTTGGAGGGTGGAGGGTGGACGGTACTTGTTGAGAATGGTACTATTAACCTTACGTATTGCTTGCGGGTTTTGCATATTATTTTCCCTATCCTCAAATATGTAATCTACGTATGTAATGTATTGTACTCTGTTGAATGGTATTCTGTAACTCTGATTATCTGTTACAACAATAAAGCACCACTGTTTTTGTTAAAAAAAAGAAAATGCTCATCACCGCCTCCAATATAGACACTAGTATGGATATACGAACATCGCTACCAAATATCCATAATATCCCTGTAATTATGGATAATCAAACATTAAAATCACTTGACCGTATCGGATCTAATGAATATCAATTAGCTGGGGTGATTTTTTGGCCAGAAAATTTGATAAGAGGGGGCCAGCCCCCCTCATTAATCACTTAATAAGTCTCTAATTATGTGAGATCTAATCTCATCCTTATGTACTACCACATAATATCTCTAACGTTAAAACCACTTGATCTTACCAGATCTAACGAATATCTATTAGCCTAGATGCTTTTTGGATAGAAAATTGTATGTGGGGGGGGGGGTAACCCGTCCACATGTACCACCTAATATCTCTATTTTGATGTGGAATATCTCTGAAATAATGTGAGATCTAACGTTAAAAACACTTGATCTTACCGGATCTAATGAATATCTATTAGCCTGAATGATTTTTGGCCAGAAAATTTGATAGGGGGGGGCCGACTCCCCCTCATTAATCACTTAATAAATTTCTAATTAATTGAGATCTAACACTAAAACCACTTGATCTTACCGGATCTAACGAATATCTATTAGCCTGAATGATTTTTGGCCCGAAAATTTGATAAGGGGGCTAACCCGTCCATCTGTACCACCTAATATCTCTATTTTGATGTGGAATATCTCTGAAATGATGTGAGATCTAACGTTAAAAACACTTGATCTTACCGGATCTAACGAATATCTATTAGCCTGAATGATTTTTGGCCAGAAAATTTGATAAGGGGGGGCCGGCTCCCCCTCATTAATCACTTAATAAATCTCTAATTATGTGAGATCTAACACTAAAACCACTTGATCTTACCGGATCTAACGAATATCTATTAGCCTGAATGATTTTTGGCCCGAAAATTTGATAAGGGGGGGCTAACCCATCCATCTGTACCACCTAATATCTCTATTTTGATGTGGAATATCTCTGAAATGATGTGAGATCTAACGTTAAAAACACTTGATCTTACCGGATCTAACGAATATCTATTAGCCTGAATGGTTTTTGGCCAGAAAATTTGATAGGGGGGGGCCGGCCCCCCTCCTTAGTCACTTAATAAATCTCTAATTATGTGAGATCTAACATTAAAACCACTTGATCTTACCGGATCTAACGAATAGCTATTAGCCTGAATGATTTTTGGCCAGAAAATTTGATAAGGGGGGGCCAGCCTCCCCTCATTAATTACTTAATAAGTCTCTAATTATGTGAGATTTAACATTAAAACCACTTGATCTTACTGGATCTAACAAATTGCTTCCAAAATAGCTAACGTTTTGGTCTATTTTTTGATAAGGGGGGGCTGATCACGGGTTAGCCCCCCCAGCAAATAACTGTTAATATTGCTTCTTCTGTGTGAGATCTAACGCAAACAATGGTTGATCTAACCTGATCCAACAAAGATCTAACAAACTGCATAAGATTTTTTCAAAAATGTTGATATGGGGGGGCTAACCCGGCAGAGGTCTTAAATTTACCTATCCTCTCTAGCAGACCACTAGAGGGTGCTACACTTGTATTCAAAATTAGTGAAATCACTTTTGCTTATCATTTCATAGACTCACCTCCAGAATTTCTTGCACCCCAGCCGGTCACCCAGCACTCTGTACCACAGGGGAAGGTGGTGGTGGAAGATGGTAGACAGATTGGTTTGATGTACTGAGTGTAGGTAACAGGTTTGGCCAGCTGTATCAGGGCAATGTCTCCAAGGCTTTTAGTGTCTATATAATTTCCATTGGCAATGATATTCCTTACATTGACAATAACTGTATGAGGGATGGTCGCTTCCAGCTTGTACATGCCCAAATATACTTTATAATTCGATACCTGGATAGGTCTGCAGAAAGAAAACAGAACATAACATGTATAAATGAGGATCTGTTGCAGAAGGCAGTGCAATATCATTATTATCAATGACCTTCAGAATCCAATGAATGAAATACAACTTGTTCATAATTTTCTCTTAATGAATGGACTGTATGTACACAAGCCCAAAAAGTTCAAAAATGAAATATTAAAAGAGGTAGATAAAAAGATACAACGTAATGTAGCTCTGTATTGATTAATATATCATTACATGCATTTTTTTTTTAATGCAACCAGTGTAAGCACCTGAGTTACTATCAGCCTCTTACAGTCTTTCTACAAAGCTTAGCCTAGGAAAAGGATAAGCAGTACAATGAGCCAACCATGCATGGAGCATGTAGCTAGAGGAAGAGAGCAGAGTGACAGAGAGATGAGCCTATCAGTGTGCTGCTTCTCCTTCACTGTCCAGTCACAGGCCGGAGGCAGGTTCAAGACAGCATAGGCTCAGAGGATATAGATTTAAGGTGAGTATTGCAGCAAAGCTGCCTTGTATATCTTTTACCAAGCTATTGCTTTTTTATTTTTATTTTTTGCTAGAATTAAACTTTGAAAACACATTTTCCCTTTCCCTTTTTTATATTTTTATATTTTTTACATATTTTGTATATTTTAGACTCACATGAGGACTAAATATAAATATATTTGGGGTGTTATTATGCTATGTACTTTTTAACATACTGGCCATGGTCAGATGTACTTTGTTGCTAACTGAGGTAACTTGAAGTAGACCAAGGTCAGCAGCAGGAGTAAAAAAAAAAAAAAAGTTTTGATGCAAATATCAAAACACAAAGGCTTAATTCGCAACTGGATTACCAGCAAGTAGGTGGCAGTACAGGACCAACAGGTAGAACCATTATTGAAGGTCATGGTCACAATGAAACAGAGAGACAAGCAGAGTGACAGGATCTAGAAACTGGTAATCAGATTACAGGTACACAGGCCGGATACACGAAAAACAATATTGGCTGGAAAACTTCTGTATGCAGAATGAAACTTATAAGTGTTGCATCTGTAAGGGGATTCCATTGACCATTGCATTATTGATTGATTATTGATTATACCCTAACATATCTTATGTTCAGGATTGCTTATTTGCTTAATGACTTAGAGAATTTCATGGTATATTTTAGTGAATGTGACAAACTGCACCTTATGACAGTATTACTTAATAACTGATTGTCTGATGTCTTCATCTGAGGAAACATCTGTTTGTGGTTTTTATCTCTGTACACTTTTGTTGGATATGAAACGGCCAGAATTAGCTGTTCAGGAACTTGTGGTCGGGCAACTGATGGTCAGCAGACGTTAGCAGAAATTAAGAAAGCATTGACCTTTAGCCTGAACTGTATAGGTTAAACTGAAATCACAAGATGAAGAAATTACTAATATATGCTAATGTATGTTTATGTGTATTAACCTGATTGGCCCCAAGTGGGGCAGTGTCTTGAAAAGACACAACATAAAAAGAGCCACCTGCCTATTAAACTTTGTAATCATTCATCACGTACCCCGTGTGTATGTGTGTTGATTATCCGCCGGCGAGGTCCTCCACTGAGCCAACTCAAGAGCCTAGGCCACAAGGGAAAGACGGGCACCTAACAGTTTTGGTACCAGAAGTGGGGTGTGTTTGAACAGGTAAGTCATTTGCTCCTTATTACCTATTTTTTGGTAACTGGTGTTGATGCTTGCCATGTTCAAATAACCTTGTATGCCCACCTACTTACATAACTGTGCCTTCGCAACGGACTAGGCTGGTCCCTTGGAGGGTTAATAAGGGCTCGCAGGTTTTTTTAAGTTTTTTAAATAGTCCGACTAGGTTGGTCCGACTGTGTTGAGTAGATATATGTGTATGTAACCTCGGGAAGTATAGAATACGCCCGTAGTAAAGGAGTGGCTGAGTGGACGCCCATTTTTTGGGGAAAATATTGAAAAGTGCACTTATAATAACATGTTGATGTAAATGTGACTTTATTTTTGCCACTGTATACATAAGATTTTGCTTGTTTTTTTTTAGGTACCACCGTAAGTATTTACAGTATTAGAGATAAGTAGGGATGAGCCGAACACCCCCCTGTTCGGTTCGCACCAGAACATGCGAACAGGAAAAAAATTCGTTCGAACACGCGAACGCCGTTAAAGTCTATGGGACACGAACATGAATAATCAAAAGTGCTAATTTTAAAGGCTAATATGCAAGTTATTGTCATAAAAAGTGTTTGGGGACCCGGGTCCTCCCCCAGGGGACATGAATCAATGCAAAAAAAAGTTTTAAAAACGGCCGTTTTTTCAGGAGCAGTGATTTTAATAATGCTTAAAGTCAAACAATAAAAGTGTAATATCCCTTTAAATTTCATACCTGGGGGGTGTCTATAGTATGCCTGTAAAGGGGCGCATGTTTCCCGTGTTTAGAACAGTCTGACAGCAAAGTGACATTTGGAAGGAAAAAACACATTTAAAACTACCGCGGCTATTGCATTGCCGACAATACACATAGAAGTTCATTGATAAAAACGGCATGGGAATTCCCCACAGGGGAACCCCGAACCAAAAAAAAAAAAAAAAAAAATGATGTGGGGGTCCCCCTAAATTCCATACAAGGCCCTTCAGGTCTGGTATGGATATTAAGGGGAACCCCAGCCAAAATTTAAAAAAAAAATTGACGTGGGGTTCCCCCTAAATTCCATACCAGACCCTTCAGGTCTGGTATGGATTTTAAGGGGAACCCCGCGCCAAAAAAAAAAAAAAAAAAAGGCGTGGGGTCCCCCTAAAAATCCATACCAGACCCTTATCCGAGCACGCAACCTGGCAGGCCGCAGGAAAAGAGGGGGGGACGAGAGTGCGCCCCCCCCCCCCTCCTGAACCGTACCAGGCCACATGCCCTCAACATTGGGAGGGTGCTTTGGGGTAGCCCCCCAAAACACCTTGTCCCCATGTTGATGAGGACAAGGGCCTCATCCTCACAACCGTGGCCGGTGGTTGTGAGGGTCTGCGGGCGGGGGGCTTATCGGAATCTGGAAGCCCCCTTTAACAAGGGGACCCCCAGATCCCGGCCCCCCCCCTGTGTGAAATGGTAAGGGGGTACTTACCCCTACCATTTCACTAAAAAACTGTCAAAAATGTTAAAAATGACAAGAGACAGTTTTTGACAATTCCTTTATTTAAATGCTTCTTCTTTCTTCTTTCTTCCTTCATCTTCTTCTTCTTCTGGTTCTTCTGGCTCTTCTGGTTCTTCCTCCGGCGTTCTCGTCCAGCATCTTCTCCGCGGCGTCTTCTATCTTCTTCTCCTCGGGCCGCTCCGCACCCATGGCATGAGGGGAGGCTCCCGCTCTTCTCTTCATCTTCTTCTCTTCTTCATCTTCTTCTTCATCTTCTTCTTCATCTTCTTCTTCTTCTTCTTCCTTCTTCTCTTCTTCCTGTCTTCTCCGGGCCGCTCCGCAATCCATGCTGTGGCATGGAGGGAGGCTCCCGCTGTGTGACGGCGTCTCTTCGTCTGACGGTTCTTAAATAACGGGGGGCGGGGCCACCCGGTGACCCCGCCCCCCTCTGACGCACGGTGACATGACGGGACTTTCCTGTGGCATTCCCCGTGACGTCACAGGGAAGTCCCTCAAGTCACCGTGCGTCAGAGGGGGGCGGGGTCACCGGATGGCCCCGCCCCCCGTTATTTAAGAACCGTCAGACGAAGAGACGCCGTCACACAGCGGGAGCCTCCCTCCATGCCACAGCATGGATTGCGGAGCGGCCCGGAGAAGACAGGAAGAAGAGAAGAAGGAAGAAGAAGAAGAAGATGAAGAAGAAGATGAAGAAGAGAAGAAGATGAAGAGAAGAGCGGGAGCCTCCCCTCATGCCATGGGTGCGGAGCGGCCCGAGGAGAAGAAGATAGAAGACGCCGCGGAGAAGATGCTGGACGAGAACGCCGGAGGAAGAACCAGAAGAGCCAGAAGAACCAGAAGAAGAAGAAGATGAAGGAAGAAAGAAGAAAGAAGAAGCATTTAAATAAAGGAATTGTCAAAAACTGTCTCTTGTCATTTTTAACATTTTTGACAGTTTTTTAGTGAAATGGTAGGGGTAAGTACCCCCTTACCATTTCACACAGGGGGGGGGCCGGGATCTGGGGGTCCCCTTGTTAAAGGGGGCTTCCAGATTCCGATAAGCCCCCCGCCCGCAGACCCTCACAACCACCGGCCACGGTTGTGAGGATGAGGCCCTTGTCCTCATCAACATGGGGACAAGGTGTTTTGGGGGGCTACCCCAAAGCACCCTCCCAATGTTGAGGGCATGTGGCCTGGTACGGTTCAGGAGGGGGGGGGGGCCGCACTCTCGTCCCCCCCTCTTTTCCTGCGGCCTGCCAGGTTGCGTGCTCGGATAAGGGTCTGGTATGGATTTTTAGGGGGACCCCACGCCTTTTTTTTTTTTTTTTTTTGGCGCGGGGTTCCCCTTAAAATCCATACCAGACCTGAAGGGTCTGGTATGGAATTTAGGGGGAACCCCACGTCAATTTTTTTTTTAAATTTTGGCTGGGGTTCCCCTTAATATCCATACCAGACCTGAAGGGCCTTGTATGGAATTTAGGGGGACCCCCACATCATTTTTTTTTTTTTTTTTTGGTTCGGGGTTCCCCTGTGGGGAATTACCATGCCGTTTTTATCAATGAACTTCTATGTGTATTGTCGGCAATGCAATAGCCGCGGGTAGTTTTAAATGAGTTTTTTCCTTCCAAATGTCATTTTGCTGTCAGACTGTTCTAAACACAGGAAACATGCGCCCCTTTACAGGCATACTATAGACACCCCCCAGGTACAAAATTTAAAGGGATATTACACTTTTATTGTTTGACTTTAAGCATTAATAAAATCACTGCTCCTGAAAAAACGGCCGTTTTTAAAACTTTTTTTTGCATTGATCCATGTCCCCTGGGGCAGGACCCGGGTCCCCAAACACTTTTTATGACAATAACTTGCATATAAGCCTTTAAAATTAGCACTTTTGATTTCTCCCATAGACTTTTAAAGGGTGTTCCGCGGCATTCGAATTTGCCGCGAACACCCCAAATTGTTCGCTGTTCGGCGAACTTGCGAACAGCCAATGTTCGAGTAGAACATGAGTTCGACTCGAACTCGAAGCTCATCCCTAGAGATAAGTGTATAACATATATGTATGACAACTGAATGTAAAGTACTGTATTGATTTGAAAGATTTTATTAAGGCATTACACATATATGCACTAGATGAACAACATAAGACGGGAACCAGATTGTAGTGAAATAGCACCCGCTTGCCCACATTGCACGTTTGGTTTACTGTTCCTTAGTGTAGACAGAACGTGGATCCTGCTCACCACTAGACCAACCGGGTTTTCATACCGACTTGGTGCAAGGGGAGTATATCCCGCCACAAGGAGGGGTACCCTATACCGAATACTGAGGGTTAACCTTCATAGCTATTTCAGCCCCACTGCAATAAGAGACCAAGGGACTTACTCCCAAGTCAGGGAACAGATTATAGCACAAACAGGTTGCTTTCATCTCTGTCCCTGTACTAGACACACACTACCAAGGTTATTAGATGGGGAATTCTGCGGCAACCCAGACCACGGCCAACCCATCCCCCTATGAGTACGTTAAAAACACACTACCGGGGCCACAGGTAGAACCCTTTTGGACACAGGTCAGGGAAAGATGCCAACAATTAGGAATACATGACCCAGGGCCATTAGGCCCCTGTTCTGAGGATGATTGGAAGGAAGTGAGCAAGGTGTGTCAGGTACACAAGCACTCTTATCCACCTGGGAAATGGGAAGACACCCAGTATATGAAAGATTGTTACAAAACATGGAATAAATGCTTAGCCAAGTATAAAACAAAATATGTAACTAAAGCCCCCACACCAAAACCTGTAAACTCACCCGCCCTATCTCAGCAACCCGAAGCACCACCCCCCCCTTATGTGATGGTCAAACAGGAAGATGGAACATTGGGTCCATGCCTTCAGCTGTATCCATCCCTGGACCCAGCAGTGTTGGCCACCATGGTATACGGGGCAGCTGATCAGGCACAAATTACACGATGGGAAAACGAAAGTAGAGACAGGGAAGAGGAAGTCCAGGCAGAAGGTATACGAAGGAGGGAAGAAGAGAGGATTAGGAGGTTGGATCCGAAGGAAAGGGAATTAGAAGAAAAGTTAAAGGAGCTCAATAAAAGGCAGGAGGAATTAGAAGAGAAAATGTCAAAGAGGGAGGAAGAGCTAGAAAATTACAAAAGAGAGCTAGAAAAGAAGGCGGGTGAAATGATAGAGTATTCTGCAATATCAAAGGGAGAAAGGGACGAAACGTCCCTGGAAAAGGGAGAAGAGGAAAGAGTCAGCAGGTTAAGCCCCGGGGAAAAGGAATTGGAGGAGAAACAGAAAGAATTTAATAAAAGACAGCAGGAAGAGGAAGAAAGGATACAAAGGAAAAGGGAAGATTTAGAGGCATACGATAGGAAACTTCAGAAAGAGGCAATTAGGATAAAGGAGGCTGAGGATAGGATAATTTCACAGCCATCCACTACACTCAGAAGCCAAACTAAACCGGCTACAAGCACAAAACCATCTACTGAGGAAATAGAAACAGAAACAGAAATAGAAATGGAACAGGAAACTCTAGGTGCCACCTTTAAAGCACCACTTATGCATATAGGGGAAACGGTAATACATATCCCCCTACCTCTAGGCACACTGTCAAAAATAAAGGAGTTATGCCCTAGCCCAAAGAAAAGCCCTAGGGAGGCCGGCGCTTTCCTTGCAAAATACAGTGCAGGCACGAGCCTGGATAAGGAAGATATAGCAGGGATCCTCAGTATAATTGACCCTGACAGTCCAGAAGGGCATCCCGTAGATGACTTATGGACAACTTACATAGAAACAAATAAAGATTGGGTGTCTTTTTGGAAAGGTATGGGGAATCATTGGTCCACTATATACAAGGGTTCATCCGCACTTCAGGAACTTATCCTAGCAAAACAGGGACAAAAGGAAAAATTCTATGAATTTTGTACCCGGGTATATGGCCTGTGGAAGGCAGTAGATAACGCCAACCCCCAATTGTTCACCACCACCATTATGGCCGGTGGCGATACGAAGGTGACGCAGTTGCTCAAATTCACTAATCCAAAGTGGGCAGAACAACCTCCAGATGAATTTATGAAAGATGCTAGGTCACGTGAAACATCAGGGGTATTTGAGCAGAAGGGTGGCATTTTTCCCTCCCTGACACCGACCCAGACTCTGCCGACAGGTGGATCTCCGTCCACCCACATGATGACAGTGCAACCTTATCCACCAATGCAACCTTATCCACCAGACCAGGGTTATCCACCAGACCAGGGGTGCTTTAACTGTGGGGAACTAGGGCACTGGAAATCTCAATGTCCCTACAGAACCAGAACATACGCCCAAAGAGGGAGAGGTAGGAATCTTAACACCACCCCCCGTCGCCCTCAGGATATCAGGTACCCTCACCAACCACAACCCCAACCACCCCCACCACAACCCCAATACCAGCCTCAGCCTAATAGACCACCCCCACGCATCCCGATGCAGTGGCCGTCCGCTCGGCGGCCACCACAATAGGGATACCAAGAGTATGTCCCGTCCCTCAGCCTTGTGTGTTACAATTCATCATGGAAAAGTCTCCCGCAAGTACTATTGCAGGTAGACAAGCACCTGGTATGTTTTTTATTGGATTCAGGGGCTACATTCAGTAGTTTGAATGATACCATATATGACACACCGCACTGCACTAAGGGAAACTCTATTGGTATAAATGGGACATCAGTTACCCACCCCATCACTCCACCATTGCCCTTGGCCACTCCAGAAGGACAGAAACTATGCACCCAGAGTTTTGCTGTCCTTGTGGATTGTCCGGTATCTTTAATGGGGAGGGACCTACTCTCAAAACTGAATATCACCATTAAATTTGACAGAGGGGGCTCCCTTACTGCCAGCTCACCGTTCTGCGACTTACATGCTCCAAAAAGACACACTTACAGGGGACTCTTTGTATCATTGCCACCCACTTTAGAAACACATGCCATATGGGCAGAAAACAAAGGGAGTGTAGGTTTTATTAACTGTACACCTTACACACCACAAATGCGTCCAGATGCCGAAGTACAATATCACAAGCAATACCCCCTGCCACTTGAAAAAATTGAAGGCATCACACCATTAATCAACGATTACATAGCAAAAGGGATTCTAAAACACATTATAAGCCCCTGGAATACACCAATCTACCCTGTAAAAAAGGCGAACGGGGAATGGAGGCTTGTACAGGACCTAAGGGCCGTTAACAAGCAGGTTATACCTCTGCCACCTTTGGTGGCAGATATCTCTTTTATCTTTTTGAAAATACCTGCTGATTCCCTTTGCTACACAGTAGTGGACCTGGCGAACGCATTTTTTAGCATCCCGATCGATGACGGGGTGTTGCCCATGTTTTCCTTCTCATGGGGGAGGGGTGAACAGTTGACCTGGCCAAGATTACCGCAGGGGTATGTGGACAGTCCAGCAGCCTTCTCCATGGTCCTTAATGAGACAATTAAGTCATGGACTGCTGAGCGCGGGTCGGTACTAATACAGTATGTGGACGACTTGCTCCTGTGCAGTCGATCTGCTGAAGATTGTGCGGTCGATTCCACATCTCTGTTACATCACCTGGCCAGGACTGGCCACCTAGCATCACGAAAGAAAATACAATGGTGCCAAAATCAGGTAGAATACCTGGGATGCATTCTAAAGGAGGGAACCAGGCTGGTATCTCCCAAACGTGCCGCAGCCCTGCAGGCTCTCAGTCCTCCAAGAGACAAAGCAACTTTGCTCTCATTTTTGGGCGCAATCGTATATTGCCGCCAATGGATCCCAGATTGTTCATATTATGATGGCATTCTGAGGGAGGCTACCGTGTCCACCGCCCCAAAGACAATAGATTGGACAACAGATAGGCACTGTGCTTTTCAGGCCTTACCCAAGTACAAGGGATGCCATCTTGTCTACAAAACCTTGCTGCTTGTGCTATGGCAGTTCAGGAGGCTAGCAAATCAGTATTAGGCCATGAATTGACTCTCTACACTACTCATTCAGTAACTCACCTCCTGCAAAACATGAACACACAGCATATGACGGCACAGAGGCTTAGTGGGTATGAGATCACACTTCTGAATACTGACAATCTCACCCTCAAACACGCACCACCAAGTAATCCCACTGTCCGACTTTTACACTCTTTGCTCAGGCTACCACGAGACCCTGATAAAAAGCACAATTGTGTTGAACAGGTTGCAGCAATAACCAGCCCTCGCCCAGATCTCACTGACATTCCCCTACCAGGAGTACAGGATGTTTTTATAGACGGCAGCTGCTCCCGCCCCTCCGATGCAACATTCCTGACAGGGTACGCCATTGTCCAACTACCTGATGTGGTGTTGGAAGCAAAAGCCTTACCACCCTCCTCGGCACAGGTAGCAGAATTGGAGGCGCTCACAAGAGCTTGCATACTTTTCTCTGATCAGGAGGTAAACATCTACACAGATAGTAGGTACGCTTTTGGGGTCACACATGACTACGGTGTAATATGGGCAAATAGAGGATTTAAAACTGCTGACAACAAGCCAATTGCTAACTCTACGCAAATTAAAGCACTCCTGCAAGCGATTCTTCTCCCAAAGCGGATAGCGGTCATCAAAGTAAAGGCACATTCATCAGATAACAGCAGAATTTCCAAAGGAAACGCGCTGGCAAAAAAAGCCGCTGCCCTATACATTGGTCAGCCAGCCCCCACAACAATGTTCTTCAAAGAACATTTTACATCACCCAACTTTAAGACCATCATGGCACAAATACAGGGATTAGCTACAGAGGAGGATGTTTCTTTTTGGGTCAAGGATGGCTTGACCAAGGACCAAGAAGGTCTTTGGTCAAAAGAGGGGAAGATATTGGGCATACCAGAATCAAGCAGTGTTCTCATACTTTCCTATCTCCATGGTCCAGGACATATAGGTACCACCGCCCTAACAAACATATACACAAAGTCTTTCTGTACTAACAATTTGAGTAAACAGGCAAAACTCCTCACCAGCAGTTGTCTGACCTGTGCACAAAACAATGTCCAAGGAAAAAATCATGGATTACATGGCCACCTGCCCCCACCCCTGGGTACCCTAACAGATTTGCAAATAGACTTTACACACATGCCCAAACAAAAAGGCAATTTGAAATGCCTCTGCGTGATCGTATGCAAATGGTCAGGTTGGGTTGAAGCTATTCCATGTACAGGTGAGACCGCTAATATTGCTGCCAAATGCCTACTGAACCATTGGGTTTGTAGGTTCGGAATACCAACGGCCATATGGTCAGACAGAGGGCCTGCCTTCAGCTCCTCTGTTACACAGACTTTAGCCAGGCTACTAGGCTTACAATGGAAATTGCACATCCCTTACCACCCACAAAGTGCAGGAGTAGTGGAAAGAATGAATAGGAACATTAAAGACAAGTTAAAAAAGGCTACGGGGGGCACCATGAAAGGATGGTTGGATTACCTTCCTTCTGTCCTATTTCAGATCAGAACAACGCCACATGCTAGAACAAAACTCTCGCCCTTTGAGATTTTGATGGGAATTCCTGCAAACATAGAGCTGCCCCTCTTAGATCAAAACACTGACATTAACATTTATTCCCAACAGGAAATGTACGTGAAAAATCTGGTAAGTATGCTACAGGATATGAACGAACAAGTCTCTGTCACCTTTTCTCCTCTTTCAACAGAACCTACTCATCCTTTCATCCCAGGAGACAAAGTACTGGTGAAACAACTGGCACACAAAAAGAGGGTTGGACCCATTTTCTCTGGACCTTGGAAGATAGAGAAGGTTTCCAGAACTGCTGTTCTAACCGATCTAGGAAACATCTGGATCCACGCCAGCCGGTTAAAGAAGTGTCCACAGTCACCCCAGACCCCTGACCCTCCTCCGGCATCCCAAGACTCCTCTGTTCAGGAACAGCGACCAGAATTGAAAGACATCCAAGAAGGCATAAAACAAATCTCTCTGAACGACGAGACGAATCCCCCACCAACAAGAAGAAACGAGTAACAGAACTTTGTACACAGTACCTGACAAAATGATTTCTACTTTTGTGTCAGGAAAAGCATTATGCTTCTGGACATGTCTGATTCTGATAGTATTCCTACCTACTTGGTTAATAGCAAATTGTGTGTACCATCCAGAAGATTTAGGGCTACTAGAAGGAATATGCGGAAATTCCCAGGCAGCCAATATATCTAGTTTAAAACATAAAAGAAGTATATCCCCCACTGAACCCTCTTCAGGGTTCACTGACAAGATGTTGTTGTTGAAATTTAAGTACAGTTATGCACAAAAGTCCGGTTTTGAGAGATGTTGGATATGCAGCAAACTCCACCCCAGTACAGCCAGGATCCCGTTAGTGGCCATTCCCTTAAACATCACTCCTTTCTTGAATGGAACTCCCCCTATAGTTCTTACCAATGTCATAAGAAAAAGTCCCAATAAGCCCCTCAGTTTTCAAATCGTGGGTAGAAGCCACGCTCCAGATTGGTGTTTTATACTGGGAAACATTTCCAGGGGAGCTGAGGTGTGCAAATGGTCGAAACTTAATGTCTCCATGGCCTCCCTAACCGATAACTCATTTTTCCGCACCTCAGACCCAGTGATAAATGCTACCATCTATGACCTTTTTAATTCTAGTTCCCACTCCACGGTCACACAGTTATTAGCTCTGCTGATGGTATCTGGGCATTCAAATGGCACAAGGACCATAGTTAGTCAACAACCCTTAGCATTAGGTAACACAACCTACATCTGTTGTGGCAAGCTCTGTTACCCATGGATTCCTGAAGAACCCCAGGGGTGGTGTTATCTTGCTAAAATAGTTCCTGTAATGGGAGTAGTGGGGGATGATGGACAAGGACACCTACTTAAAGCTAGTACCCACCCAAGATACCCTCTAAAACACCTTGAAAAAAGGGAAATGTTCCTAGAAAAAGATATGACCTGGGCCTGGTTTCCTTCCTGGACAGGGTGGGGAATAGATTTGATGAAGAAACTAAATAACTACACCACAATCATTGATGAGATCTTGGAAAGGGACTCTGATGACATCTCAAAATTGAATCTAGAAACCAGAGCCATTAGAAAACAACTAGAGTTACATGATTTGGCTATAGAAAGCATGAGTGCAGCCCTCACTGGCCTCTGTGAAATTACTGAGGACTATGAATGCTGCACCTGGATACATAACACGAGTATCGAGATCCCTGATTACTATGACATTATTGCACAACACAGAAAAGAGGTAAACAAGCTTCAACAGGATGCAAGGGATATTGGGAAAACATGGGACCCTTTTTCTACAGGGTTCAGTTTAGGAGGTCTCACTTCATGGTTGAAGAACACTGCAATGACTATTTTTACAATACTGCTTTTCATATTATTCTTATATGCATGCTTCATGTTACTTAACCACTTGACGACCGCCTCACGCCGATGTACGTCGGCAAGGCGGCACGGACAGGCAAAATCACGTACAGGGTACGTGATTTGCCTTCCGCGGGTGGGGGGTCCGATCGGACCCCCCCCCGCCGCCCGAGGCGGTCCCGTTTTGTCCCCCGGCGATTGGAGACGAGGGGGAGGCCATCCGTTCGTGGCCCCCCCCTCGCGATCGCCGCCGGCCAATGGGAACACTCCTTTGCTGCTGTATGCTAAACAGCAGCAAAGGAAATGATGTCATCTCCCCTCGGGTCGGTAGTTTCCGTTCCGGCCCGAGGAGAGACGACAAGTGAGTGACTGCACCAACACACACACACACAGTAGAACATGCCAGGCACACATTACACCCCGATCCCCCCCCCGATCGCCCCCCGATCCTCCCCCAATCACCCCTCCCCCCTGTCACAAACTGACACCAGCAGTTTTTTTTTTTTTTTTTTTTCTGATTACTGCATAGTGTCAGTTTGTGACAGTTACAGTGTTGGGACAGTTACTGTTACCCCCCTTTAGGTCTAGGGTACCCCCCTAACCCCCCCTAATAAAGTTTTAACCCCTTGATCACCCCCCGTCACCAGTGTCACTAAGCGATCATTTTTCTGATCGCTGTATTAGTGTCGCTGGTGACGCTAGTTAGTGAGGTAAATATTTGGGTTCGCCGTCAGCGTTTTATAGCGTCAGGGACTCCCATATACTACCTAATAAATGTTTTAACCCCTTGATTGCCCCCTAGTTAACCCTTTCACCACTGATCACCGTATAACTGTTACGGTTGACGCTGGTTAGTTTGTTTATTTTTTATAGTGTCAGGGCACCCGCCGTTTATTACCGAATAAAGGTTTAGCCCCCTAATCGCCCGGCGGTGATATGCGTCGCCCCAGGCAGCGTCAGATTAGCGCCAGTACCGCTAACACCCACGCACGCAGCATACGCCTCCCTTAGTGGTATAGTATCTGAACGCATCAATATCTGATCCGATCAGATCTATACTAGCGTCCCCAGCAGTTTAGGGTTCCCAAAAATGCAGTGTTAGCGGGATCAGCCCAGATACCTGCTAGCACCTGCGTTTTGCGCCTCCGCCCGGCCCAGCCCACCCAAGTGCAGTATCGATCGATCACTGACACTTACAAAACACTAACCGCATAACTGCAGCGTTCGCAGAGTCAGGCCTGATCCCTGCGATCGCTAACAGTTTTTTTGGTAGCATTTTGGTGAACTGGCAAGCACCAGCCCCAGGCAGCGTCAGGTTAGCGCCAGTACCGCTAACACCCACGCACGCACCGTACACCTCCCTTAGTGGTATAGTATCTGATCGGATCAATATCTGATCCGATCAGATCTATACTAGCGTCCCCAGCAGTTTAGGGCTCCCAAAAACGCAGTGTTAGCGGGATCAGCCCAGATACCTGCTAGCACCTGCGTTTTGCCCCTCCGCCCGGCCCAGCCCACCCAAGTGCAGTATCGATCGATCACTGTCACTTACAGAACACTAAACGCATAACTGCAGCGTTCACAGAGTCAGGCCTGATCCCTGCGATCGCTAACAGTTTTTTTGGTAGCGTTTTGGTGAACTGGCAAGCACCAGCCCCAGGCAGCGTCAGGTTAGCGCCAGTACCGCTAACACCCACGCACGCAGCGTACACCTCCCTTAGTGGTATAGTATCTGAACGGATCAATATCTGATCCGATCAGATCTATACTAGCGTCCCCAGCAGTTTAGGGTTCCCAAAAACGCAGTGTTAGCGGGATCAGCCCAGATACCTGCTAGCACCTGCGTTTTGCCCCTCCGCCCGGCCCGGCCCAGCCCACCCAAGTGCAGTATCGATCGATCACTGTCACTTACAAAACTCTAAACGCATAACTGCAGCGTTCGCAGAGTCAGGCCTGATCCCTGCGATCGCTAACAGTTTTTTGGTAGCGTTTTGGGGAACTGGCAAGCGCCAGCGGCGTAGTACACCCCGGTCGTAATCAAACCAGCACTACAGTAACACTTGGTGACGTTGCGAGTCCCATAAGTGCAGTTCAAGCTGGTGAGGTGGCAAGCACAAGTAGTGTCCCACTGCCACCAAGAAGACAAACACAGGCCCGTCGTGCCTATAATGCCGTTCCTGCTGCATTCGCCAATCCTAATTGGGAACCCACCGCTTCTGCAGCGCCCGTACTTCCCCCATTCACATCCCCAACCAAATGCAGTCGGCTGCATGAGAGGCATTTTTATGTCCTCCCGAGTACCCCTACCCAGCGAACCCCCCAAAAAAGATGTTGTGTCTGCAGCAAGCGCGGATATAGGCGTGACACCCGCTATTATTGTCCCTCCTGTCCTGACAATCCTGGTCTTTGCATTGGTGAATGTTTTGAACGCTACCATGCACTAGTTGAGTATTAGCGTAGGGTACAGCATTCCACAGACTAGGCGCACTTTCACAGGGTCTCCCAAGATGCCATCGCATTTTGAGAGACCCGAACCTGGAACCGGTTACAGTTATAAAAGTTAGTTACAAAAAAAGTGTAAAAAAAAAATATATATAAAATAAAAAAAAATAGTTGTCGTTTTATTGTTCTCTCTCTCTCTATTCTCTCTCTATTGTTCTGCTCTTTTTTTACTGTATTCTATTCTGCAATGTTTTTTGTTATTGTTATTATGTTTTATCATGTTTGTTTTTCAGGTATGTAATTATTTATACTTTACTGTTTACTGTGCTTTATTGTTAACCATTGTTAACCATTTTTTTGTCTTCAGGTACGCCATGCACGACTTTGAGTGGTTATACCAGAATGATGCCTGCAGGTTTAGGTATCATCTTGGTATCATTCTTTTCAGCCAGCGGTCGGCTTTCATGTAAAAGCAATCCTAGCGGCTAATTAGCCTCTAGACTGCTTTTACAAGCCGTGGGAGGGAATGCCCCCCCCCCACCGTCTTCCGTGTTTTTCTCTGGCTCTCCTGTCTCAACAGGGAACCTGAGAATGCAGCCGGTGATTCAGCCTGCTGACCATAGAGCTGATCAGAGACCAGAGTGGCGCCAAACATCTCTATGGCCTAAGAAACCGGAAGCTACGAGCATTTCATGGCTTAGATTTCGCCGGATGTAAATAGCGCCATTGGGAAATTGGGGAAGCATTTTATCACACTGATCTTGGTGTGGTCAGATGCTTTGAGGGCAGAGGAGAGATCTAGGGTCTAATAGACCCCAATTTTTTCAAAAAAGAGTACCTGTCACTACCTATTGCTATCATAGGGGATATTTACATTCCCCGAGATAACAATAAAAATGATTAAAAAAAAAAAATATGAAAGGAACAGTTTAAAAGTAAGATTAAAAAAGCAAAAAAATAATTAAGAAAAAAAAAAAAAAGCACCCCTGTCGCCCCCTGCTCTCGCGCTAAGGCGAACGCAAGCGGCGGTCTGTCGTCAAACGTAAACAGCAATTGCACCATGCATGTGAGGTATCACCGCGAAGGCCAGATCGAGTGCAGTAATTTTTCCAGTAGACCTCCTCTGTAAATCTAAAGTGGTAACCTGTAAAGGCTTTTAAAGGCTTTTAAACATGTATTTATTTTGTTGCCACTGCACGTGTGTGCGCAATTTTAAAGCATGTCATGTTTGGTATCCATGTACTCCGCCTAAGATCATCTTTTTTATTTCATCAAACATTTGGGCAATATAGTGTGTTTTAGTGCATTAAAATTTAAAAAAGTGTGTTTTTTCCCCAAAAAATGCGTTTGAAAAATCGTTGCGCAATTACTGTGTGAAAAAAAAAAATGAAACACCCACCATTTTAATCTGTAGGGCATTTGCTTTAAAAAAATATATAATGTTTGGGGGTTCAAAGTAATTTTTTTGCAAAAAAAAAAAACTTTTTCATGTAAACAATGATGCCGCGTACACACGGTCGGACTTTTCAGCTACAAAAGTCCAACGGACGCTGACGGACTAAAGCTGGCTGGTAATCCGATCGTGTGTGGGCTTCTCCGGACTTTTAACGTACTTTTTTAGCCTCAAATCCGACGTACTTTAGATTTGAAACATGCTTCAAATCTTTACGTCGTAACTACGACGGACCCCGAAGTCCGCTCGTCTGTATGCTAGTCCTACGGACAAAAAAACGACGCATGCTCATAAGCAAAAACTAAACGGAAGCACTCGGTCTAGTAAAACTAGTGTTCGTATTGTAGGTAGCACATTCATCACGCTGCAAAATCTGTGATCGTTGAATGCAGCGCATTTTATTTCTTCTTTACGAATGCTCTAAAGAACGAAGGTGTTTTGCTGTTCATAATCAGAGTTCTCCCAAACTGATTTCTGAATTCTTTTTCTCTTTGATCTCATGAATGATATAGTATGCTTTTTATAAACAATGTTTCCATACTAATAATACTTTTTCCCTTATTTTATTTTTTTTTTAGGTTTGTAAAGTTACCACAAAGAACCCATTATTCTTTTTTTTTTTTTCTAGTGATTATTTTTTAGTTTTTAGATAAAGTTAACCCAAAGCACCGTTTTTGTTTATGTAGATTTTTTTATTTTCAAGACTTACCACTTGAACATTATTAACATTAGTAATGTATTTTTGGTGTGTTTTTTTAAAACTCAATGAGATTGTTGTCCCTTGTTAATTTAACATTGTGTGTAAAATCAATGATTTAAAAGAAAACACATAAAGTCTTTTGCTAAACTCAAAAAAGATCCATTTATTCATGGTCAAAATAAAATAAAGAGGAAGTCAACGCTGGAAAAAGTCGGTGTACAAGAAAATTGGGATCTTGAGGAGTCCATATAAGAGGGAGCACAATCTGGTCCAAGAATCCCAGAGATCAACAGCACCAGCAGATGATCTAGATGTCCCCAGACTGTGGTCCTACAACAGCCTGCGTCTTCTGTCAGACCAGACTGAACCCAGGTCATCACTTTCTTCTCTTCCCTGCAGCCTTTCCTCCACGCTGCCCTGCAGCCTTCCCTGCAGCCTTCCCTGCAGCCTTCCCTGTAGCCTTCTTTTGAGGCTGTGGCTCTGGTGTTTCAGTTGTGGCAGGAGGAGGAGGAGGAGGAGGAGGAGGAGGAGGAGGGGGGGCTGCCTCATGTAGTTGGGTGTTTTGTGTTAGCGTGCCCTGCAGCCCCTTATGGATTGTTTCCCCAAATAGGCGCTCACAAATGAGGCGCTGCTCCCAATCCATCTGAAGAAGCCTGCTGGCTAAGTAGCAGCCATAGGATTCTTCCGCTTCGGGGGGGCTCGTTAAAAAACGGGTGGCCTGTTGCATGAGGCGCAGGGATGCGTCCTGTGTGACCATCCCCTTCCTGGCCCTTTTTTTGGGAAGGTGGAGGGGAGGCACTTGGGATTGGGTCAGGCTCCTACTGGGCCCAGCCACCTCACTTGGCCCAGCCACCTCACTTGGCTCAGCCACCTCACTGGGAGCAGCCACCTCCTGCCTGACACTGGGCCCAGCCTCCTCCAGGATGATGGTGAATCCGGCCTCCTCCAGGCTGTCCATGGGCCCGGTCTCCTCCTGCCTGCCACTTTCCCCACATTCCTCCTGGATGGACTCATCCTGTGTATAAAAAAAGGACAATAGTTTTAGTTTCTTTTTTTGGGTTCATCAATGACACACAGTTTGCTTCTCATGACTAGCAAATTCAATGTGAATACATCTCTTTAATAAAAGAGTCTAATCAGACACCCTAATTATTTGAAGCAGGTGCCAAACATATTTAGCCACTACTATCATTTGATATGTATACACAATTTGGAGTGCAAAATTCTTTTAGACAATTATAACATCCAGTTAACATCATTAATATTAGTACAGTAAATATTTGTTAAAATAATTTACCTGACTCCAGATGGTCATATCCGGTTCATCCAGG